>CM042429.1:32236128-32501128 GCA_023631565.1 Gymnocephalus cernua
TCTATTAGTTGATTGAAAATATCAATTCATTGTTTAAGTATTTTTTCTAGAAAAAGTGCCAAACATTTGATGGGTCCAAGTTCTAAAATTAAAAAATCTCCTGGTCTTACATTTTTGTAAATTTAATATTTTGGGAGGACATTTAATGAAATCCGCTTTAGCTCGATGATATTGTGAAGGACATTTTTCACAGTTTTTTAGGTTGTATAGACAAAATGATGAATCGAGAAAATGATCAGATTAATCGATCATGTTAATAATCATTAGTTGGCGCCCTACTCACTTTAAAGCTATAGTACATAGTTTCTGCTGCCCCCATGAGGAATTCTAATTGTAATGACAACAACACTGTCGGCGCGTCCACATGATACAAGCCTTATTCACGCAGACGTGCAAACCTTTACTGAGTTTTAGCTTCGTAGATCTGAGCATTTCCTGCTTGTCTCTGTCTTATGTAATAGTAAAGTGAAAACATTTGAGTTTGGACTGTTAGTGGGACCTCATTTATACAACATTTTATATACCAAACAATGAATCAATCAAGAAAATAATCGGCAGATTAATTGATAATGAAAATATTCTTCACTTGCAGCCCTAATGTGAATCATATGCTATTGGCTTTCACAATCATGTGGCGTCCATCAAGTGTGGCCCAATTTGTCACTTGACTGTCTGTGTGTGTCTAAACAAACATTGTACCGATCCATAAATTCTTTTTGGCAGATTTATTTATTTATCTGAAGCAAAGGTCTAGGGATAAGCAGGTTTGTTGTGCAGGTTGTAAAGCCCTTTTAGGCACATTTTTGGTTATACAAATAAAAATAACTTGACATGTTTTCAGATAACATAGTATAAACTAAGTAGGTGTGCCAACTGACAAATGTATGTCTTTATGAGGTTATATTGACCAAAATGCGGAAAGTGAAGTGAATACAGGTGACCGACATTCTACAAGATGTCTGGTGCCTTCTTAGTTAACAAAGTTGTTGTTTATATGCACCTGTCACTGTATGAGTGCAAGAAAAGTAGTTTTCGGTTGTGTGTGTGAAAGAATCTCATCTTTTCACCAGGAAATGTTATTAGTCTGTTATAGCTGTTGTCGTGGTGACATAACTTTGTGTTTGCCTGGGTAAGGTGGCGTTGGCGGTGTAACTTTGGTAAGGAGCTGTGTGTGTGTGTGTGTGTGTGTGTGTGTCTCCATGCAGATGTGCGTTCATGGCCCTAACAGGCCTGTGACTCTCTGTTTGGCTAACCCCTCCTACGCATGTTGCTTCAATACTGGCCTTTCTCAACCCCGCAGCCCACTGGATATGAACATGAATGAACACATTCTTTCTTGGTCTGTGTATCCCCCCCCCCCCCCCCCCCCCCCACCCCCCCGACTAACAGCTCTGCCTCTCTCTCTGATTCTTTACAAGAACTCACCTTGACCACAAAGCATTTGTCAGCTCTCCTGCCTTCCACTTAAACAAACACTGTATTCAGGCCCTGAATCGAGTCGCGGTCGTGTACACACTCACATTTCCTTTATCAACTCTAACCACTAAGTGATTTTTCAGTTCCTACTTAATGCTACTTAAACAACCAATCCACATTCACACATATAATTAGCCATGCTCTGTGAACATGCACACTTCTGTAAAACATCCTTCAATTGACTCGACCACAGTTTTAATTCAAATCTGAAACCATTATCAATTCAGCATATCCAATCAGAATAATGTCTTATTGAGTCTTTTTACATAATAGTACATCAGTGTTTTAGATATACTTAGAAAGACTGAGTGATATGAATACAATAGTCTATTCCAGTATATGTAATTGTATGTTGTAATATTGATCTATATCAAAATATAGCGCTTCAAAAAAACAACAACTCAGTTTAGACAACAATTTTAGATATAATAACAACACAGGGATGTCTGTTTTTTCCCAACCAAATGGCTGAAATAAGCGACAAATCAAGTTATTCTTTTCACATTTATGCAAAAATCCCATGAATTGATCTTACCATAAAGTTGTTCTGCTGAAAGAGATTTTCATATAGGCCTAACCTGAAATAAAAAGGTTTAGCTTTCTCAGAAGAAATGGTATGGCAAAATCTCTTGACGGCTGACAGATTTTTATTCTTCTGGTTTATATAAATAATAATAATAAACTTTATTTATCAAGCACTTTTCGGGCTTTTTCAGATCATAAAGCCAAAACGGATAACCACAATAGCGTAATAAAATACACAGGCTTAAACATGGTGGTTGAAAATGAAAGTATAAAATAATAAAGAACTGAATAAACTAAATGATTTATATCAAAGAGGACACAGACTCTTCTCGGGCAGATTATTCTAGATATTTGGAGCCTTTACAGAAAAGTCTTACTTTACATCCATTGACTACCATCATACAAAATGGCTATGAAACTTGAATGTGTAAAGTTTTGGAATTCATAATTCTGAATCTATAAAATACCAACAAAAAACACAATCATGCTCCTTACTAACAGTTTCTCAAGGCTTTATTCCCTACAGGGACTACTGGACTCACTTTTTCCTCTCGCTACTTTGACTCATACTTCTCTACACTCTGCCCTCTGTACTCACCTAGCACTGGACAGTGGTACATGTTGTACAGTGTAGCTGTTGGCTTTTTGATGTGTTTATGTGTTTGGGTGTTCCCCGCTGGCCTGGGTCTGCGGCCTTCAGAAGACTGAATACAAGAGCTATGTGTTGTTTGTGTGTTTTGGGTGTGTATGCGTGCAGGGGAAGTGGTGTGGGGTTTGAAAGGTGGGGGTAAATTGATCACCCATTCCGGTGCATTTCTTTTCCCATTAATGGATTTCAAAGGCAAGGATGGGCATAAATCTTTCATTTTAGCTTAGTTACATTTTTAGACCCGAAGGGTTTACGTCATGCCAGCTAGAGGAGTGTTTTCCTCTGAGTGTATCACTGAACCCAACACTAGTCTGAAAAGCATTTTCCAGAGGCACAATTTGGCCAAACTTCAGAGAAAGCTCAAATCGAAGATGCTATTTTGAAATGAATGTTAAACACTGAATTATTTCCTCTTGATGTCAACACACTAAACTAAATGTTTTCGTGTGGCCTGGGGGAAGACGACTTCAGCATTTCACAGAACACCAACAATATTCAAAGGTATTTAGCTAAAAAACTTTTGAATAGCTTCATTATCCATTAATTATCATTTATTATCAGCCATTCCCAGTAGCCTCATGATTTATTTCAGGAGAGAATAAGCTTTACTAAACTATTATATTATAAGTAAATATTGCAGGCTTTGTCAGTGGTTCCTCAGGTCATAGTTTAGTTCTTGCAAGTCACAAACTCCTATATTTTGCTTAACCTGTAGCTGATGCTTTATATTTCTTGGCCTTGCTTGGCTAATAACAATGGCATCCTACTTATAGTAATTAAAGGACCTTATGCAGTAATACACATTAGGCCTGTCTGTCTCTTAAGGAGGCGTGATTGGATTCTGGGAAGTTTCCGCTTGATGTGATTTTTCACTGGGAAAGTTCACCGTGTCCAAACCCTAATCTGTCTTTATGTCTGGCTCTGCTCAGCGGGGAGTCAGGACGTCAAAGAGGAAGCCTACAGGTTTAAATTATAGCACATAATGTTTGCTAATTGTCTTGTTTTCCTCCCCCCCCCTCTCACTCTCTCTCTCTCTCTCTCTCTCTCTCTGCATAGCAGGGTGTGTTTGGGGCTCAGTGCTCAGACCCAGCCATGAGCATCATCGGGGCTGAGGATGAGGATTTCGAGAATGATCTCAACGATGTGAGTGAATAAAAGAGTGGCACAAGACAGCCTAGTGTAATTTCAAATAATTTAATGTATGGCCTCTCTCTCTCTCTCTCTCTCTCTCTCTCTCTCTCTCTCTCTCTCTCTCTCTCTCTCTCTCTCTCTCTCTCTCTCTCTCTCTCTCTCTGTCTCTCTCTCTCTCCCTTCCTCTCTTTCTCTCTCTCTCTCTCTCTCTCTCTCTCTCTCTCTCAGGTTCCGGATGACCAGTGCACACACTTCAACAATATAGACGTGTTGAAGGAACGGCCAACCCACCTGCTGGTCTTCATGCAACATGTCATTCTACAGTTTGACCCTGCTCCTCTGGTGAGAACTACAACTATCATAATGCAACACCCTGTCTACACAGGATGTGTTCCAGCCACATCTTTTTGTTATCCATCTCATACAAGTCTGATGGAACATAGATTTGAATCATTTTAATCATTACATATGTCTACACAGGCTGTGTAATGGCATGCATGATACTTGCACTTTACACATGTCAAGTGTTTCCCACAGGTTGAGAATTTACTTGTAGTGGGTGGCACAGGATGTGACAGAGTGGCGCATGATGGCTGGGTTTAGAAATAAACTATTCCAACGGAGGTTTATTAACTATTCATTCAAAACAATGACTAGATAACATTAACAGATTATTTTCAATGGAATAACTATTTACATATTAAACAAATCAGACTAAAAGATGATACAGATACAGATGAAGTGTAGCTAGTAGTGTGTGTTTTCAATTACATCTAGTTGGTTTGTCAAATGTTATGGTTCAGCAGATACAATACCTGATTACTCGGAGCCCAAATGTTATATGTATTAACAACTTAACCTTAATATACTATAATCCTTTCAAAAAGTTACATGGTATTATAAATCTCAACACTGTCTCCTGTTAAATAATATAAGACTAAGGCTATCTAATTTGAATTCTTTTTCGTTTTGTTTGTTAGATCATTGTTCGTTTTTTGAAGTGTTTTAATCCGTGTTTTGGGGATCCTAAACACGCTGTTTTGTACTATACATGTCTGTGTTGTACTCATTAATATCTAATCTGAACAGATTTCTGTCATTCAGGATTTTTTTTATAGCCAACTTAATAAAATCTTGGGTTTTATTTTGGCTCGAGTTTGTTTTAAGGCATTGAATATGTTTAAAGAAATTTAAAGAACTCCACGATTGTGGCTAAAATAATTATTAAAATGAATTTGCTCAGGAATGAGATTCTACTTATGTGATTGCTGATGATTGTCCATCCAACTTTAGCAGTATAATAGAATTTTACTGCACTTGAACTAGAGGAAATTTTGTTGTTTTTGTTTGTTACATTTTATTTAAACTGAGATATTTGGCAGCTCCACTGTTCCACAAAGTCCATCAGAATATACAAGGCAAGCAGTCAGACCAGTTCTAAAGAAGTCCTAGTTTAGCCATATATGCTAAAGCAGTTGTTTATGTTACACTTCAGGTAAAGTTATAAGCACTGTGGACATGTTGTTGCGCTGTTTGCATGCACAAAAACGGCGTAATGCATTGTTATCAACTGGTATTGCTAACAATAGCTAACGACAATAGCTAATGAAAACAACGAAAATCCGACTTTTAAATGGAACGCATTCAACTCGGGTATGACGTCATTCCCGGCTTCCGAGTACCGAGGAACGCACCACAAGTTTAGGACACTGAGATGATCCTAGCGTTCTCAAAACAAATGATCAAATGACAGATGGTTTACATGTGAATAGAGAGTGCTTGGTTTGATGAAAAAGAGAAGCAACTCAGGATATTTAATCATAACACTACAAGATAAATTGTGCAGCTGTGGTTTGTATGAAACGTGTAAAACAGCACATATTTCCTGCTAATCTTTATTGAAGTGTGGATTAATATTGATTTATAGACACGATTGCACATTTTTCCCCCTTGTGTGTCAGTGCTGATATAAAGCATGTCTGTCCTTTCCCCTTTGTTCTGCATGCAGACACCGTGACCCACCCAGGTACTGTTACACCTCCCACAGCCATGACAACCTCCTCCTTTATTACCCCATTTGTCTTATGGAGGTCCATGTAGAGAATAGAAGTATGTCAGAACATCAGAAGTGTAAATTGTTTATCGAAGACAGTCATAATAGTGTTTAATGACTAATTGAGATTGAAGTGTGTGCGTGATTATGGCTGACAATGACTATTATTTTATGATATATTGTCCTTATGATTAAAATACCCAATTAGTCTCGGTGTTTTGATGAACAGCACTTCAATTCTTGTCAGCTTGACTTTAAGGGTCAGGTAAAATTAAGTGAAATGCGTTTTTATAATTTGTAAAAAAAACAACAACAAAAAACAGGGACAATGCACATGTTAACATTGACCTTGTATAAGAACAAGGACAGATGCATTGTACCAGTTTGTAGCACAAGTGCTATTTTCCGCCCATAGTCCCTTTTTATATATTGTGATATGCCAGTACATATCATGAGTTGTTATATCAAATACTCTGTTAATTGTGCACATAAGAACAGACACCTTGTGAGTGCATTAATACAGCATACAGGACATTAAAGGCTATTGAAACTTCTGTCTGTCTCTCCTCTCTCAGCTGTGTTACCTCCATGCTGAACTCTTCAAGAACCTCAGTGCCAAAGAGACCAAGAAGCAGTTTGTGGAGTTCTACAACACTTTCTTGGACAAGGGTGCAGTAAGTAGCACACTAGACTGCATTTCCTGTAAGATATTCGTCTGCATGCCAGTTTAAAGTGGATACGAACGGACTTGAAATAACGAGCGACCTGATAGTCAAGAACACATGAATAAAGTTTTGAACAAATTAAATGTATTGTAAACTTAAGGTAAAATAAAAACAATGATCATGATAATGATGTTAGTCAGTAAAGTTGGTAACAAAACACACAAGACCTTTCCTGCAACCGCCAAGTAGCATTCAGAGAGGGAGAGACGTCACATTGATAACATGAAGACACGTAGTATTTTATTCTCATGCAATTCATCTAGCCTAAGATTATGAACATTATTACTGCTGGGCAAGTTACTCACGAAGTGTAATATATTACTCTTTACTCCTTAAAAAAGTAATAATATTATTTATTACTTAGTATCAAAAGTAATTAGTTACGTTACTCGTTATATTACTATATTACTTTCGCTGTTGTGTTTGGCTTTAAGCACTCTTAACAGATTTGTGTTGATCACTTTTTCTTTAAAGTGGACATATCATGCTTTCCGTATTTTCTCTCACATATACAATGTTATGATGTCGGATTTTCACGTTAAACATGGCCAAAACTTCAAATAATGAAGTAAACGTAGTTTAGAGAAATCCCTGTGAGCTAAAACGTTCAGATTTCCAACTGAACGTTCCAGTTTACACTGTTTTTTTCTCTGGCAAGGTGTTACGCAACTCCAAGCCGGCCTTCTCCGGCTTTCTATGATTGATGACTGGAGTGTTTTTTGTTTTTTTACTGCAGTGTTAACATTGTCGCAGGTAGCTACATGCTAACGGCAGTAAAATATGTCATCTTGGCGGCCAGTGCTGGTAATTTCTCCCAATTTCAAGTCACATTACTGCTGGGGCATGGCTGGTTGTGTAGTTTTTGTTTTAGAAGTCTTTATTGGTGATTTGCCATGACACAAAATCCTGCTATATACTCCGTTGCAGTAGCTCCAGCTTCAACTAGTGAAACAAAACTGGAGGGCAGTGGAGATTCATAGAGAGTAAAAGAAATGGACACAGCAACGCCATAGACTTTGACTGAGACCAGTGATGTCAATTAGAAGCACTTTTCCGGTGATGGCTGAGTGTACGCTGCTGTGCAGCCTCAGAGTGAGCTTGACGACGTATATGTGACGTGAGCAACCTGTCTGAAATTTGTAAGTCTTCTGGTAGCTGTGCCAAGAGAAATCATTCCGAATCTTGCAGAGACAGAGAGCGTGAGTAGGAGCTGTCCATTGCCTGTATAATTTCCCCATCCCCGTGAATATAGGTATACATCGTTACCCCTACTTCATTATTTAACAATATATACTTTTCTTAAAATATCCTAATTGTTCGTGGATAAATGTTACTTCATATGAATTCACTTGCCACATACCAAAGTATTTCCAGTCCATCAAAACGTTGCTGAAATATTTTGTTCTGATGCTTTTCATGGACTCTCTATGGGCTTCTCCCTTGACTGTATGCATCCACGTCCCCCCGATTGCCTGCGAGCTTCTCCTGACTATATGATAATTTCTCTGTTCTGCGACAGAAAATCGCATGGTCATGACGCAAAGCGAACGAAACGAATCAATGAAAGGTGATGGCTTGTTAGCCTCAGAATCTCTTCATAGGAGGTGTACTTTCTGGAAGCTCGCTCTCTTAATACATCCATGGCTTACCCCCTTGCGGAGATTCCAGGAAACACGCTGGCCAATCAGCAGACTGGGCTTTTTCAGGAGGGGGGCTTAAAGAGACAGTGTCTCATACAGAGGGTAAAGGTGCAGCAGCCATGGGCAGTATGAGAAAGATAGTATTTTTTGAACATTAAAGCATGTAATCATGTCCTAATATAAACACACAAAATACAAGTATGAACATGAAAGTGCTATATAATAGTTCCCCTTTAAGGAAGCACATTTAGTCTGATCAAACTGGACAGGCCTGTTTTTCAGGTCGGATGCAACTTTTTGCATCCATGAAGACCTCCATTGCTCTGTTTGGACTTGGTACCTTCATGTGATTACCTTAGCAGATGCTGCAGATGCCAAATTAATGAATTATCACATTTATGTTTGCATGGTTTTGTGGTTTGAAACACTTCCATTATAGTCCTATAATGATAAACTTTAGGATTAAATCTCCTGTTAGATTCTCAATAGGCGCTCTCTTTCTTTACATTTTATATTTCTTCTGTGATTCTTTGCTTTAGAGAGTTGTGTCAGTTGCTAATTCTTGCTCTTTCAGTCTTTGGTGGTGTGTATTATATAAAAATCAATTCAGATAAACCTAGCAGCCATTGCAATATAAGTATTGGATTATTTTCTCATTGTGTTCTATCAATATGAATTTGATATACTGCACAGCTGTAGTCTATAAGTTGAACTCAGGAGAGACATTGTGTGATTTGTTTGCGAGTGCACGGCTGTTTGTCGGCTCTGTTTGCTCTTCCTATACTCTATCTGTGGAGCACATTTCAGTTTCTGTCACTTTCCATTACTCCTCCCTCCACACCTGGCCTCTGTCACTTCTCTGTTCTGTTTCCTCCTCAAAACTCACACACTGCACATGCCTGTCAGCTGAGCTGGCTTGTGTTGCACTCGCTCCCTTTCTGTCTGTTAGTCTGTCTGTCTTTTGTACGAACCCACAGCTTCCTGTCAGGATCGTGGGAAAGCACTTAAGAAGGAATCATCCTCTCTTAGCCTCGTTTTTTTTTTTTTTTAACCTTAATCTTTTGTAGACCCATTGACATAAAGTTGGCCCTTGTGGTTATTTTCATGTCAATGAAAGAGCTATGTATCTTCCATTTGGAACATGTGTTTTTTCTCTTGATTGTTTTATTTCTAATGTATAAATGACCCCTTGTGGCGATATGTAGCTACTGCACACTTTATTTGGATTCTTGTCAGTTGATGTACCACGCTGTTTTGCCTTGTGTCAATACATAGAGCAATTATCTGTATACACTCAGTTGCCAGTTTGTTAAGTACACCTAGCTCAAACTGTTGTTTGTTTGTTTTAGAGAGATGTTGATTCAACTATGATTCTTTTCGATGCTATATTTTGTGGTGCTGTTGAACTGTATTGCATTATACAGGTGTTCTGTTATTTAGCCTGCCCTTACAGATTTGAAAGTGGTGGACATAATAATACAAGCAGATGTTATCCATGTAAACTACAGCCTCCAAAATGACAATAGAGTTGAATCAATGCCTCTCAAAAACTCAACACTATATACACACAGATCTGTAGTCACATATATATATATATATATATATATATATATATATATATATATATATATATATATATATATATATATATATATATATATATATATTTTGTGCAATCTGTCTTAACATATGGGATTTAAATTAAAATCTATTTTGTATTTCGCTCCACAATATAGATTCTCAGAGTGGTACTACCAGCGAATGTAGCCTACGAATTGGGTAAGTTGTCTTCCTGTGGTGTGTTTAGGAAATCATTATATATTTGTACACACACACACACACACACACACACACACACACACACACACACACACACACACACACACACACACACGTACGTCAGACCCTCACTGTGTCTTCTTCTGTGTATCGCTGATTCTCATTCATTTACTTCTCCTGTCCCCCTTCCCTAAGACCGAACCCGTCCAGATCTGCTCCAGGAGGACACCCAAAGGCGTTTTGCTCAGGAGGTTCAGAGCCTGCAGGCTGGTGAAGTGGCCAAACAGCTGGAAGATTTCAGGTTAGAATCCCCATCCTGAACTCTACTCAGCCAGTCATTTATAGTCTTAACTTTACCCCAAATTTTTTTTTTTTGAATTCACAATATTTGTCTCAGGTAATGGTCACAGCACTCTGCTTTGAGAATAACGATTGGCATGTGTTGAGAGACCTTATGTTCTTAGTTCTGATAATGTATACAGTTTGTATACTTATTAAAGGTGCTCTAAGTGATGTTGGGTGACGTTACTTCTTGTTGACGTTCAAAGTATTGTCAAACAAAACTGAGGCTAGCTCGCCCCTCCCTCTTCCTCGTCCCCTCCCCCTCCCTTCCATGCCTTTGCGCACTAACCCCCCAACCCCCACCCCAACAATCCTTGTTGGTAATTGGCTAGAACACTGGAACACTGTTTGTTATGTTTTGTGGTGCAGGTTGGCGCAGTTTGTTTTTGTTGCCATTTGTGGAGCCTGGGCTGTCTACAGTGACCGTGGTTGTATACAGTGTGTTCAGGGGACAGGCAGCTAGCAGATAGTGAAGAGATGTTTGCTGTATGTGACAAAAAAATGTTGCAGCCTAAAAAATGCATGACATCGCTTAGAGCACCTTTTAAAGAAAGTGTACATAATATTTATATTTCGAATAAATAAACAAAACTATCATTATATTGTTCTACAACCCCAAATCAGAAAAAGTTGGGACAGTATGGAAAACACAAATAAAAAAAGAAAGTAGTGATTTTTAAATGTACTTTGACTTGTATTTCATTGCAGACAATACAACGGCACATAATTGAATGTGTTCCTCATGATTTTTATTGGGTTTTTTTTTTCAAAAAAACAAAATTCCTATTTTGGTTCTTGCAACACATTTCAAAAAAAGTTGGAACAGTAAAGCATTTACCACTTTGTAATGTTTCCATTCCTTTTCACAACACTTAAAAGACATTTAGCCCCATACCATGACAGACCCTGGCTTTTGGACTTGTTGCTGGTAACAGTCTGGATGATCCTTTTTTTCTTTGGTCCGGAGCACACTGCGTCCATTTCTCCCAAAAAATACCTGAAATACTGATTCATCTGACCACAGTACACGCTTCCACTGTGTGATGGTCCATCCCAGATGCCTCCAAGCCCAAAGAAGTCGACGGAGCTTCTGGACACTGTTAACATAGGGCTTCCTTTTGGAACAGTACAGTTTTAACTGGTATTTGTGGCTGTAACTACGTATTGTGGTACTTGACAAAGGTTTGCCAAAGTAGTCCTGAGCCCATGTGGTGATATCGCTTATAGATAAATGACGATTCTTGATGCAGTGCCGCCTGAGGGATTGGAGATCACGGCTGTTCAGCTAAGGCTTGCGCCCTTGTCCTTTACGCACTGAAATTCCTCCTCATTCCTTGAATCTTTTAATTATGTTATGCACTGTTGAAGGTGAAATAAGCAAATGTCTTCCTATCTTTCTTTGAGGAACATTGTTTTTAAACATTTCAATAATTTTCTCACGTATTTGTTGGCAAACTGGCGATCCTCGGCCCATCTTTGCTCCTAAAGGACTAGACCTTTCTTGGATTCTGCTTTTGTACCAAATCATAATTACAATCACCTGTTTCAAATAACATCATTATTTAACCAATTTACCTGATTACTAGCCCTTAATTTCTCCTGTTCCAACCTTGTTTGGAATGTGTTGCAGGTCTGAATGACAGGAAAGGATGTATATTTACAAATGAAATTAAGTTGACCAGACAAAACATGAAATATTTTGTGTTCACATTTTCTGCAATGAAATACAAGTCAAAGTACATTTAGAAATCACTACTTTCTTTTTTTTATTTGTGTTTTTACTATAATAAGCTATTTTAACATATTCAGACTAGTAACTATGGGGACGTTTACACCACTGTCAATGTCTCATACGGTCTAACATGTTCTTAATAAACCAGCTAGCCAGATGAGACAGTTCAAGAGCAAAGTAAGGGTCAGTCTGAGACTCAAACCTGAGAAGGGTGAGAAATTATACAGTTACTGAAATATCAAGGAATGGCCTAATAACTAAAATGAAGTTAATTCATGCACCACCTGTGTCTAAAAGAAAATCCAGGGAAAACCCTGGTGTACTGAAATGTCGCTCTGCTGTATATACTGTACTCAGACCTAAAGAGAATCGGTGTTGAATATATCGTCATTTCTCATGTTTCTCAGAACTGCTGAAATTAAAGCTCTTCCCTGTGAGTCTTTCTGAGGTTTGAAATGTTCAGTGAAATCAGTAAACCAGCAATCAAGCTAACAGGTCACTTTTAATTAGTGACATGAACCACATTTTTTGTTTTGAATGGGAGGAAATCAGAAAACTGTGGTAATAGAGCAATAATTTAAGGGTTCTTGACACAGCCAATTTAAATGACCTATTCATGCAAGTCAGTATGAAAATAAACGTGCAGAACAGAAACTTGCTTTAGATGAGTAATTTATCCTAGAGGAATCTATTTTTGCGATCCTATTTGATACATAACCATGATGCATATGCTTATGTTAGTTTTTTAACCTGAACAAAATAATGTTTAGTTGGGCTGCCTTGGATTTAAATGTACAGGAAGATGACCTGATGTGAGATTTTCTGCTAAAAAGCAGTGCACTCAAAACACAAACGAATGCGAACATCATAGAGAGGAAAATGACAATTTGTGTGGATTAAAAAGGTACTGTTCTTTTGGAACTGTTGATGAATAGCCATATTTTAGGCATGGTAATGCACTGAGTAGCCCTCTTTAACTATATTATGTGTTGCTCACAGAATCTGAAAAACATGAATCAGTATACTGTATTAATCCTTTTTTCAATATTAATCTTGCCAAACTACTGCCTCCTATTGCTGTCTTGCACAGGCAGAAGAGGATGATGGGTATGACACCCAACGAGGCTGAGCTCATTGACGTGGAGAACCACTATCCCACCGACCGTGTCCCGATGGAGATGAAGGAGAAGTCTGTAGCCGAGAACCTGCTGGACAAGATGTCAGAGACACAGTGAGCGTTACACTCCCTTCCACTGCAACACCGAAAAGAAGCATTCAAATGTGCCTATTACGAAGAGTTGTTGGCAGTATTATTGCCTACCTACTATAAAATAACAATAAGGAAGGAGTTTAGATTGGATAGACAACTTACCTAGTCGACTCATCGGTACAAAAAATTAGCAACTGCTTTAGAAACTATCTGGCTCTCTGATTAAAAAGTTATACAGGCCTGTGTACATAAACACATGAGGAGAGAGGTCAACTACAACTTCCAAGGAGAGAGAACAGAGATTTAAAACTAAAGATTGCGCTTAATAGAAACCTGATAATACATTCAGCAGTTTAAATTGATTCACATTAGGCTTTAATGTTGGTCAGTTTTGGATGACTGTAAGGTACCTTTATCTGTGTTTTAAATTTTATTTGTACCTCCAACTGGCCTCTTGCACAGCAGCCAATTGGCTGTAATTTGCCACACAAAACTGACAGAAAAAGCATGAATATTTAGAAATTAAGTTGGAAATAAATATGCATTACCTTAACATAAAGCATTGTTTGATTATCCAGGAGACTTCCTCAAGGTTGAGGAATAACTAGCTCTTTTAGACCAAAAATATCCTGGAACTATGGAACCAGATGATCCAAACTCTGAAACTAAACTAGTTCTAAACTAAACTACTAACATTTATATAGTAATTGGACAATGAGGAAAATATTTGTGTCCTCTCTATTCCCTGCTGCTCTATTTCCTTTAAGCTGAGAGAATGATTGGTCTTTCCGATGGAAAAGAAGCCTTTTTCTGTTCTGTTCCCTATAAAGTTGGCACTACGCTTTCTATAAAGTCCTATAGAAGGTATATTTAACATTAGCTGTGCACATATCCAATCTAGTGCAAAGCACACAGAGACAAATCCAGCAGGAGATGGAGAAAATGAAGCGCACTGGACTAGAGAGCTGGAAAGGGAACAGTGATCGGAAGAGAGCACAATAGAGAAGAAGGAAATGAAGAGGCAGAGAGGAAAAGATGGAGTCAGCAGTGCCACGCTGGCAGGAAGGCTCCTGTGGCATTTTGCCAACTGGAGGGAGGGGTGGCAGTGTTGGGTTTGTTGGGGGGGGGTTACACAGCAGAAGAAGGAAGGGGAGCGAAAAGGCCAGAGGGTTATCGATGCTGGATAGCTCCTGCCCTGGACACGGTTAAAGAAAGAAAGAAAGAAAGAGATCTGGGGGAAAGTTAATCTATCCTTGACCCTGTGGCCAACTACAATGTGTTATCCTCTACAAGAAACAAGTCAGACAGAGAGGGAGAGGAGGCCAGCGAGAGGGCAGGAGACTGTCTAACTTCATCTTGTCAGAACAGAGAAAAAAAGATGAACAACATGAATGAAAAGAGATGCACTGTGTGCGAGCAGCACCCGTCTTGTGGATATGATCACGCTGTCAGTGAAGGAGACACAAAAAGCCTGCAAAGCGGTCTGTATCAAAGACATGATAATTCAGCTTTTGACTCACTCAGTTACTATCACACAGTTGGATCTCTATCTCCAATGCACAAAAGATTCATTCAGTTTCACACTATTCATTCCTCCCGACAATCATCTCTCTATTACCCTCGCACTTCTCCCACACTCTTGCACCCACTGACCCCCCCCATCCAATTCCCTCCTCATTCGACCACAACACAGTGACCTTGCCCCAGCTGTTTCTCATTGGTCTTTCTGGTGATGAAAATGAGGCAACCAGACCATTTGATTGGATTATGCAGCGAAATCCCAGGGAAACCCCTCCCACCCTTTATGTTCATAGCAAAACATGAGTATCCAATTTCCACAGTCTTGCCTGCGTGTTGCATCAGACAAAAACACGGTTAAATAGACATTTCCGCTGTGCTGGATCATTTCAGACGTCGGATTTCCTTTGCAGACAGCTTACCGGAGAGACAAACCAGAGTGGATAAAGTTTTAGACTGGAGACAATAGTTTGAATTATTTACAGATCTTCAAGAGTGCAAGTTGATTTTAAACTGTTTGAGTGGACAGAGGTGCAGCTTTTGATGCATCTGTTACTTTTTAGAATTTTTTTTTTCTGTTTTTGTGTGCAAATTTTTAGAATATGTTCAATAGCTTTTACTCTGAACACAATAACACAACAATTAGCTTTGAGTTGGATCAGGAAAAGCTTTGTCACTTCAGATTCCACCGGCCCAAAACACACTTAATAATCAGTCGAGCAAGAGAAAGGAAAAATGCTACTTAAAAGAAAGAGGTGAGCTTGATGCTGCAAGATGAGTGGGTCTGTTTTTCTAACATCACTGACACCTGTCTCTTTTCTTTCAGACCTACAATTGTCTCGGACGAGGAAAAGTGGTGAGTTTGAGCGTTCTGTTTAAGTGGGTATTTATGCACATAAAACTGATTTGATCTCTGCCAGCTTTCTCCAAGCCTGGGTGTGGTCAACCCACAATACTTTTGCATACTGGAAGTGCACCAAATACTCATTAAAATGTATTTCAGTTGAGTTTTGTATAGAAACTGTCCTTTTTACACATACAAACCTTACGTACAGTATGTACAGTATCTTTTAAAAAGACCACGATGCATTGTTATCATTCTCATGTGTTGCACGTACAGTAAATGTAAATAATTCTGTCGTGCACTTCTTAGGTTTTTTATGTTTTTCTCAGATCCTTTGTGATTAAAGTTGTGTTGCACCCCGTGTATTCAGACAGCGTGCTCTGTAAAACAAAGACACTTGTGCTTTTCTTGCATGCACATCCCCAGAGGCTCCTCCCTTAGTCTTTTTTTTCCTGTCCCATCTCCTCTAATTTCTCTCAACTCCTCCTTTGTCTTTTTGTGTCACCTTTTTCTCTCCTCCCCACTCTTGTCAACTCCTCCTCCCTTTCTGGACATCTTCAACTCTCCACATCCCTCTTCCCACCTCCCTGCATCTGTCCATCCTCATTTTCATCCTCACGATCTTTCCTCATTTGCGCTGTCGATTCTGTGTAAGTCTCTCAGCATTGCCATCAGTGACACCAGAGACTATGCAAATATACTTATTGCAGCCTTTACCGTGAAATATACTAAGGACAGATGCGTCTATAAGAATTGCATTACCATTAATGTAATTATATTCAAATACGATTCCTGCAAGATCAAACATAAACAACTAAGTTTTTACAAAACACAGTAGTAGATATTATTAATTAATACCTTTCTCTAACGTCTTCCATAGCCAGTCCATCTTTTCAGCAGTGGCCTTCTTCATGAAACACCTTGGAGTTAAAACAAGGGCAGTTGACAGTAAGAAGTCCAGAGGAGGCTTCTTCAGGAGACAGCTGGTAAAGGTAGGCTATCATCAACTATGTATAGAAGGTTAACATCCCTATCCTATTAATATATAAATCAGTAATCAGACAAGTCAACAAATTCACTGCCATGTCCTCATTAAACCATTGTGGGGAAGCATTTGTGTTTCTGCAAGCCCTCAGATTTGACTTGCTTTGACTTGGCTTATCTTGCTTCCTATCTGTTTTATCTTTTCAGAATAAGAAGGATGAATCCACAAAGGCCTTATCTTTTCAGATTAAGAAGGAAGAATCGACAAAAGCCAAGCCCAGAGGGGTGTTTTCTGGCATCCCCAACTGGATTGCAGGCAGTATGTATCTGCTTTGTGTCTTAGGAAACATCACACATGAGCCCTATTATACTGTTATTTTTCTTGTATCTAGTATTTCATTTCGGACAGTTTGTGAATGATATTTGAAAGTATTTACAATCTCTAAATGTACACATGATATACATTGTATGTAAATATAATGACATTTAAAAGAACTATATGTAGTATATGGATGTCCATTAATGGTCTGGATATGAGAACATATTGTCCTGCCCTTCTTTCCTGTTACAGCTGACGTCAAACCTAAAATGGAGGCTGAAGGTACTAGACGTCCAGAGTTCCCTACCCCTCTTTTTTTCTGTAGAATGGTCACATCCCTACTAATCGACCCATAAGCATGTCTGCATGTCCCAAATCAAACTGCGAGGGGATGTGGGTGGAGCATTGTGTAGTTGTTCCTGGGTTTCAAGGTGGTTGTTTGAAGAATTAGTTGTACTGTATATTTTGTAGTCACCAGAAAACCTCACACATCTCGTCCTCGGGTTGTGGGTGTTCTCTTGCACCGAACTAACCCTCTCATTAACTACAGAGGCCCTGATTGCACCCTCACCTTACTTATCCTGTCTGTCTGTCTATCTGTCTGTCTGTCTCACAAAGTCTCTTTCCCTTTTTCACTGACTGAAGTGCTCTTGGGTCATGTTTTTCTGCATCAGCTTTATCTATAGTTCAGCTCTGTTAAACTTGTTGTATTCCTCCCCCTCTTTAGCGGAAAAGGAGAAAGTGAATCAGGAGCGTAAGTGTCCAGGTCCCGGCAGAGGCTCCTTGACTGACCCTGCAGCCCCTTCCCTCCCCAGCAAGAAGTCTTTTTCCACCGGAAGCTCCTCCTCCGTGCCTGGGTTAGAGGTCAGTGATGGGTCAGGCAACAACATCAGCACCGCCAGCAGCCCTGAGTCTTCACACATGGACGGTAAGCCTGCCCATCAACTAGACTGTGTCATATGGAATCTGGAGGTAATGACTTTATCAGTGTTTAATTATAATCACTTGATAATTTGATGAATAAAACACGACTACAGCCACCCAAACGACTCTGTGAGGCTGGATATGCAGTAGGCAATGGTGCTTTGAGCCAAATGCTAATGTCAGCATGCTAACATGCTCACAATGATGATGCTAATGTTGATGTTTAGCAAATATAATGTTTATCATCTTCACCATCTCATTAGCATGCTTTAAATGCATAATTTAATGTGATTTTGAATAATAAATTAATAGCTGATTTTTTTAAATGTATTAATTTATTAATTGCTTACAGTTAAACACAAACACAAAAAGTCTTGATTAGTCCGGTGGCACACTCAAGACTCAACAAGATAGCTGTTCAACTGATGTAACAAACCCTTAATAAACCTGATATATATTTGGGCATTTAAACAGTAACAGATTGTATGATATCAGCTTTTAAAGCAAAAATGTGCCCTTTTTTTCTTGTGTAAAAGATTCTACATTATTGATGAAGAGATATACATTTGTTATTTTACTGAATGAAAGCACCAACTAATTATCTTTTAGCAGAAAAGAATTGCAAAACATAACCCCTCATTATTTCTTGCGCTCCCCTTTTCTAATCTTCCAGGCATCTCAAGCAATCGCTTAGAGCCTCCGACCCTGTCAGACGGGGGCGATGTGTCCCCTGTAGGGCTGGGAGTAGGGCTGACCGTCGGGGAGCCTGTCTTACCCATGGACAATCCTACAGAGGAAAACGTGGAGAAAGACAGGTGAGGAGGGTGGAGAGGTAGTAATAAAATCAGTAGCATCCAGGGAGTGAGATTATAACTGCAGTATAGTGACTCAACAGGCGAGTATAAGAAATAACAAAGATTGTAATCAGAATATAATTAGACTGTATGGGAGGCGTAGAGACTATATATCTAATGACCAGGGGGAAAAGGGGGAATGGATACATGTCTGAAGTGCTCAGGCTGAGGGAGCGTGGTAAAACTCCCCCAGCAGTCTGTCCCTGCTGTGTGTAAGCTTTTGTCATGCTGCCTGTTGCTCGCTAGCTAACAGAGCCTGCATATTTGAAAAAAAAAAACCTCATCAGGTGAACTTGGACCCAATCTTCCCTTCCAGCCCTTTGCCTTCCTCTCCCTCATGCCCTCTCTTCTTTTTCCTTCTCACAATGGCATGCGTGCTCTCTTCCTAATATCGTTCTGTCCTACTTGTGTTCTTTTGTGTGCGTCTTGTTGTGCATCTCATAATGTTTACGTTCTGACTTGTTTTGTTTTATTGGATTCAGGTACTTGTTCGTCAATACACTGGTATTTAGAGACATTTGTAATTGTTATGGTTGTATTGCACTGATTGAAGATGAGGCTTTCTATGCTGCAACTTTCTACCCAGTAAACAGGTTTGGCATTTAGGTCAGACATTTTAGCTAACGTATAGAAATGGTGATATTTTGTCTAAAGTTTGTCTTAAGCTTAAAAAAAAGAAAACAAAAAGAAATGAAGATTGGCTACTTAGTCTCCAGCAAGATTTTAGACAAAGTAATTAATCTTCACACTGTGCTGTTATATAGTTTATACTCAAAAGTGGGCAATAAGTTTCATTTTATATTTTAGTTTTTGTTGCTCGCCCCGTGTGCTTTTCAAGGTGTCTGCGTCTATTGTGGCCAGGGCCCGTCCTTTGTCCTGCTTGTCTCCACAGTGTGTGCGATTACATGTTGTGCCAGGGGCTTTGGCATCTTATTTGGCATGCTACTCTGACAGTGGTTAAAACTAGTTTAGTATATCATGTTGGAGGGGTGTATTTGCATGTTATAGTTGCTACTGTGGCTAATAGTTGTTTAAAGGCAGGTGTGTAATGATGTGGTGTCCCGTGTTTTTACAGACGGAAGACAAGGTGGGTGTCAGCGCCTTGACAGACAGACAGACAGACATGGACATGCTTCAGGCCTTATACTCATCACATAACATACAAACTAAACAAATAACACTTACATGCATACACACCTCACATTGAGCCCTGCACTTCTGATACACAACAAAAACACACTACATGGCTAAGTATGATATTCCTGCTGCGTGTGAAGCAATTGGAATAAGTTTGATTATTAAGATTTTTGTTGTGTGGATTTGTTTAGTTGTGTGGATTTGGAGAACTGTTGACATACATGACCAGTAAAGTTGCCTAACTGAAAACTGGTACAGACATTATGTAGAAGCAATGCATGGCTACTTTCTTAATATACTGTTGTACACTTGCTCCGAGTAACTCATAAGGAAATGTAACAAGTGTTGGTAATCAAGTCCTACCATGTCTACAGTTTACAAAGCATACTCTATATTTTATAGTCTAGCCAGTATGCATGTCATATGTTATACATATTCACTCATTTTCTCTCTTTCTCTCATCTTTTGTTGATGTGATCTTTTTCCTTTGTGAACAACTCTTTTTTTGTGTAAATCCTCTGTACCTTAAATCATTTATTCTCCTCTTTACCCTCTTAATTAACACACATCTGTGCACTCTGACTGCATTTCACTTTGATACTTTCTCTTCTTCTGTCCTTGGTATCTCCTCTTTTCATTATGTGGTATCTCTTTGTTTCCTCCATCCATACTTTTGTTCTTGTTTTCTCCTTGTCCTTCCTGTGGCTTCTTTTCCTTTTTTTCTTATCTGTCTGTCCTTTTATCCCAATTCCTCCTTCCCTCTACTCTGTCCCTATCTTTCCACATCCCATCCTCATCCTCCCCCACCTTCCCTCCCTACAGTAAGAAAGTGACTCGTAGCGAGAGTGCCCGCGTGGACCGGCACTCCTCTCGGCGCCGTGGCTCTTCCCGGGCCAAACAGTCCCGCTCTCGTAGTGATGTGGACCTCCAGCCGCCTTCTACCTTGACAACAACACCTACCCCGCTCATCCCCCAGCACCTCCATCCGTAAGATGGAGAAAAAAAAACTCTAAATGTCTCTCTGATTGGAGTGGTGCACAGCAGGGACAGACAGGCTGTCAAACACTGTCAGCAGTGCAGCAGTCCTGAAATAATCAGAAAGCAGTTGTTACAAAAGTTACAAAATAGTTGGTAATAATCAGAATATTGATGGATCAAATCCACCTGGCTCATTCAGAACTATTAGGTAAATCACTTTGAAAGGATTGAAAGGATTTAAAGTAAATGATTTTTAAAGGGCAAATGTCCATTGCTTCCTGTAGACACAAATTAAATGAATCAACCTGACTGACAGGTTTTATGACCCATTATTCACTGTCAGATGGATCCGTTGACCGGTGCTGTGACCGACTGGGAGTGAGGAATAGTTATACAGCACTCTTATTTTCACTGATAGGTCAATGTTGACCATTGGGTAATCATTAGGTGCCCGTCCTTTATTAACAATTAGTTTACTTGCTATTAGTTGACTGTAAATCCACAACACAGTCAGTTGTACTTTGTCAGGACTCAGAGGGGACATATTGAAACATTAAAACATCCTGAGTAAGCCAACCAAGGTCAGTTTCAATCAAATTCAATACACTTGTCTGTATATTTTCTTGAGCAATCCTCAGAATGACAGCTGCTGTCATCATGGAGGTCAAGTGGAGAGCGGAGTTGGGCATATGGTAGTGGTATAACAACAAGACCAGAAGAAGAGGACAAAATAAACACTTACACGTTTAGTGGTGTTGATTAAAGTTAATGAATTAATATATTAATAAACCCGTCACATGATGGTTACTGTGCAAGAGAAAACCGCCATTACTTTTGTACTTTCCCATTTTAATCATATCATTTTCCTTGAAGCACTATACGTTTTAGTTAAAAAGCTTAAGTTTGATTCTACCTAAATTATTTCCTGTCATCATAATATTAATAGCTAGTCAGCTGGCTGATTTCACAATGCTAGCTGTTATTTATTTAAATATATTTATGTGAGGTTTTACTTGATACTGTAGCTAAGCTACAAGCCCAACAGGACATTGATACATACATAGCTTATCTGCTATATACTCTGGCTAGCCATTAAAACACCCTTGCATTATCTAATATTAAGAGTTCCCTGTGTGTGTGTGTGTGTGTGTGTGTGTGTGTGTGTGTGTGTGTGTGTGTGTGTGTGTGTGTGTGTGTGTGTGTGTGTGTGTGTGTGTGTGTGTGTGTGTGTGTGTGTGTGTGTTAGTCACATCACTTGATAGCCACCTGGGTCATACTTGAATTACGTTGTGCAGTAGTAACCAGTCTAAATCAATCACACAAAAAAGTCTCCACTTTCACCTTCCTTCCTTTCTTTCTCAGTTTTGAGGGACCAGTTCTACTTCCTGAAGGGCCCGGCCACTCCCCCACCAGCCCCTGCCCACAGATGGAGGAGATGGAGCCCCGCCTTCTGGAGTTCGAGCATGACCCACCCAACTGGAGGGAGCTGGCTCCCCCTGAAGCCCTGTCCAGTCTCAGCAAGAAGGAGACCAAGAGGCAGGAGGTCATCAATGGTGAGGAGAAGAGAGATGAAGCAGCACATGATGAGAAGGAAAAAGATGTGCAGATAAAAGACAGTTGCAGTATAGGCAATCCTTCTTTTAAAGAAGAAGAATATATTTAGTATCTCTTATACCATGTCTACTCCCTCTCCCCTCTCAGAGTTGTTTGCAACTGAGCATGCTCATGTGCGGATGCTAAGTGTCCTTCAGATGATCTTCTCCAAGCCTTTGGAGAGAGAGGGGCTCCTGGCCTCCCCTGAGCTGGCCGCCATCTTCCCCAACCTTGATGAGATAATTGAAATGCACTGTAAGTGATGTTGCAAAGAGGCCTTTTCTGACTTGTGTTTCTATCCTCCAAGTTAGACACATGAACTGGGAAGCTAGTGCTCTCCTTCCACACAACAAGCAAACTTTGTACTGTGTATTTGTTGCCATTGATATAGGTAACTGCAAATACAACCAGTCTACTTCAACAGTATATACTGTAATTGATCCTTGACTGTCCACTAGTCAAGGATCAAGAACAGTTGCATCATTCACTCACAAAAAATGCTTGTTTACTGTCGTATAAAGAAGTGCTCACTGTATTTCATATGTACATTTTGTATTTGTTTGCCTGTGGCTGTGAATCCAGATAACTTCTACGAGAACTTGAAGAAACTGCGTTTAGATGACAACTTCATTGTCAAATCTATCAGCACCACAGTGCTCAACAGAGTGAGTCATCATAATCATTCTCTTTATATTGTCCTATCTCTCTTTTCTCTCAGTATGTGTGTTGCTTCTGGGAAAACTCCAACAGATACTGTATGTGCAGACAATTTTATTCAACATAACCTGCCAATAGTTATGCCAAAATCTGATTTAGTTGGTTTATCAAGTCTGAGAGCTATTTATGTAAGTAAAATATTGGCTATAACAGCTACAGTTACATTAGTTGCCAGTCGTTACTCCGTACATTTTCTAGCTCTTTCCCCATCTGCCCATTGCTTTATTCAGTTACTTTTGGCTATCATGTGTGTGTGTGTGCGTGTGCGTGTGCGTGTGCGTGCGTGCGTGTTCCAGTTTGGAGGTACAGAAGGGGAGTGGTTCCAGAAATTGACAGCCCGGTTCTGCAGTCACCAGTCATGGGCCTTGGACCAGATCAAAAGCAGGCAGAAGAAAGAGCCACGCTTCAACTCCTTCATACTGGTATATACACACACACACACACACACACACACATACACAGAGAGAGAGACTATTAAAGTTTTAACAGAAAGACACACGAGGATGCACTCACAGATGCATGGACATGCAAGAGGTCACATAGGTGGTCGTGTGTGTGTGCTTTAATCCCAGGAGGCAGAGAGTAAGCCCCAGTGCCGCAGGCTGCAGCTCAAGGACATCATTCCCATAGAGATGCAGAGACTGACCAAATACCCGTTGCTGCTGGAGAATATTGCCAAGAGCACAGGTGTGTGTGTGTGTGTGTGTGTGTGTGTGTGTGTGTGTGTGTGTGTGTGTGTGTGTGTGTGTGTGTGTGTGTGTGTGTGTGTGTGTGTGTGTGTGTGTGTGTGTGTGTGTGTGTGTGTGTGTGTGTGTGTGTGTTTCATAATTTTAAACATATATTATGAGACCATATGTTTTTACTGATTACAGGTGACTCGACTATGCTAATTATTAAAATGTCAAAAGGTGTGAACAAAATCCTCTATCACATTATTTAATTTTATATCACAATATCCACTTTCTGTATATTGTTCAAATATTGTATATTTTTATTTGGAAATTCTATAAGGTAATATATCTGTTATTTCTGCAAATTAAATACTTGATGAATACTTTTTTTTGCGTTTATGTAGATTTTGACAGCCATATAATGATTTGTTTGTGTAAATGTGTAAATTACATATTTTTAGGCCAGAATGCAGAGGATTATTATGCCAATGTTGTGAACCTCGTGCCAATCTGCATCAAAGCACAGGATAATTGTGGACTAATTTAAGCACACCATCAAAACATTTACAATGGAACAATGGATTACTGTCCGTCCCATATTTTTTGGTACGCTCATGATTTATTGCTTTTGTTTGGCCTCTGCTGTGAAAGCTGTATTTTCCTCCACTCTGAGTTTTCTGTCTGTCCACAGAGAACCCGACAGAGAAGGAGAGGATCCAGCAGAGCGCAGAGTGCTGCAGAAAAATCCTCAACCATGTCAATGAGGAGGTCAAAGTGATGGAGAACCTATTGGTGAGAAACACACAATCCATCACTCAACACACTGCTATAGTGATTGAGCACCAATTGGAGTCTTGTCAATTCATTTTTAAGACCTCTGAGGGTCTCTGCTTGTTAGACTACTTCTTCCTCTGTGCGGTCTGTCCTCTGTGCTGTCTGTCCTCTGTCTAACACTCTAACCTTTCTCTCTGTTCCCAGACTCTGAAGGACTACCAGCGACGACTGGACACATCAGGGCTCAAACCCAGTAATGAGCTTTATACTGAATATAAGGTAAGGTTCTTTTACCAAAGTTTGATTCCACACACTGTTGTACTTTACAGATTTAAGTTTCTTTGATGTTTTTGTTGCAAGAAATGTTCCCATTATTTGTCTTTTCTAGAACATTGACCTGACACAGAAAAAGATGCTTTATGAAGGCTCTGTGACCTGGAGAGTCACAAAGGAGAAGGCAATTGGTAAATATATGTTTGTGTGTACATATAATGCATTTAAACTGCCTGGGATTATCTGATGCAGAAACAAGAACAAACATTTTACACACATTTCAAAATGTGCTTATTATATATTGATTTGAATTTAAAAAAATGTAGGCTCATGCTAATATCTATTATAATTTTAATTAGGACAACTCTCTTAGATTGGTCTTTTATCTGTTTCTAAAAGACAAAAAAACCCCACAATGGTTTATTTTGAGATATTGAAAAAATTAGGATCAGATATTTCTGTTTAGGGGGCGGCTGTGGCTCAGTAGTAGAGCCTGCCAATCGGAAGGTTGGTGGTTCGATCCCTGGCACTGTAGTTTACATGTCAATTAACAATTAACGCCATACGCTTTACCCCATATAAACTACGGTATATGTGAAATTGGTAATAAATACATTAATAAATAAATATACATATCTAAAAAGAGCAATCTAAGTAATGAAGCCATTCACATAAAAAATGACCTATGAGGGATTTTCCCCTTCACCGTTCTACTCCTTCTCCTTCCTGTCTCTCAGAGGTGCAGTGTGTGTTGCTTGGCGACCTGCTGGTGCTCCTACAGAGGCAGGACGACAAGATGGTCCTCAAATGCCAGAGCAAGAGTAACATTGCTGTGCAAGAGGGTAAGCAGATGCTGAGCCCCATCATCAAGCTGGACTCCGTCTTCCTACGTGAGGTGGCCACAGGTTAGCCCACACAACAGTACAGTAGTTTCACAGACAAATACGTTCACTTCCATTGTCAGATCAATAGCATTCAACCTTCCAATTGCTGTTTTGTTTGTTATTCTGTCAGATCGGAAGGCCTTTTATGTGATATTTACCTGGGACAGCGGTGCTCAGATTTATGAACTGGTGGCTCAGTCTATTGGGGAGAGGAAAATGTAAGTCTTAGAGAGAAATAAAAATATTAATATTTTGTTTCAGAAGGTAAATCATAGCATGAATTGTAATCTGATTTGTACTGTGTGTGCGTGTGTGTTTACAGCTGGACTGATGTCATAAAGTCAGCAGTGGACGATCTGAAGAAGAGTGGAGCACCCATGAGGTTGACACTGCCTCCTGGAAGTGGAGGACCTCCTTTCAGTCCCTCCGCGTATGTGTGTGTGTGTGTGTGTGTGTGTGTGTGTGTGTGTGTGTGTGTGTGTGTCTGTCTGTGTGTGTACTTACACATTTGTTGGAAGAGCAAGACATATTCATTGCCTGCCAAAGTTCACCCATCTTAAAATATCTCATTTCTTCTGTAATTTTCTCTCGATCAGACTGACTGCCCCTTTGAGCCCGACTGAGAATGGGGGTTTGAAAAGCACCAGTGGTGAGACCGCAGCGCTTTATGTGCTGAACACTTAATAAACAGTACACATTTGTTATTGTTACACATTTCTGAAAGCTGGAGCCAAAGTTAAGCTTTGTAAGTCTGTCTGTAGATCGAGATAAGGACAGCAAGTGGACGGATGACAAGTCTTCAGACCCCAGACACAGGCTGATTGATTTCCTGTCGGACAAAGGCTTCGACTTGATAGGCCACTCCAACAGTGATCAGGAGAAGGTGGCCAACAGTGCTTTGGATGAAGGTGAATTAGGGTGCTCCTATAGATGTTTGTTTATATAACTGCCTTTCTTTCATAGTAGCTTGCCTGTCCTAATAAATGTGTCTCCTGTGTTAGTCATGTTGCTGAAAAGGCTGTTGGTCGGCAGCATCAGTCTCTCTGTAGACTCGCAGCCTGATGAAGAAAACGGAGAGGAGCAATCAGAGAGGCCCAGTCAAGAAATGGATAGCTGTCAGTCAACAGGTGGGCGTTTGTGTTTTTGAAAGGCATAGTTTAAAATTTTGGAAATAACTCTTTCTTGCAAGTACGTAAACATTGTAAGTTGCTGTATTACGGGGGTAGTATGCCAGACTTTTTGTTGGCCGTGAGCAGTGACTTCCTGAAATCATTGCTGTGAAGTTAAAATACCAGGCACTGCTTGAGACTGGTATCAATCTTCTCATCAATCCTCTTCAGATAAGCAAATGTATTTCCCAAAACATCAAACTTTTACTTTAAATGTCATGTTCCGTTTTGGTTGTATAGCTTCTTAGCCTTGTTGGATGTCCAAATATTGTTTGGCTTTATAATTTCTTCGATGTTTCATGAATAGAAAAGTATGTTTTTTCCCTGCTCTCCATTACAAACAAAAAACAAAGGACATTACACTGTGACCAGGAAACTTCACAATCCAAGGTTTCACTAGTGTTAAATATCAGTTTTACTGGTCAGAATTTACTGCACTTCAAAACAAAACTCAGTGATGACCCATCTAAATTGAGTCTTTCCCTCTACAGAAGAAAGCCAGGCCACAGACAGGGGAGCGGAGGAGGAGAGCAACAACTCTTGTGAAAAAGAAGGTGTGGGGATAAAGGGAGAGGAGGAGAGGAGCATCAGTGCGCCCCTGGTGTTGTCCCAGGAGAGGAGGGAGGAAGTGTGCAGGAGGCTCTGCAGTCTGGAGGAACAACTAAAGAGACTACAGGTAGGGGAGAGAGAGAGAGAGAGAGAGAGAGAGAGAGAGAGAGAGAGAGAGAGAGAGAGAGAGAGAGAGAGAGAGAGAGAGAGAGAGAGAGAGAGAGAGAGAGAGAGAGAGAGAGAGAGAGAGAGAGAGAGAGAGAGAGAGAGAGAGAGAGAGAAATATAGAGTTAAGCAACAAGCAGGTAGTGTGACAGGGGCAGCTAAAGATGAGAGATATAACAAAAGGTGGGAGCCGACTGGAAAGAGACACGCAGTTGGACATCTAGGATTTCACTGAGGATAACTTAAGTAAGGAGTGAGCTGTGGTATACTTTGGACAAATGGGGCCAAAATGGCACAAACGAGAAACTAGAGAATAGAAAACCATTTAACCACTGCTGTTATTGCTTGGCTGAAAATTGCCTTGTGAAATTGGACTTCTCTGAAAATGGCTATTATGTCCAGTGCTTGCAATGGGATGTGTCAGAGAAGCAGCGAGGGAGACAAAGAGGATGTTAAGAGAAGGAGGAGGAGGAGGAGGAGGAGGAGGAGGAGGAGGAGGAGGAGGAGGAGGAGGAGGAGGAGGAGGAGGAGGAGTGTGTGTGTGTGTGTGTGTGTGTGTGTGTGTGTGTGTGTGTGTGTGTGTGTGTGTGTGTGTGTGTGTGTGTGTGTGTGTGTGTGTGTGTGTGTGTGTGTGTGTGTGTGTGTGTGTGTGTGTGTGTGTGTGAGTGAGTGAGTGAATGAATGAATGCAAGTGTCTGTCCTCAGTTCCTATGGTGATATTGATTTTGTGTGTGGCAGACTGTAGAAGAGGAGCACCACAGGCTGCAGGAGGCCCTTTCCAAGTTCTCACTGGAGGGGGGTCACTTCCAGTGAGACATCATGCCACCTGCTGGCCACTAGGTGAGAACACTGAACTATTTAAAGTATATTATATATATTTAAAGTGATGCTCAAGTATAATTTAAATAGAAGTATTGGATTAAGTATCATCAGTTATTATCAATCATGATAGGTTTTATGAAATGGAGAGACACCAGATACTTTTCAACAACAAACTGATTGTGTGCCATTTCCTGCATCAATCCTGCGAAAACATTATATTATAAAATTGGTTATCATGCCTTCCATAATAATGATATTATAACAATAACCTTTATTTCTAAAGCCCTTTTCAAAACAGAGTTACTGAGTGTTTGTTGTGGGGAAATCAAATTACTTTAAAGGTGCCCTGCCACATGTATTTCATTACTTTGTGGTAATGTCTGAACTTCTATCATGGACTCTGTAACATTTTTTGTGGAAAAAAATGCCTTGGTTACAGTTACCTTGTTTCAAGCCATTCTAGGTGGTATAGAAAGCCTGCAGGAAGACTCAGCTCGATTTGTGCCAGTTCTCATTAATATTCAACGAGCTAAGCTGCTTGACTCTGATTGTAAGTAAGTAAAAACGGTTTTGTGTGGCAGGGCACCTTTAAATTGGATCAAATCTAGACCACTAAAAGTACATAGAATGAAATGGAATACAAACAGAACAAATAAAAGGTATTATAACTAAAATGCAAAACATAAACAATAATAAATAATAATTGTAATGCTATGTACATTTCTGTATTATTAATGAGTTGAACTTACTTAAAGTCATGTTTACTAGACTCGATGGTCTCTTTCAGCATCTTTTTAAAAGAATATCATCAAAAATAGAATTTTGAGAAGTACCTATCCCATCCCCAGTGGAAACAATTCTCATCATCAAGCTCATTAACTTACCATGTTATCTCAAATTCAAACTTCCCCAATTCTTTTCTTCTGTTTAGATTTTACTGGTGCTGGTTTTTGGAGTGCAAGAGTGACTTTCAGAGGCTTCCCTGGAAATTCCTAAACCCTCATAAGTCATGCCTGGACCCTTTGCTGCATTAGGGAGCTGAATGCACAGTACAGTGGTTCAGTGACGGGACATGAGAGGGTGTGTACATGTGTATGTGTGTCTGTTTGCGTGCATGCTTGGTAGAGAGGTATACAAAGAAAAGAAAAAACAAGAACAGGACATCCTACTTTTGAGTGGGAGGTTGTTTTTTCAGATGTGCCAAAAAAAATGAAGCAATAATTTGCTGTGAGAGAGATGCTGCCTAACAAAATGTCGTAATTGCGATCTGCTGTAACACACATATGCACACCAGAAACATGCACGCTAGAAAATAATGTACATTATTGCCAATAGCAGATGTGCAGTAAAGGAGAAATCCAATGTTTTCCCACCAGGTTGGCTATGAGCATGTGGAAGCCTAAAGGGGGCAATGTAGCGTTTGAAGATGTATTGAAATACTACTGCTGATATATAGTGTTATTTCTAGTCTATGCCAAAGTACCACGGAGATGCACTTTTTATCAAACCAAGTTTAACCATCATTGTTTTTGTAAAATGTATTTACTCTCTATTCAGTACGGTTTGGGGCTTCATGTAGGTAGCCCTGATTATTGAAAAGATTGAATGCAAGGAAGTGTGTGTATGTGTGTTACAAAGTTTTTAATTAAGGATGTGCTTGTTTGGCGGGTTCTTACTGTTATTACTTCACATAGAAACATTTATAAATAGTGGCACTATAGATAATCATGCTGTTAATAATGGAGACTTGTTTGCATTTACCGCTTTTATTTATTCCTCTGAGTTCTGTTTGTTGTTGGGTCAGTGAGTTGCATCGCCTGACTGAAACGGTTACAGCACTGGGCCCAAAAAAAAGATAGAGCAATGTGTTTGAGTAAAGAAAAAAACATTTGAAGGCAAACCTAGAATGTGTAATGAAGATCAAGGTAGAGAGTGAAGAAGGGAGTAGGGATGGGGAGTGAGTTTAGAGGTCGCTTTGGTTAATTTGAAGCTAGCTTGAACCAAGATGGTCATGAGACGATGTGTAGAAAACACGAGATTAGGATTTGCTCTCACTGTACTAGAGAAAAACACACATATACAGCTGAGAAACACTGAAGGCCCAGTGCTACAGCAGTGTTCACAAAGGTCTTTTAGTACCAGCCTCATTTCTACAGTGTCACCTTTCCCCCAGATTCAGAGCTCCTGATCCAAAACACGGACTTAAGATGGGGTTATAAATTGTATTATATGACGTTAGATTCACATGTTATTAGCAAAATGTTCTATTCTTCTCTGATAGCAATATTTGTATCAAAACTGAGCTTGTGTCTTTGTATTTTATTCAGCAGTTGATTGTAATTATAATTATGATGATATAATTTCTAGTAGTGGCATAACTGTGGCCGTGCACACAGGACCAAAGACATAACAAAGCACCGTTAGATCCTCACACGAGCTGTAATAATTCTCTTAATGACTTGCTTCACCTGTGTAGCAGCATGTGTCACTTACTGTAATGCAATGTTGATGCCGGAGTGATCGCTCACCCTGCAGCTGCTTTCCCTCTTCCCAAACTCCAACATGTTGCAACTTAAGTGAAGGGATTTTAAAAGCACATAGAAGAAGGAAGAATTGGTTGTCATTAAAAAATATGTAGATACCAAGATGAAGAATGTTAGACTGCCCTAGCCTTATGACCAAACCCAAACAGAATCTGTAATTTCTTGCATACACTTCAGTGACTTTCGTAAGCAAAAAAAAAAAAAAAAGGTCTGTTTGGGTAAGTGTGAGTAAAAGCCAGTGTAACTGCCAAAAACTGTACTGTTCTGACCTGGATAGTGGACTGTTATTGAACACATGGGACCTGCTCCAACAAGAAAGAAAATGGACAAGGCAACAAGACAGTGAGGATACAAAGGAAACACTGAAGGTTTTGAGAAAGGAAAACTGCAGTCTCAGTCCAGCGTCACTCTCACTGTGATCATGATCACTTCCTGATATGCATTCTCACCATTGTTGCCACAACAACAAACACCCTCTGAACCTCAGTGTGATATTGTGCAAATGTTGCCATTAGTCACAACATGCTGTAAGTTTGTGTTTAAACCATAGACTGTATAATATTAATGGGCAATGCATCCGGTTCGGCGAAGTGCTGCAAATGCGGAAGTGTCTTAAACCTGCATTCTATCTGAATTCCAGCAGGGGGCGACATGTGTGGTTGCAAAAGGAGGTCGGTTTCTGTAGAAGTCTATGAGAAAGTGACCCACTTCTCACTTGATTTATTACCTCAGTAAGCATCTTCATAATGACTTTATGGTCTCAATCGCTAGTTTTAAGTCTTCTGCAATACATAATGATGTTCATTGTTTGAATTATGGTCTCGTTGATTTTAAAATCTGCGATAAAGCAGGGGGTGTTTTAGGGCGTGTCTATGATGTGATTGTCAGTGAAAGTGTGTAACGTAGAGTGTAAGGGCTCCTCCCTCACTCCTCTCTCGTCTAAAATCGTCACATCTGCAACCAGGATGGCTGCGCCCATAATGGCAAACTTGACGACTCATAGCAGATCTCCACAAAACAATGGGTGACGTCACACATGCTCTGTCCATTAATATTATACAGTCTATGGTTTGAACATTACTGCCATCTCTCACCATGTTTCCCTCATGTAAAATGTACATAGATGTTAGCTTGAACAATTTTTTTTTTTTTTTTTTTAGAGAAAGCATACATTAGCACCCCTCATTTTAATTAAACTTATTAGCTACATACACCTCTTGAAAATACCCTCACTTGTGATAGCATGATCACCTTTTCCTACCGCACAGTTTTACCATATGTTGTTGTGTATTTCATTTGATTTACTTAAACGGGTCAGGGGGAGGTTTTGTTACTGTTTTTGTTTTGTTTTTCAAACAAACTTTTGTAATTATGTACTGTGCATTTGGCCTTAACGGTGAGAGAGACGGGAATTGTCTGTAACTTGTCTATGCATGAATGAATTGAACAAATATGCAAATATTGTAACCACCGCATACGTTTTTAGTTGTGTGTGTTAAAGTGCAAACTCACTCTGCACTGTGGCTATCCAGCTTAATGATGGGATACATTTAAACAGATCATCTCAACCAGGAATTTTTTTAACTGTCAAACTGCCGTGGTCAGCAGGTGAAACCCAATTAACATCAGCTTACAGCGATGCCTTCACTCACTGGCTGAACGACTGCTACAGGCACTTCTCGCTCTCCCTCCTCCAGATGCTTTTCCTCATGCATTCTATATACAAACGCCTAGATGTATAGAACATGTATTTATAGAGTGGTGCCTTGTTCCAACTTCTTTTTAAAGGGCTCTTAAGTCTACAAACACAATCACTGCTGTTTTCTTTGCGCCGTCTATCATGGAGGACTGTAAAATGGATGTCAGAGTGAGAGATGGTGATAAATGACTAACGATTAAGAGATCATCCCAGGATTGTGTTTTTGTGTTCACCTCCATTACAGCAATAGGTTTCGAGCCCTGCACCAACTCAGCCAGTGCCCTGTATATAAAAGACACTGCTTCCTGTGATACAGGCATATGCCATCATGTCTATCTATAAACAATGAATATGCAAGAACTATACTGTGTATTTGGGTTTTAATTTTTTTATTGTGTAAGCGGCTCTTTAATGATGTATACTTAGGAAGAAATTTGTGGTACGTTGTTTTTTAATTCTTTCTTTTTTTTAATAAAATGGGGAAATAACTTCCTGTTTTGTCATTTTATATAGCCTAGTTATGAGCTAATATCTGTTAGAATAACTGCGGAGTAAATTTGGGGTTCAAGGTTAGTTTGTTTCACTTTTTATTACCAAACGGTTTTGAGATGGATTGTACGAGGATCATGTTGATTTCATAAACCATATCCTGTATCTGAATATTCTTTGTAAAATATACAGTGTATGTACATAAAGGGGAATTGTTGGCCTGCATCATAGTTCTTGAAGACATTAACATATAATCTATTTTCTAAATGCTTGCAGATATAGCTTTTATGCAAATGTGGGACAGTCCAAATTCATTCAAGCGTAAATCCTGACTGACAAAAACAAGACACCAGTGCGTTAGTACAATAGCAGTGAAGACTGGGATCAGTGTTGTATAAAGACTGATCTGCGTTATTTCAGAACGTTTTTTTAATCTCTGGACCAAACATTTGTTAACGCAATGGGGACAGTCACAAACATTCTCCTCTGCAGCTTTGTCGGTGAGTCAGATCAATTTATTTTAAGACACAATATTGATTGAAATACTCAAAGAGAATATATTCAATAGTTTATATATGTGTAGATGCAATTATCTTTTGGGTTTTGTGGAAAATAGGCGTGTCTGTATATTAAAGCTAGTATACTGTAAGTAGCCTATATACTCTATATAACTTTTTTCACATTTAGCTTTTTTGCGTTCTGCTTCAATGAACCACATCTCCTGTCAAAACAGATGGCTGTGCTATCCTGTTACTCTGTTAGTTTTGGTTATGTTTTGCTGTACATTTACAATTTATTTTTGTTATTCAACTTTTAAGACCTTAACGTGTCCATTCTTAATACAGGTTATGCTAGTATGATAAATGCAATCATAATACATGATTTATGATAAATGTTGGATTAAAATAAAAAAAATAATGTATAACAAATGCACAAAAAAACAACTGCTGCTTCCTCCACAGTGGGTATTGCTCAGAATAAGGTGACTTTAGAGCCGGACAGGCCCTTTTTGAGGATACAAGTCTCCCAGAGAGCTGTCTTGGAGTGCTGCTACAGAACCAATGAGGCGTCAGTGACATCCACTTGGATGAAACGCAACAAAACCCTGGCTCCACACGCTGTGGCGTTTTCAGACACTGTGGCTATAAGCAGAAAAACGGACAACTCCTGTGACACCCTAACCTTCGACCGAGTCGAGCTGAATGACTCTGGGCTGTACCAGTGTTTGCTGAACGTCGAGCTCTACTCACATGGCACCTACCTGCAGGTCTACAGTGAGTATTCATGTGTGTGATGGACTGAGATGGAGTCAGGCGAGCTCTAAGCACGGCTAACACCTCATAAGCCATAAATCCTGTTAACGTTAGTCTATCCAAGAGCTGTGTGAGTGGCAGCATCCTGGCATATCACAGTTTGGTTAATCTATACATCATCAGGATGGTCTCATTACCAGTCTGCTGCCCAGTCATTTACTTTAAATAGCACCAAGATTGGATCAAGTTACAGTCAAGCTAATGACATTTGTCACACTGAAATGCCATTTTGCATCATAATCTCATTAGAAACAGGTGGCAGATGCGGAAATGTAAAACAACCACTAATCTCCTCTGGGGATTATGCACATTAGTTCATGAAAAGCCTTAACAAAAGCATCAATTGTTTATTCATTTATTACATAGGCCTATATCAGACTGCTATTTATACTAAATAGTACAGTTATATAACAAAGCAATCAATCTCATAATAGATTGATAAAAAGTAATTCTGTTAAGTAAGTAGGTTACCCTGATTAACCTGACCTCAGTTTCTTTTAGGTGTGCACTGTCACTATAAAAACATGCAAACACTTGTTGAGCTTGTTTCACCAATGAACCCTGTCTGTATGCCTAGAACCAATGGAGAAGACAATAAACCTCAGCGAAAGCACCAAAAACAAGATCCTGACAGCTGAGGGAGTCTTGTTGCTACTGTGTGTGCTTGTGCCTTCTGTCACCCTTCTCTTCAAGGTCAGAAGTCACTTTATTATGACTGTACATTACCATACATTGATCTGTCAACGCCTCCTGACTCATAGCATTGATGTTGCAGCAATTTCCAAAAATGTCTTAAAATGGTAGAAGTTATTGCAATCTGTAACACAGTTGTGCTTTGACTCAATACGTTTCTCAAATGGATATTTTTTTATAATGTTTCTTGCCTTTCCTCCATGAGAAGTTGCACCATTTCCCAGCTTTACCAATGTCTGCTTCCCCCTCACAGTCAAAGAGACTACATGAACTGGAGAAAAAGAAAGCAAAGAAGGAAGAGGAAAACATATATCAGGTAAATGAGTCACATCCTCTCTGAGTCAAACATGTTATGGCAGGCTTGTGAGTAGCCTACTCGTCCAAGTCACGTTGCTGAAAACAGGAACAAAAAAAGATATGAATGGACGTTATCTTGTACTAATCAATTTAACATGAAAATGTTTCAACGATTTTTTCCATCTCCCTTACCTCATACCCCAGGGGCTAAATCTGGATGAGTGTTGGTCCACATATGATCAGATTGAACGCTCCCAGGCACATGGCCCATACCAGGATGTGGGCAACATTAAAGAGGAGGAGGAGCAGATTCAACTGGAGAAACCCTGAAGCAAAGGGGAAGATGGAGAAAGGGAGAGTGTTGAGTCTATTATAAAAGCTTAACTGTGTGATATCTGAATTCAAGGCCATTCTTCAACACGCATATTTAGAATTTTGTACATAGCCTGCAGTTACAGTTTTAGCATCTGATAACATATTGTTTAATCAGCTTGTTTAATTTCAGATGCAACATTCATTTTTGAACTTGGAAACAGCAGTTGACAAAACAGCCTCACAAGGGTCCACTCAGTTAGGGCCATAGCCATTCAACTGATCTTGACAGACCTCCACTGCTCTGCTCCTCCACGTAGGGAGGTCAAACAGCGTTCATCTAAACCCACAGTCCACACAAAGATGACGCTGATTTAAATTAAAAAAACGTATCCCTTTATCAGAGGACACGCCCTGTGTAGCTGCAGCCCTGCACACTTGTGTGATGTGATCAAAAGCTCCAGAACAGCTTCTGAGTGGACCTTTGGTGAGATTGTTTTGTTATCAGCTTCTTTAATGTTCATTAAAAAAAATCTATATGAATTTCCTGCATTTTACTGAATGGCTTTATGATGTGTGACAATGTATATCTGCTTTCTGCCATTTCTAAGAGTACTCAACGAATAAAAAAATCCTACAAATTCTTCTATACATTTTCTACAGTAATAATGCTCCCTGGTAAATGTACCATGGGCTCAATTTTCTGTTGTACAACCAAGCAAACGGGTGAACAATTGTTGATTTCCGAGCCTCGTGATTGGCTACTGGACTGCGGGACGTCATACATTGGCTTTCACAGGCCTCGGCGCTGTGAAAGGCAGGTATGTAGGCGAGATGTGAGAGGCGGTGCGTAAACAGAGTGGGTGAAGATGGCGTCGAACAAGAAGAGTGGTGGGAGTAGCAGATTTGAGAAAGGTGTCAATGGAAGACGCTTGTCCAAACACAAAGAGGGTCCAGTAGGTGAGTTTTTCTGTGACCGTGCCGACTTCGTCACAGCCCCCTGTCGCTTTTCCCCTTCATTACATCCCCCCTTTTTGACGCTCCCTGCCGTCACCTCCCGCTAGCGTCCGTTAGCACCACATACATTAGCTGTTCTCGGGTAGGATTATAGCCGCTTCTCTGTCTCAGCCGCTTAAGTCCTGTAATTGTTGTATGATATAAAAACGCGTCGGCAGTGGCATTGATGGAATCTGTGTGTAGACTCTTTAAAAGCGTTACTGAAAAAGTGCCTCCTTCGCTGGCATGTCCACAGTTAACGAGCATCCCCCGGTTATAGCTATATAAGCTCTGTATCGTTAGCCTAGTTGTAGCAGTGGTAGTAATGTCATCGCTATAGAATCCTTTAACTACAATTATATGGCTCCATGCTGTATTTATATTCACCTTTCACGTTCTGTGCCCCTAGTTTCAGCTGCTGACACTGACAGGACCCACCCGAACAGGTACTCCAAGCATAAACACGAGAGAAAGGGATGGAGTGTAACTGAATTAACCTCCCAAGTGTGGTAACATCACACGGAAGTATGTGCATAAATCGATTAATCGAATTGATAGGGTCACTGGGGAAGCTGTCATCAGCTTTACCTATGTGATATGAAAGCAGCTAGGGAAACATATGGGGACGAATAGGCAGCCTGAAGGTAGCAGACTTGATTTCCTATGGGGACGCACCAATGACAGTATATAAAATGGACCCAGCGACTCCGCTGTTTTTGACGGAGACAAGTGAAGTCTCTTACCAGCACTTTTCCGGTGATGGTTAAGTGTTAATGAGCGTTACTGCGCAGCTGCAAAGTGAGCTTCCCGCCGTAGATGTGACGTGACCAACGTGTCTGCAAGTTTTAAGTCTTCTGGTAGCTGTGCCAAAAGAAATCTCAATCATTCCCAATCCATCAGAGATGGAGAGCGTAGGTATATGTAAGGAGATAACATAGGCACAGGCTAATTATTGCTAACTTAAATGCTAGTTAACATTAGTAATTAAACTAAACAGCTAATGTACGTCGAAACTGCCTGCGAGCTTCTCCTGTACTATACGGTAATTCCTCTACCATGCAACAGTAAGTCACGTGGTTATGACACAATCGTTAGCCTATTTTTATAAAAATGCCTGCTACGGAGCCATAGGCTTAGCCATAGCCTTGAGGTACAAGGTAATGGAGCCTTTTATGCATTGTCGTGTTTCTTTAGAAATAAACGATGGACAAATCAAGTCTTTAAACGCTTCAGATGTAAAGTTATTGGCTGTCAAAGTGACGCCAAAATGAATGGCAGTCAATGTCAGCGCTCAAAGTTCAAATTATTTCAACTTTGACCTAGTTGCTGCTGACCTTTCGAAAGTGCAACCAATGAGATAACAGCATACCTAGCAACTGTAAATGGCTCCCTTGCCAGCCTTGACGAATACCTGCGCTGCGCTTTGCTCTCTGCGCCCTACCTAGCGGTGTGCAGACAGCAAAACGCTTATGATGTGTAGGCGGCTTAAAGTGCTCATATTATGCTGTTTGGCTTTTTCCTTTATAGTGTTATATATATATCTTTTGTGCATGTTATAGTTGTACAAAGTGATAAAGCCCAAAGTCCACCACAAAGGGACTCACCATCTCCAATAGAAAACACTGTTCACAAACTGCTCCAAACAGCTCTATTCCAGTCCAGCCTTTTCTTCCGTGACGAACGTGCGTCACTTTGTGGAACACACGTTATAATGCTCGCCTAGCTGCTAGCGTGCCACGCCCTCAAACTCTGCTTCTAATTAGCTAGCAGTGCTTACCTAGCTACTGCGCATGTGCGACTCCCAACGAAGATGGAACAGAAGTGAGATGCCTCACTCGGTAGCTAAAACAGAGAGCTCAACACACAGGGTGAAAGGAGGAGCTGCAGCATTTTGCAGTACAACAAAAATATGATGTTTTTTGAAAATGAAACCATGTAAACCTATTCTGGTACAACCTCTAATTACAATTATGAACCTGAAAATGAGCACTTTAAGGCTTTAGAAAATCTAGCTGTCATGGGAGACTTTGGCTAATCACAGGTCCTATTGGCTTTTCTGCTCATGCCCATGCACAGGAAGAGGTCTCACTCTACTTCAAATGTTTGTGTTTTTTGCATTCTACCCATTGCAACTTTAAATGCATTGCATTATACAACTGAAGGGAAGCCCTATGCATCCCCTTTGGAGGGGATGTGGAGGCTTATTGTTGCTTGTTTCCTGTTGTTCAATTTGGCCTTGTGTGTTTGAAGGTGCTCTGTCTGGGAGAAGGGTCAATGCCTCCTAAACATGACTCTACAGAGCCCCTGCTGTTGACCCTTCCTCTCGCATGTGGACTGCTCAAAGTTTGCTATTTTTAAAGCTTGCTTCCTGTAGACATAGCATTTTGTAGAGTATCAGATATCTGGCCGAGTCCAAAAGACTGACCAGATATCATATCTTGTAGAAGAAAAGAAACAAACGGCCTAAAGGTGCAATTTTACCTTTAACACTGTCTGGTCTCGACAAATGACAACTGTTGAGACTTTTTTTACTTGCATAGATAGATGAGGACACTGTATTGTGACAGTGAGTTCCACTTCAAAGATCAGTCACTGTGTTTTCATATCCTTGGACTTACATTTAATCAGACTTTACAATTACCACATCCATCTTGAATGTGTTTGTTTAGATTTGATAAAGAGAAACTCAAGAGAGCCATGAGTTAGAAACGGCCTAGACAAGACCAGCACAGTTAATCATACTGACATTAAGAAGAAGCTCAACATTAAACTTGCCCATTAGAGTAGCTTGAAGTTTTCTGTGAGGAAGGCACCAGCCCAGTTATAATTTCTTGCCACAAATGCAAACAAGCACTTTTTCCCAAACAAGAACTGTGTTTGTGTGTTACAGCTAATAGGCCTTTTAACCAGAAGACATTGTAGTAGGGAAAGTACAGGTGTTACTAATAACAGTAACAATAGTGCCGTTTTGTAAAGTGTCCCTGAAAGTTGTGACAGGGAGCCAGCATGCACAATACCAGGACCCTAAAACTGAAGGAATTCAACCATCATTATTTGTATTTTTTAAATGTATGCATTTCCTATTGTGACATGTCTAAATGTCTTCCATGAAATAAGCCTATGTAGCCTAAGCAATAAGAGCAACAAGTGGGCCTTTGGTTTCTGTGTCTCAGTGTTCTGGGTGTGTTTGTGGATCTCTGTATTTCTGTGACTGGATGAGGGGTCATGTCTCAGTTCTTTGAGTTATGGGACTGTCATCTGTGATATCAGCCAAGAAGTCAAAACTAAGTGCATATTTGCCCCCGGAATAGATTCTCTGAATTACATCTTATTTTTCTACTTTGGGTGTGCACACGTTGTCCATGTTCTGAATTCATTGCCAAACATTCATATTTCTTCATCAGTGGGGACATAAAGCACATTTCAGCTGCATACACGAATGACAAATAAATAAAATTAAAGATGCTACATAAACATTGTTCAAGACACAAAAGTCTACCACAGGTGCCACCAAAAGATAGTAGACCTACTTAAATATTATTATAGGTTGCAGGCAGGCTTCAAAATTAGCACCATACACCAGCCAAATGTGGCTTCACTCACCAGCCAAAAATACATCTATTGAGTGGCTGGTAAAAATTGAACATTCACTAGCCATTTGGCTGGTGGATGAAGAAGTTAAATTTAGTATTAATTTTAGTTGCAGGTGCAGGGCTAATACCTACGTGGGTTTAATGTTTGATAGAATAATGTTAACATAGTGATTAGCGAGGAAATAATTAGTTGATTTAATAAAACGGTTGACTGTCATAATTTTCCGTTTCTAATGATTGTCTAAAAATGCTGTGCTGTGTTTCATTTAATGTATTTATTTATTTATTTATAAGGACAAGGCACATTAATCAACATTACTGTAAAGTGCCAGTGTTAGCCAGCTGGCTAATTTTCAACTGTAGTCGTTTAGCATAATATTTTGAGACTAGAGCAACAGGAAACAGCAGGACAGCCATATGTGAGGACATTCTTCCTTTTCTTTGTTTGTCACTTGTACACCTTTTTTTAGTTCTTTGACTGTTCACGCAAAATAAGTCATTTTAAGACACAGTGTGCTCTGGTAAATAGTACACTCATTATTTAAATATTTCAAAGCCAAAATGATGTTTGATGAATAAATTCATTGATAATTATTGATTTTGCTGCTGTTTGTTTGCATTTGATTTGTGACCTTATTTAATATGAAACGAAGCACTGAAGATGCAATACACACATCTATGCACATGTACTGTGTGTCTTTATGGTTTTATGTGTACACATATAGGCCTATGTCCGTCTTTGTGAAGCACTTAGGTGCAACAACTGTTTGCTTCTAAAGTGCTATATAAATAAACTTGAAACTTAAAATGAAAAAGCCACATTTGAACAATTGTGTGATCTCATGGTTGTGTCTTTGCCAATGTCTCTCTGTACGTGATCTGCCAATTAGGTTGAAGGTCACAGGGAGTTGCAAGCTGAACAGCCAATGGCAAAATAGTCCACTGTCACAAGGAGAAAGTTAACTGGGACGGGGTTGTCTGTAGCTTCCCTACCCCTTTTTTAAAAGAGGCATGGGAGGTACAAGGAAGAGACAACACTTTGCTACTGAGTAGAATTGGTTGTGACAATCTGACATACAGAGGCTGACAGAAGAAGAGCTACATCGTAAATACAAGGGAGTGACAGACGGTGAGAGGGAGAACAAAAGCAGTCAGAAAACTCTCTGAATCTCCTTCCTCTCTTTCTTTCATTCTCTTTGTTTTTTTTCCATGCTCTCAACTATCGTGGAAGAGAGGAGACAGACAAGGACAGAGCCTTGAACTCAGACACTGGTAAACACTTTTTACTTTTCTCTTCCAGCTTTTCAATAGTTATCCCATAGCATAGCATATATGCAGAAGCAGCCTGTGGGTCATTTTATACAAACACTCAATTCACACTGTATGTGGGCCCCGCAGGAGTCATTATATGTCTGTAATGTTACTGGTGTAGGTTGTTGAACATTACTTATTAATGGCCACTCTCATCCATCTTTAATGTTAAGAAACCAGGTGCAATTCAATGGTTGCAGTGGGATTACAGTGACCACTTTTGTCAGTAATACAGTAAGGGATGATGCTGAAACATATTGCTCGTTACTGACATAGAAAGACGTAGATATGTGGAGCATTTGCTGATGCACAAAAGGCAGATATTGCAAGCAGGTGAGTCATGTATTTGTGTAGTGAGTGACGGCTGAATTGTTTTTCTGTTTGAAGCATTAACCTTGTCAAACAAAGGTGAAGTCTTCACTCGGCCACGGCATGTTTGGACTTGATTAGATTGCACTGATTCGCATAACTGTGTTCATTTGCATTATATTATGGTGTAATGTCCGTTGGCTTCATTGTCATTAAGCACGTTTTAGAACAGTTTATGCTAATCCAGGGGTTCATAAAGTTCCCGCCTAGCTAACTCTATCAACATGAGGACTAATTGGCTTGCCCAGCTAAGAGAGTTGTACCACCAGCTCTAATTAAGAAATGTAATTTAACGTTGGCTGCTTGCCCAAACTGGTTTGACTGCTATAGCTGGTCCTGCAGCATGGCATTTGGGTGACTGCTTGACTAAAACAGTCATTGTGTTCCGCCTGGTCGCACTGCTGCTTGTGTTTATGCAGACAGATGAATGTTTATTTATAGATATACTTTGTGTGTGTCTCTTAGTGTTTCCAGTTTTATGCTGACATAATGAGTTGAGTTTTTGCACATTAGGTAACTTTCCTGTGTTGTCAGCTTCAGAACGTTTACAAGTAGTACGTAATCCACTGGTTCTTAACAAATACCTGAGATGGAGCAACAATCCCAGGATTGTGTGTTTGTCCTTGCTGAATTGTTTTGACATGATGTATGCAAGTACTGTAGGCTTCAATCATTGATCTTCATGATGGATTTGTAGGATTGATATTTGCATAATATATTGGCAAAAAAAAATCCAATTTACTAATGTTTTGTGCGTCCTCGATTCTTCTCTCCTGCTACAACTCTGCAGTATTTGAGACTCAAGTAAAGATAACATCCACCCCAAAATGTAATTCACATTTTCTTAATCCTGTGCAGCTCTATAGTATATTAAACTATAGTGATGTTGTCATATAGAGACATGCCCTAAAGCTCTTCCAGAGATGGTGAATAAGGGAATGAATCAAACTCAAAACGTGTCACCAGAGATCACAAATTCAAGTTCTGATGTTCAGAGGCATGTTAGGGAGAGAGGGTTGGCTATATTTCTAGATTGTAATTTAAGATGATAACTAGCACAATGTAAATTCTGTATTAGTGTGGAGTTCTCATTAAAGTCATGAGACAAGTTTTTCTTTCACATGGTTTAATCAGTGTGAATTAAGGCCCCAAGCTGCTTAACTAAGCTTTGCAGGAATTTCCTGAAGTTCTCCTGAAGTTTGCAGGCGACACCACCCTCATTGCACTCATCTCTGGTGGGGAGAATCCGCCGCCTATAGGTGGTAGATTGACCATCTGGTGACCTGCTGCAGTCAGAACAACCTGGAGCTAAACGCTTTGAAGACAGTGAAGATGGTTGTGGATTTCCGGAAGAATGCAGCCCCACCCACCCCTATCACCCTGGGTGACTCGTTAGTCAACAATGTGGAGTCCTTGCACTTCCTGGGCTCCATTATTTTTCAGGACATCAGCTCCTTCATCAAAAATCACAACATATGATGTACCTTCTGCAGCAGTTGAAGTTCAACCTGCCAAAGACAATGATGGTGCACTTCTACACTGCGATCATCAAGTCTATACCTCACCTCATCCATTGTATCATGTGGACATGCTGACAATTTTGTTGTCATTACCTGGAATTCCTCATTGGGGCAGCAGAAACTACGCACTATAGCTTTAAATAAAACTTTTTGAACCACTCCCTTCTGGCAGGAGGTTGCGGTCCATCAGGACCAAAACCTCCCACCACAAAAACAGTTTATTCCCAGCTGCAGTGAGCCACATCAACAACGCCCAGGATCCCCGCTGACAGACCCTTAACCCCCAACCCACAGTCACTACACATTACATTAACACACATTCTGGACTATTGTCCCTGAATTACTAGATTGGACCAGATTATTTTTGCATACCCTGCACAAAACCGTACAGCCTTTTTTTTTTTTTTACAGTTATATTGTACATATTTGTTATAGACTTTTACATATTTGTATTGTAATATTTCCTTTTTATATTTATGTTCTTAACTGTTGCAGTCATTTGCTCTATTGTTTATTACATACATACATACATACATACATACATACATACATGTTTAATGTATGCACCAAGGCAAAGTCCATGCAAGTGAAAACTTATTTGGCAATCCGCTGCAGTGCTGCTCTGTGTAGTCCACTCATTTGGCTCTGAAGATTTCTTTCAGTCCGTCTCTATACCCTAGGGCCAAGGAATGCCTCTTAAATTCAAAGGGACATTGCAGTTTGCAGATGATTACAACAATTTAGCTTGTGACAGAAATAGAAACGGGGAAAATAAATAAGTGGATCTGGCACATAACTACATATTTCTGCATTGTCATTGGTTTCTGTTAATGTTAAAAGGCCCTACTCTGTAACATGGGGTTAAAGGTGGTTGTATTTAGATGAGACATGTTTTCCAGTTTTAGCATAATCTAAGCCAGTAGCAGAGTGCAAAATGCTGAAGTGTTCGTTTTTCAATTTTGCCAACTTAAAAACATTTTGAAAGAAATCAAATTGGCACCCAATATGGAAAAATGTCCATATAGAAGGACATCTTACCTTGTAGGTCATGGTTAAATAATTAGAAAAATAAGAAGACGGGCAACTGCAACATTTTTCATGCAATAATATTTCTGTGACCCTCAAAACAATATTTCACTTTTGTAGAATCTGTTCACTTTTTAGCATACATATGCAATCTCTGCTCCACATCCCAAGATGTTGCTTTGGGGATCTATGAAACCACTGTGCTGGTTTTACTTTATATAATTATTTGGAGTGTCTGTTTGTCTTATACCCCCGGTACGAATAGCCTCGGCCACACAGCTGAATTATTCACACCCTGTGATGTAACAACAAAAACACATTCCTCGTGTGCAACAAAATCATGGCCGACGTTCATCTTCCTTGACAGCAGAAACTGGCATATTAAGAAAGTTTTGTCTCTAAAGTTTATAATAATTGAAATTCTAGCGGAAAATGGATACTACAGTTGCGCTTTCTGTCTTCAGTGAAAGCATACAACCATTACTTTGTTAGTTAGTAGGATACCTAGTTTTTGTATACAGTATGGTTACCTAGCAACCTCCTCTACTTCATAAGAACTGCTAGTTGAGTGGTTAGAGCACTGCGCTGTGGTCTGGGAGTCATGGGTTCAATTCCCCAGTGAGGACATCATGTTTTTTTCATTTTGGATTGGATAATTTGCTTGCCATTGCGCAAGTCAGGGTGGTGGGGGAAGACTAATGAATAGTCATTATGGGACTCATTCCTGAATGGCTAGTACTCGTTTCCTGCTCTGGTTGGGTTGGTTAGGTTAGTTGGATTGGTTATGGTTAGGGTAACCATATTGGACACTGCAACGATAATATTCCAAAAAGGTGTAATATCTTAGTCGTATGGATAACTGTGTGTAAATATATGCCAATGTAAATGCACAGGGGTGCAAATAGCATACATTGATATTTGTACCAGACGGGGTATTAATAGAACACATTGCTGTGTGCACTGGGGTACGAATAGCATTAATCTCTAATTGCACCAGGGGTGCAAATAGCACTTCTAATTGCACCAGGGTACGAATAGCATACACTTCTAATTGCACCAGGGTACGAATAGCATACACTGCTAATTGCACCGGGGTACAAATAGCATTCATTTCTAATTGCACCGGGGTACAAATAGCATACACTGCTAATTGTACCAGGGGTGCAAATAGCCTCACCCTTATTTATTTTTCTGTATTGCTTTATTGTACTGGCCTCAGTTGAAGTTATAAAAGCAAAAGTTTGTGGGTGGGTGTGTGCTAATTCCAAGGACGGCTGATGTCATTTGGGATGCTCAAGAGGTATGCATAGTTTAACTAAGGATGATTTAACACAGCAGTATTTCTTCAAGAGTAGTTTTGAACCGATCATTAACGATTATCTCTCTCTCATTATTCAGTCCTGCAAGGTAATTAGCAGAGATGGGAGTAAGTCACACATGGGCAAGTCACAAGCAAGTCTCAAGTCTTAACCTTCAAGTCTCAAGCAAGTCCAAGTCATTTTGTGTGACAATCAAGCAAGTCAAGTCAAGTCATAGCTTTGGTCAAGCAAGTCAAGTCAAGTCATACAAAAGTTTCCATTTTTAAACAAGCTAAAGACAGTGGTTATAACTGCTGGAGTTTTATTTGCATTTTTTCCTACTCAATATTCAAAAGACATTGCGTCCAAGCCACATATATCTGAACAGTTTAAATGTATAAAGATTTTAAAAAGCACAGCCTAAAACTGATATTAGGCCAACAAAAATATCAACATGCCTCAAACATGACATCAAATCATGAAATTCATTCAAACAATTCAAGTATAATGGTTTCTAAGTCAAATAATATTATTCAAACATGCCTCACTTTTATGGGACAGAAACACATTTAACCTTTCCTTCTCTTGAAAAAAACATTCTTTAAGAGTAGCTGAATCCCACCACCTTTGCATAATTTGGAGAGATTGAATAGTAGGCTATATGTTAATATTTGTCAGTGTATTTGTGAGTGAATGTGTGCGTGTTTGAGAGAGAGAGTGAATGAAAAGTTATTAATATTGGTGAGTGAATGTGTGCATGTGGTGTGTGTGAGTGCAGTGTGTGGTGTGTGTGTGTGTGTGTGTGTGTGTGTCTAGCTTCATTCACATACTTCATCTGCACAACTGCGTGTGTGTCTGCATGTGTGTGTGTGTGAGAGAGAGAGAGAGAGAGAGAGAGAGAGAGAGCAGTTTATTGTGTGTATGTATACAGTGTGCCTAGCTGTATTCGCTCTTACCGCCACCTTGAACAAAGAGGGGAGGGGGTGCTTATTCATGGCCCAAAACTGAAGGGAGTTCTGTTCATCACAAGCGTCCAAATAGTGGTTCAGCTGAATATGGGGACTGGAACCTGAATCTTTCCCGATTTGAAGTGTCTGATGAAATTCGCCGCGGTGGTGGTTGACGTCGGATTTTTTTGTACTGCAGACCTTGCAAACTGTTTCTTCTTTGCCTGGTCAGACGTGTAATCCTTATAGCCAAACTTTATTATTTTCGGTGCAGAGGAATCCATGACGTTAAGTAACAGCCGTAGCCAGTCTCGTTTACTGCAGGTCTGCCGCCGTGTGGCGCGTCACCATAACAACGGGCTCCCGCGCATGCAACAGCACTAAAATCGTAACGTTAACTCCTCCTCAATATCAGAGGGGGAAAATATATATTTATTAAACAGAAAATCAAGTCATTTCAAGTCATTTGACTCAAGTCTAAGTCAAGTCTCAAGTCATGAATGTCAAGTCAAAGTCAAGTCGAGTCTTTTATGAATGTTTATCAAGCAAGTCTCAAGTCCTAAAATTTGCGACTCGAGTCTAACTCGAGTCAAGTCATGTGACTCGAGTCCCCCATGTCTGGTAATTAGTTAAAACCCATCCATAACAAAGACATTATTTTCCGCTTCTCCCTTAAAGTTCTCAGTTTCACATCTATTCGGGAAGCACTGCTGTCTCCGGTCCTTTTGTATTATTCTCTGTGCCCACCAGTCCTTCTCCTCTTTCCTCTGTCTCTCAGCATGCCAGTCACACTATACAGTAAGTACCAGCTAGTTCCCAGGCTTAGGTGTTATGGAAACGGATGTCTCAGGTGACTTGTCAGAAGAGCTCAGTCCAACAGTAGGAATCCAACAGGGACATATCACTAGATCTTTGTTATGCTGCATTAGGGCAAAGGTATGGGCACACTTGATAAACAGACTCAGCTGTGTGTTGTCAGCTATATACCTCCCTTTGGGACTCTTATGTGAGTGTGTTTGTGTTTTTGTCAGTGTATGACTAATCTTTGTTTTTTTCCCAGCAGCATGACGTTAGCAACGGGCCTCTGCCTTCTCCTCCTTTTCCATGCATGTCTGCCTATCTCTCGGCGGATTTTGGCTGCTTAGCCCGGCTTTACATCATTTAATTTCAAGGCTTGCTTAACCCGTTTCAATCAATGAGCTTCTATATGCCAGGCTAAGCAAGATTAGTTAATAGGAGTAAGATCACATTATGTAGGATATATCCAATGATACCCCACCTTGCACAGTGTCTACATGCTAATATCAAGTGTGGGTGTGGCTGCTGTTTTTTTATGCTTGCAGTACCAGATTTTTTTTTTTACAAATTAAGTATGTATAGGAGTCAGCAAAGTGGCATAATTGCTGGCAAGATCAGTGGGTGTTATTGGCATACAAGTCAGTAATCTACCGAAAAGAGAAATTTCCACACTAGAATACATAAAGAATGACATGAATTATTATTGAAAAATATCATAATGCACAGATTTTTGTTCTGGTTTCAACCTTTGTCTTGATTCTCTATCTCACTGCTCTTAGTGATGGACACCAAGGCAGTGTTTGCGGCCCTGTACAGTGTGTGCGAAGAGAATGCCACCTTCTTCTCAGGAGGAGCCAAGGGGCCACAGGGTGATGCGGCACGGCGACTGGTGGATACCATGAAGCTGATCAAGGAGCATGCTCGCAGTCTGGAGCCTGTTATCTCCGGCTTCGCTGCAGTTTACCATCATTATGACTTTGACCCACACATACCTGCCAATGGCTATCGCTCACTGGTCAAGGTAAGCTGTGGGATGTTTTGTGTGCACGAGTCAAGCATTGGTTTGCATTGAAAATAATAAGCTTCAAAACACAATGCATTCTTATCAATATTTTCTCCAAACTGTGAGAAAGTGCTCACCAGCCCCTTTTTACCTTGATATCGCTTTGTTTCAAGGTCAGTCAATTTGTTTTACCGATTGATTTTATGTTGCAAATCAGGTTAGATAAATTCCTCCAGCTGCAGAATATCTTCCCCTACTGTACCCACTGTACTCTCTTGCAGTTATTGATGAAACATCATGACCTTCAGTGGCTGCAACCTACCACAACTGAACGAGTCTAGCATAGCAGCAAATGAATGCTGCTTTGTTTTCTTGCCTTTCCATTTCCACATTTATAATCCTCCTCATCCCTACAGTGCTACTCAGACTAATATGTAAGACCCTTGTGAAGCAGCAAGCTTTTCATATGCTTGCATTCACGCATGCTTTTTTCATACTTTTTTTTTTTTCTTCCTTTAAACTCAACCTAATCTTAATTACAGTTTAAGCAGACCCAGAAGACATGGCTACTTAATGTTTGCACAATTAAAAACTATGATTTGCTTTGTTATAAATCAAAATACTATGGATCCATTTTTAAGAAAAGAAATGACAACCTGAAGTGCATGCCGTTGCGCAAGTCAGGGTGGTGGGGGAAGACTCATGAATATTCATTATGGGACTCATCGCTGAATGGCTAGTACTCGTTGCCTGCTCTGGTTGGGTTGGTTAGGTTAGTTGGATTAGTTATGGTTAGGGTAACCATATTGGACACTGCAACGATAATATTCCAAAAAGGTGTAATATCTTAGTCGTATGGATAACTGTGTGTAAATATATGCCAATGTAAATGCACAGGGGTGCAAATACCATACATTGATATTTGTACCAGACGGGGTATTAATAGAACACATTGCTGTGTGCACTGGGGTACAAATAGCATTAATCTCATATCATAAATACATATCATTACATATCATTTTTGTAACAATTCTGTCTTTTTATTAACCAATAAAATAATTTACATAATGTGTTTGTAATTCAACTTAAATGAACTTGCTATGCTGATTTTAATTTGGTGTGTGGAGCAGGTGGCATGTTACCGTAGATGACACATTTTGGAATAAAAAACAATTTTCCCCCACATTCACACATTCTTCATCATTTTCTAGGTAGTGCGCTGCTGCCTTCTCCACATCATCCAGAAGGGGCGCTACATCACCGCTAACCGCCGCAGCATCTTTTTTCGAGTAGCACACAATGCGGGGGAGATGGAAGCCTACTGCAACGCTCTGTGCCAGCTGCGCGCCCTGCTCTACCTGGCTCAACGCATGCTACATGACAACAGCCACGGCAACCTTTTTTTCCAGGATGAAAGTGGCCTCAGTGAGAGCTTTATCCGTGAATACTCATCCATGCACAAGGGGTGCTTCTATGGCCGTTGCCTTGGCTTTCAGGTGAGATGAGCTGCATGGCACAGGGATAGGTAGTGGGAATTGTGAAGAATGTGGAGGCTTAGAAGTAGCAGTGCCTCATGCTTGATGGTCCAGAACTGGGTTTTTAGGTGAAGCAAAAGTAGGACACGAAGAAAGAAAGGCAGCGAATTTAAAAACCTAAATGTGTATAAAGAACAACAATAAAACATCTCACAACAATGCAGAGAAAATGTAATGGAAAGCAACCTCAAACTCACCATTTCTCACTTGACACATACTGTACAGACAAGCAACGGGATGTACTTACAGTACATCTACAGTTCTGGCAAAGGTACTTTTACTCTGTTACTGTCCCTATTAGATTCTATAGCTCCTCTATTTGTTATAATATTAGGGCATTTCATGTACAGAATAAAGTTCCCTACACAAGACTCCCATAGCCTGTCAATCAAAGTTACCTGTTGATGTTAGAGAACAAAAACTGTGCCAGGGGCTAGTTTGTCACCAGACTAAAGGAACTGACCCTGAAAAGAGAGCAAGAGCTGTCAGAAGTGTCATATGGAAAAGCCAGGAAACAAATACAGAGATACAAATGACTCCTGCTGCCCAAACCTGCAGGTAAAATAGAGTGAGTAATAGATTTGGATGAACAGAGGAAAGGCTTATCTTTACAGACATTGTTTCTGTTCTTAGTTGAGTTTAACGAGAGAGGCTGAACCCTCAGTGGACAGAAGTAAAAATTTTAATTAAAGGGGAAAAAAATTATGAAACCTCGGTAGTACTGTCTGCATTAATTTATAATGTTTCAGACTCTTCTGATATTCTGATATCCCATCATCTATGTTTAACTTTCTCTGGTCGAATGACAGCAGTTGTTTTAATTGTAGTCCATTTCTTGTTTTTACATGCACCATGGATAATAATTTAAAGCCTGTCTCTGTTTTTGTCCATCCCTCCAGTTCAGTCCAGGCATTCGGCCCTGTCTCCAGACCATCGCTATTGGCCTTGTGGCCTTTGGAGAAAACTACAAACGCCATCAGTCAGGAATAGGTCAGCATCATCTCGTCTACAGCTGTACCCTCTCATCATCCAGTCACTTAATTCTCATTCATAGATCGTACTCCTCCACACGCCGCTCTTCTACATTGCTCCTTGGCCCCTGCCAGTGTACCTTTTGATGTTGTGTGCTTGGATTGTAGATGCTCTTTCATCCTTTGGAATCTCAAGGGCTAGCTGGTGTGCTTCTTCTATATTTCAAAATGTTTTGAACATGCACCCAGTTATGTACAGAGGCAGGAATAGAAGAACATGAACCATCATATACACATTTTTCAGCGTGCCCACGTGTTAATATTTAACATTATAAAAAGAATCATTTTGACTCTCATGGTTTCTTGCGCTCTGTGCTGCACCACAGTGGAGGCAGGAGGTGTTGCACCATACGGTGAGTGTACTGAAACCTTCTCACCCCTTTGTCAAAGACCTCTGTAGTGAACACATGCTATAGGCCTATATGAAGAAATTGCTTCTGTCTTCCAGCTCCTTAGCTGCATTAGCTGTCCTAAGCTGTCTAAGAGTGGAATTCCCTCCCTTTCTTTACTGCCCATCCTTGATTTCTTGCAGAGCATTAAAGGCAGGGTAGAGTTTGATTACAATACCACAACATGATTCTGTTTCAACATTAGCACTAGCACAGCAGACCTGAAACGTGTGGCAATAAGATTATAGTGCTGTGAGTACGTCAAAGCCAATTCACTCTGTTGAGTTTGACTGTTCTTGATTAGGGCCTTATCTCTGAGGTTTGGCGTGTTTTAGCATCAGTCTTTCCTTCCATCCTTTCACCTTCGTTCTTTTTCATTCCTTCCATCCTTTCACTTTCCTTCTTTTGCATTATCAGCGACTTTTTTCTAAATCTTATTGTTTTATGCCCTGCTTTCTACTGTTTGTCTTTTTCTGCTTTCATCCCCATTATTCTGAGCTTTTGTCATTTGTCTGCCATCACTTTTCGTTTCCATTTTCACTCCCTCCTCAACCATACACATTCCTCTATTCTTTCCCTTTTCTTTTAACTCTATTCCCATTTCTTTTCTTGTATTACTCTTTCTTTGGTGTCTCCTACCCAATATTATACCCTCCTCATTATGTCATTCTTACTCCTTGCCCCAGGTGTCGCAGCCAGCTCTTTCTTTACTTCAGGGAAGTATGCCATTGACCCAGAGTTGAGAGGGGCAGAATTTGAACGCATCACCCAGAACCTGGACGTCCATTTCTGGAAAGCCTTCTGGAACATCACTGAGACCGAAGTCCTGTCGGTGAGTGGACTGGCAATGCTTCTTCTCGCACACAAACACATTCCTAAGATATCTGTAATCTACTCATGTTATCACCACTAACCCATGCACACAGACAAGTGTGCTGCCCTGTTTTCAATTTTAAAGTTGTAACAGGAATATTTTACATTTCTCTGGTAAAAGTACCTTTTTATGATTTATGCATTTTGGCCTATAGGCCGATAGTAATAATAGAGTGGAATTAAATTTATTCAATGGGGTTCATGATTTATTCATCCTGTTTTTCTCTCCAGTGACCTGACTCGCTCTGTAACTTGCACTCTTCTCTTTCTCTCTGACTTTCTGTCTCAATTCTTTCTGTCCACCTCTTTCTCTTTTTTCTCCATCATCTCTCTTCCTCAAGAGTCTTGCCAGTATGACATCCACTCAAGTTAAGGTGAACCGGACTCTTTCTGTGCCCGCCGTACCCTTTGACCTTCCCCTGGCGGCCAACCACAGAGCATCTGTAACTATAGCTCCACCATCAGCTCACATCGGCCCTGCTCCAGTTCAGATGAGGCTCATCTCCTATGACTTACGTGAAGGCCAGGTATTTCAATCATTATGTTCACACTGTAGTGGTGCATTGGAAAATGCAATAAAAACTTCATAATGTCAAATTGTATGCAAAACTAGACAAGCAAAGTATTAAGTATTAGTAGTGTGACCTAGTTTATGACAGTTTTCCTCCACTTGCACTTTTTAAACCAGCTTGCATATACCAGTCATACAAATTCTTAAAATATTCTTACAGTATGTAATAACATATCTGGTATTCCTCTGAGCTGGAGTAAACGACAGCTCCGACTCATCCTCATGGACTTAATCCCCTTCATTATGTCTCTCTTTCTCTGTCATAGGTATCACTCTCACTTTTTCTACTCTGCCTCCCTACCTAATTCTCTTGGGAGACTCCCTCTCTCCATCCAAGCTTGCACTCCTCCTTTCTTTGTAGCCTAGCACTTAACCAGACATGCTATCAACAAACACTTTTAGCCATTGATCACGCTCCAACAGAACAACAGTGTCTTTTTTAATGTCACAAAATACAAGCCTACATCTGCGGAAACCCTCCCTCTCAGCCAAAGCTACCCTCCCTTCTTGTTTTTGTTAATGAATGGGAATTAGTGTGTGTTCATGCAGGCCCAAAGAGGCTGGCAGCAAGCTGCTGACGAACAGCTAGTAAATCGTTCTCTCACAGGAGCCCGGTTGCTAACACTAGCAATAACATATATTTCCAATGAAAACAAGGCTTTGTTTGCAGTATACACAGTGTGTGGACATTTATGAGTATGATGCAAACATCAGCAGCTGTTATCATGTGATGTTCTGTATTAGTTGTATGTGATTTTTTTTCTCTTCTTTTGTTCATTCGTTCCTCTTTCTCCACCTCTCTGTCTCACTCTCTCCAGGACAGCGAAGCTCTGCTGTCTCTTGCCCGCGCTGAGGGGGGCGCCATCTCTTTGTCGCTGGGGCTGAAGACCAAGCGCCTCCCCTCATCTCCCTGTCTCCTGATCCACTTCCATGGGGGAGGGTTTGTGGCCCAGACCTCCAAGTCCCATGAGGTGAGATAGTACTCCTCAAATAGAGTTTTCCTTATACCTGACTAGAAAAGCAATGTGATTAGTTTTATTTTGCAAGAAAAACTGAATCCAAAAGACTTTTCACATGCTATATTTAATATATCATGTATTTGACCTATTTGTGATATTTATAATCGAACAGTTGGTTAAAAATGCAGGAAACTATATTTTATTTATATAAATATGTGTGTGTGTGTATATGTATGTGTATATATATATATATATATATATATATATATATATATATATATATATATATATATATATTAGGGCTGTCAAATGATTAAAATTTTTAATCAAATTAATCAGAATTTTCAGTGGATTAATCATGATTAATCACTATTTGCAATTACACCTGAATTCTAACCATTTTTTTCTGAAATGCATACCAAAAGATACTAGTGCTGTCAAGCAATTAAAATATTTAATCGCATTAATGTCATAGTTAGATGCTTTGTGACAATGTTTTTTTTATTGAAAACAACATTGTCATATACCTTATGTTCAATTTCACACTAACATTCACACTTGGAACTAATAATCTGTCACATAATGTAACGCTGTTACCTCGATTTTCCATTGCAGATAGTACTGCAGATAGTACTGCAGGTAGTACTACAGGTAGTACTGCCTCATGCCTGAGGCGAGCGTGGCTTGTCCTACTGTCTATGGGCTCATAGCGTCGTCAGCGGCATAGCCGTCGTCATAGCAACTGGTTTCCCGTGACTCATTGCCTGGTTCTCGTTCTCTTTCATAACCAACGTAAAATCAAGGAGAGGGTTTTCCTGCTCCAGGTTTCCCACCGTGGTCAGAAAGAACAGAGGAGACACTTTGTTTGTTTCTCTCACTGACTGTAGAGTCACTACTCGCTCGCTCTGAAGATAATCGCCGTCACGAGCCTACAAGCTACGCGGCTAGCAAGCTCAAACCGGCCGAGGCTTGTGTCTGTTTTGTTTGCGGTCTGCGAAATTACAAGACCCGCCCTTCAATCACTACTATTGGCCAGGCGTCGAAGGTAACGTAACTCCATTTGTTCAGGTCCTATCCCCTGACCAATCCACTATCCTCACCACTCGCGGTGAAATGCCTAAACCAAACCAATCAGCTGCTTCGTAGGGCGGGACATGGCGTGGCCATAGACAGTTAAAGAAGTGGACTAACAGATCCCGTTGCTCTCTCTATGCGTTTCCCTTCTGACAGAGATGTTATCCTCTGTTTCATGCCCAGGGACTACAGATGAAAATTAGCTTATAGCTAACTCTGGTACTGCTAAGGAGCTGTGCATTGTCCCTGTCAAATAAATACATAAATAAATAAAATAAATCTTTTCCTTGGTCAATAGTGTGACATGTAATGAGCCCTTTAGATCATTATTTTGTAATTAATCCCTGAAAACCTGTGTAATATAAATAGTGACACTATGCCCTCCCTCCATGCCTTCTTTACTGGTAAGGTGCACACAAGGCTTGCTTGTCTCTTTCATGTAATCATTGCTTCCTGTCATTCACTTCATCCTCATTCTTCTTCGTTTCTCATAGAGGAGGGGCTCATGTCCTAGAATTAATTTCTAAATCACTGTGATAAAAAAGGGGACACTAACATACTCATAACCTTTGTCCTCGTGTCTTAAACATTGAGTTGGATCTTTCTTGTCATTGCTACATAAAGCACTTAAAGAAAGTCTTGTTTTTGTCAACATAAGAGTTTACAAACATACATGTTTACATAAGAGACAATATATGAAATGGTAGCAGAAGGCATTCAACCTACTTACTTCATCTTGATGAGAAAGCTTATTTTAACAGTTTGTGCACCTACCTCTCCTTGTCTGCCTACGCTGATCTGGTCATCTGTGACTGTGTGCGGTCTTCAAGTGGCATCAGGCTGCTTATAGCAGAACAGGGCTCTGTGAAATCGCTAAGGACATGGGCATCCTTGATCTGCAGCTGCGTAGCAGAAAGAGGTTGAGAGGGAGCAATCAGAGACGCGGGTGAACAGGGCTGTCATGTTGAATTAACGGAGAACTGTACAACCCCGCAGAGAAGGATTACCCCGGGCACTAATGGAAGACTTGTCAGACTATCCTTCTCTCTTCTTCTTCAGGGCTTGCCTTTTTTATCACATCCTCCCTCTCAATTTTTGTAAATCTCACACAATCCTTTTTGTTCTCTCTTTTAACATCTCCTTCCTGTCTTATTTTGTACTAATCTTCTCCCTGGTATTACTGCCGGTAGGTGCCTTTTGCTCTCTTAATCACCAAGGCAAGGCCAAGGAAGCAAGAATAGAAAAATGAAAAGAGGCCAGGGTGGTCCCTTATACTTCTCATATGTCTGTCCTCTACTCCTGTATCCTTCCCTCGATCCTGTCTCGCGTGTGTTGTCTGGGCGAGATTGGAGAGTTGGACTTCAGTGGCAGGAGCCTTTGGTCCTCTCAGTGCCCAATTATACTGAGAACACAGGAATGGATGTGGTGGCATCTGTGCATTTAGTAACTTGGGCAGGGAAACAAACACACACACACACACACACACACACACACACACACACACACACACACACACACACACACACACACAATCCCTGTAGAGGTATAAGCTTGCAGATTAACGTGTGTGTGTGTGTGTGTGTGTGTGTGTGTGTGTGTGTGTGTGTGTGTGTGTGTGTGTGTGTGTGTGTGTGTGTGTGTGTGTGTGTGTGTGTGAGAACCCACTCATCTCTTGGGCCATTTGTTGTGAGCCATTAGCTTTGTTAATGCAGGCAGATGATGAACTGTCTGCCAGATACCTGTCCGTGGACTCTGGCATATATTGACACTTACTGGCAACAATGGCAGTTGTTCACACAGTTGCTGATTTGTACAAACCCACACTGACCAAAACAGTACTTGAACTCACACACTCACTTGTCAGCGGTCTCACTCTTAAGATTTATTGTGTCGAGTAGGGCTTTAAGACAGCACTGCTGGAGCTGCTACTTTTTTTTGTCATACTGAATCACTGGTAGGTTAGGCAACATACAAACATACACACACTGTGCTTTTTCTGGCATTGTGAATGGAGAGCTGTCACTTTCACTGCCAGCCCAGTCATAGCTTGTCAAAAAGGTGTTTGGAGAAGATAAAGACAGAGGAGGAAAGGACAAATGTGAGGTGGAAGGAATATTTTGTCATGACAAGTTTTGATGCCTTTCTTGCATTTTAAGGTCACTGCATTGCAGCTGTGAAGTAAAGCACTTACCTTAGGTTGGCATAAGAATAGTAAACACTTAACTTGACTGTAGCAACAAGAAAAAGAGAAACCCTAAGTATTGTGAAAGTAAGTTTGCTTTGGTAGACAATCCCTGTAAATCCACACCATCCCCAGCTTGCCTGTTTTCTTCATACACAGCAAACTAGGACATGTGGGTACCTTTGTTATTACCATATGAGAAGAAAGGAAATGAAGGTTGCTGTGAGGGCAGCTCATTCTCCCTTTTGTCTAGACACTAAGCCAGAAAGCAGACAGATGACATCAGAGGGACACATAATTTTCATAACTTTTCATCCTTGCTGCTTAATGTCCACCCCCACGCATTTCTCTCCCACTATATTTCTTTCTCTCTCTGTCACTCAACCTCTTTGTTTTATTGTAGTCGCGGTTGTTTCTCGTAAATTTAGCAACATGTAATATATTCACTGTGAAAGTAAGTGTTTTTATAGTCATAAATTCCCTCCTCCATTCCCATGTCTTCTGTCTTGCGCAGCCCTATCTGAAGAGCTGGTCCCAGGACCTTGGTGTCCCCATCCTGTCAGTGGACTACTCTCTGGCCCCTGAGGCCCCCTTCCCAAGGGCCCTGGAGGAGTGTTTCTACGCCTACTGCTGGGCTCTGAGAAACCACCACCTACTAGGTACACATACATCACACAGCATTGTTTATTTTGGAGTGCTGGCTTTTTTAGCTCCCCTATACATTTTAAATAAATGTTTAATTATTAAAGTAGTTTGAAAAGTATATGCAGTTGAAATGCTGAATACATTAGGCAGGTAAAAGAAAGTTGGTTTATTAGACTTAATGAGCAGGCATAACAAAAGGGGTCAAACTCACTCATTTCAGAGTGAAGGTGTCCTGTGGACTGCTTCTGTAAATCCTCGCCTACGTTTACCAATTCCCTGTACCCCTTGAGAGAATTCATCACTTTGAAAGTAATCTTGCTGCAGCACGATGTCTTGCACTTTACCCGGTGTTCTGCAATATCATACAAATTGTGATGCTCGATATTCAGGCAGACAACAAAAGACATCTGGTCGATTTGGGGTACATCCACCCGCTGAAGCAGGCTGTGTCAAATTAACAGTGATCGCAGTGCAATATGTTTGTGCTGTAGTGTACAAGAAAACAATATCACGGCCATGAGGCAGACAGCAACACCCCCTTAAAGCGGCCACATATTCAGCAGTGTTGTGGTGGAGAAGAGAGATCCTGTTACTTGATTTGTGTCACACTGCCTTTTCTTGCACCACAGTGGATTTCTCTTAGATGTCTCATTTCATTTTGTGTTCCACTTTTTCCTTTTTTTCCCCCTCTTTTTCTTCACCGCTATCATCACCATCCTATTTTTCTCTCTCCAGGCTGGACCGGTGAGAAAGTGTGTCTGGCTGGTGACAGTGCGGGAGGCAACTTGACTGTGACGACATCAATGCGCGCTGCTGCCTTTGGTGTGCGAATGCCAGATGGCATCGTGGCAGTCTACCCGGCTACCCTGCTGACCGCCTACGCATCTCCCTCCCGTCTGCTAACACTTATGGATCCCCTGCTGCCGCTCAGTGTGCTCTCCAGGTGTCTCAGCGCCTACGCTGGTATGAGTGTGTGTGTTTTAAAAAAGAAAATCTGGTCTGGATTTTTCATTTATCTGGAGGAGTTGAGAATTAAGTTTACATCTATTTTCCTCCATTTTATTGCATGTCTCTGCTGCTCCATATTATACATATATTATTAACATAATGGTCTTCACTGTTGTTGTAGGTTTGTTAACAATAATTATGCCAGACTCGTTTGACAAAAACAGTACTTTTCCCTCGCAGAACACGGGAGTTTCTGGTCCATTGATGCTTCGATCGGTTTGTTTGTGTTATTGTGTGACTGGTGAATTCAAACTAACCCTTCAAAACACCAAAGTATGGATAATTGCCTCATTCAACCCCACTTCAATGGTGTGTTTTCTTTAGCAGTGCTGGAACAGCTATTTTCATTATCAATTAAGATATTCTATTCCATTTGATTAACTACGTTAATCTAACATTTTGTAAAAAGCGCAAAGTGATGTCTTCAAATTATTGAGTCTGACCACCAGCTAAAACACTAAAAAGCTAAATTTAAATAGATTTTGTGTCAATTCAACTAATCTTATTAATCATGAAACTATTTTGCTCTCATCTTGGATTTCACTGTTGTCTGAATTCCTTATGTAGTGCACAATGTGTATAATATAAGAAATTGTAATCATAAATCTTTATGGGTTTTATTCTAGTCGTATTGTCTGAAATAACTCATCTTATTAGGATATAGATTGTTTTTCATGTGTTGTCAATAATGCATGTAAAAAGCAGAACTCTTACAAGTCTAGTTTGACAAAAGAAAAGGAGGACTGTAATTGGCAACATATGCCAAATTCTGACACAGAGATATTGTTTATCCTGTGTTGCCTTTCCATAACTTAACTAAAACACTAATCATGTTCTACTTACTCCTACACTCATCACGTGTATTGCTATCTGTAATACAAATTGCTATGTTGCAGTATTGAACCAACAACTGTCATTTGTTTCTACTTAACTCTACTATTATGCCTTTCCTATTATTTCTTTCCCATCCTTTCTGTTGTTACTCATTCATGCTTATTCAAGAATAACAAAACCACTTTTTTATCTCTCTTGTACATCTATCTTTCCCTACTAAGCCTTCCTCCATGTCTCCTTCTCCAGGTGCTGACCCGCAAACAGAGACACAGATAGAGAAGGCGAGCACGATGAGCCTGGTGAGGAGAGACACAGCGCTGCTGCTCAGAGATTTCCGACAGGGAGCCTCCAACTGGATCCACTCTCTGCTGGATTCCAACAGAGCCTCAGCCTCCCCCAGTACAGCTGCAGAGGCGCCACCAGGAGCCACTGGTATACCACTGACTGTGACTGTGTGTATGGGTGTGTTTGTGCATGCATGTGCATTCAGGTGGGAACATTAGATGAGATGTGGGTGGCTTAAATGTGAGACAGAACAGTGTGACACAGTTCTCACACTACCTGAATGGCACACCAAATAATACAACACTGCATCCCTCCCTTTGAAAGGGCAATTTCACTCAATTGTGGCAACAATCTCATTGTGTATGAGGCCAATGGGAAGCTCCATTTAAATGGTAAACAAACAGACTATAATTTATGGAAGTGAAGCAGCGTCTGAAATATGGATGGTTTGAAAATAAAATCAATGAGGATAACACGGTAAAAGTGAAAAAAGCTGAAGAAGCAGTGAAGTGTTATTCTAACTGAGAGCTTTTATCTAACTTGTCAACCTTGACAACCATACACAATGTGTGTGTGTGTGTGTGTGTGTGTGTGTGTGTGTGTGTGTGTGTGTGTGTGTGTGTGTGTGTGTGTGTGTCATATTTTCAGCATCATTAGGCCAATTTTGAGTGCAACATCAACTGCCCCAAAGTTCATTTACACCCCATATGGAGGAGGTTATTGACATGGATCTCCTTTATTCAGCATTCAACTAACAATTATTGCTTTATCCTACCTTGTTAGGTAACACTCCTGTAGCCCATTCATATCAATTCACCTCTTTGGAGCAGCAGGGCTTTGACAGTAATTGTTAATTGTAGCCACCGTAAATCTGGTGGCGAATTGTAATTTCCCTGGTGTCATCTTAGTTAGGTGACACCCCCACAGCTGCAAGCCCAAACTAATGAGAGTGTCATTGGAGGGTGTACATTATTAAAAGACCACCATGGTGCTGAGATGGTTCATTATTGAAGAGATGGGAGATCGGTGGCGCTTTGTGAAGAGACAAGCCATGACGATTCTTACAGCTGTGTTTTGACGGCTCGGGGCGGGCGGATGATATCACCGTGACAGCACTATTTGAATTTCCTCCACCCACTTCTCCTCTTCTTCCTGATACATCCCAATTTGCATTTTATGCTTTTAGCTGTTGGCTGTCAACCAGAGGACATATGATAAGTGGAAACAGTAGAATAAGTAAAAGTGATTGTGTACTACTATGTGTGTATTTTTTCTTGTCCTCCGGCTGCCATTAACCCAAAGTCTGTATACTTTACACGTCATATAATTAGGCTTAGTGTTACTTCATGCAGGACACGGAAGTCATACGCCCGCTGATTGAATTATCATTCCTGTCAGACACACACCAATCACAGCCATTCTCACATCAAGGCGGTCCTTTTTAAATGTGACTCCCTCCTCACTGGTCCCTGCTACACTGACGCTGCTTCATTTTTGCTGCTGCTGCTAGCAACGTTTTGCTTCCACCTTCCTAGTTCAGGGTCCTAACATAATTCAAAGTTTAAAAATGTTTTTCAATGTCTTTCTTTTGGCTCACTCTTTTTTTTACCCAGGGGGGTTTCTGCATGGTGCTCCCTGTTTTAGCTTAGCATGCTGCTTGGCTGGTCCAGGGAGCATTATCAAGAGCGCCAAGCATAACTGTATTCCCATTTGTTGCAATAAATGGTTAAATCTATGACGAGAGTGTTCCTGACTGAACCACACTTTGTGTGGTTAATATTTTTTTTTATTTTTGTATTGTTTGCTTTTCTTTTGTCTCAAACATTTAGTTTTGTTTTGCCAAATGTCTCAATTATTACTCTATTTCCCCTTCTCTCCATCTTGTTTCTTAGACACAGTGAGGAAGAGTATTTCAGAGGCGTCCATCTCTTCTCGTCACGCAGACCCCCCTGTAGCCTCTGAGACCTCAGAGTTCCCCTCCAGGAATCTATCTGTTAAGAGCCAGACTTGCCAGGACTTGGGATCCCACAACAATTCCACTTCTCACAGTGCATCGTTGCTCAGTGAGCGCACTGTACGTCACGCTTGAATATGTTTACATTGAGATTGGCATGCTCTCAGTTGATGCTCTTATCCAGAAGAAATTATAGCATTAAATGGCTACATGCTGTTACTTAAAAGAACACTCAGCTGTTAGTGGGGATTGTTGTGGGAATTTAACCTGTGATGATGGAAAGGTCTGTATTTTGATGATAATTATTGCACCTAAATCACACCAGCCTCCAACCTATGATCAGGTTGTCTTTGCTTTCAGACAGCTTGCAATAAAACGAGTTAGCCTACAGCTATAGCCTTTTTAAGAGGCTCAACAGTTTATCAACGTTGAGATATTTTGGCCCTCTATCGTACAATGTTGTATACGTTGCAGTGATGTGCATGTTTCATCTTGATGAACTCAGCTGAGATTGTCACCCATACCTAATGAACAGATTTGGCTTTAAAATGCTGACTGAATATCAAAACTTTTTGCTTGTGCGGGTACCAGTTAGGTATTGCAGATTATCCTCGTATTTTCACACAGGCAGAATGGATTAGTGGCTGGCTTGGGAAAAATAGGAAGCAGTGTTGACGCAAAATTTTAAATATGCTTTTCCTCCTTGAAATGGGGATTGTTCCGCCAAGACTCTCAGGCATCGAGTCATGGTTTAGAAGATCTTCACAAGGACAAAGTGCCGTGTGTGTATTTTTAATCAAGTTTGCCTGTCTAATATTTTATGCTTTCTTATTTCCTCGACATTACCTTCTCCGTGCTGTCTAACCTCTCCTGAAATATTTCTTATCTCTTTTGTATGTAGCCAGAAGATGTGAATTTCTTCCTCTCCAAGGATGCGGATCCTGCCATGTCCAGTGACCTGTCTTCAGTGGCCTTACCACCCCCTGCTGTAGAGGAGGGATTAGAGCTGGAGCACCCTGTGGAGTTCCCCTTGGGATTTGAGCCACTGCGCTCAGAGAAGCCATCTAAGATGAGGTTGCACAGCTCTCCAGTGTTCAAGGATCCGTTCTGCTCTCCTCTGCTGGCTCCTGATAGCATGCTTAAAGGGCTGCCACCTGTACACATAGTGGTAAGAAGAAGCAACAGTGTGAATGATTGACAGGATAATGGTAGGTAAATGGGAAAGGAGGGCAATTATACATTGAAATACACATAGGTCAAAGGTTGCTCACTCAAATCAAGTGTCAAGCTGTCTTCTTCAAGTTTTCAACTTAGCAGATATGATGTTGTTAGAGCTTGCAGGAGCAGATAAGGATTGTTTGTTTATGATGGTGAAGAAGAGAAGGGAGGAGCAGAGAGAAGGTTTAGGAGGTAAAACCATGCAAAAATGTTAAGAGCTAAATTACCGAGGACTGCACATAGCATCAGAGTGAGACAGAGTGTGATGGGAGAGATAGGGAGGTTGAAGCCTGTTCTCTTATGTGAGAAGGGTGTTAAAATGAAAATATATTCGCTGCTGATTTTTAAGTGGCTGGAGTGAGTCAGCGAGAATGTAAAGAAAGCGGGGACAAAAGAGACTGGGATGCTTGGCTTTCTTTTCTTCATCCCTTAATTAAGATTCTTGACATGTCTGAAGGGAATCCTAATTTGCTTTTCACCACCCCTTTCCCTCTCTCTCGCTTCTTCTCTCTCCCCTCTGAGGCTTGTGCATTAGACCCCATGCTGGATGACTCTGTGATGTTTGCCAAGCGTTTGAGGAACATAAACCAGCCTGTCACTCTGTGCGTGGTGGACGACCTCCCCCATGGCTTCCTCAGCCTATCGCAGCTCTGCAGCGACACAAAGGAGGCAGCCAACGTCTGCGTGGAGAGAATTCGTGCCGTCTTCACCCAGAAGGACACGCCACCAGAACCACGCAAGCACCGCAAGCTGGAAAGGACCGATAGGGCTGTATCGGCCTCTCCTGGGGAAGATGGTTCTCTCTTCGTAGGCCCCCATAGAGAGAAGGGAGCTAGCTGTCAGGAGAGGGACTAACATTTCTGATGGGGAGGGCTTAGTTGCTGTGGCAGCCCAGAACAACACTGATGCTGTTGGTATTGGGCCTTAAATAAGATTAGGTAAAAAAGCAGTTTACCCGAGGAGTGAACGGACAAAGAGTAAATGAAAGTCAGACAAATTTAGGCAGTACAATGCCTAAAAGAGATAGAGAAAGCATCCTAAAAAACAGAAATGGGGAATAGGTGTGTGTGTGTGTGTGTGTGTGTGTGTGTGTGTGTGTGTGTGTGTGTTTGGGGGGGAGGGGGGGCAGACAGTCATCTCGGAGGCTACAGGGGGATCTGCGTGACGAGAAGAGATGGACGCCTCTGAAATGCTCTTCCTCACTGTGTCTAAGAAACAAGATGAGACGGGGAAATAGAGTGATAATTGAGACATTTGGCAAAACAAAACTAAATGTTTGAGACAAACAACAAAAGAGAAACAAACAATACAAAAATAAGTCAATTAAAAAAAAACTATTAACCACACAAAGTGCGGTTCAGTCAGGAGAAAGACAGTCATGTTTTAGAATAAAATGGTAATTTACCAGCTACTTGGATCAAAGACTAGCACTCACCCACACATGCAGCACACATACTTACCAGAGTTGCCGTTTGACAGTGGAGGCTCGGACATAAAGCTGCGCAGAAGATAGTTAAGACGAGGCCTGAATGGGTGATTCATCTAGGCTAAGGCAGTCATTTTAGGCACTAATCAGATAGTGGTAGGCACACTATATGCTCAGTATAGAGTCATCGCCATCAAAATGTCCACTTGTACTTTAGGAAGCCATGCTAAATCACACTTAATAACTCCACATTGTGTTATCTATTACGCCAGTTTGGCAGTCAATACAGCTCACTTTGTGGATAGTAACTGTGTTGACTCTCTCTCAAATAGAATTACAACACTTAAAGAGAACAGACTGAAAGGCTCTAAACTGGATGAATTGATGTACTTGAGATAATGTTGCAGCTTTTAATCATATCATTAACCCCGTGTAGTACTTTTGTTATTTATATCCTTTTTTATTTCTGGATTTTGATCCTTGAATCATTACAGGTTTGTTGTTGATACAACATATTTTTGTTTAATGTAATCCTATGCTGTTTGTTCAACATTTTTGAATGTGCTCAATATTTACCTCTGCTTCTTTGGCACAGCTGCTCCGACATCCCTGGCCTTTCCCATTAAACTCCTCTCTGTAATGCATACTGATAGGATAGAATAAATGTACAACATTACACAGGGACACAGTGCCATATATAGATGCTGCCTGGGACTTTTTGTAGTGTCAATATTACTAATGCAAAGATTGCATTTTATTAATTGCTACATTAAAATTTGTGGAGATGCACTGAGATGGATTAAGTACTTGCTTAAAGACGTGGGTACCAGCTTTATTAGTCTTTTAAGAACAGTCCTAGCATTTAGATGGCTGAAAGGGGTGAAATGTTCAAATTGTTATTATTTCAATACTTAAATTGGTCAACATTCTCCTTCTGCAGAACGAGAGTAAGAGAGAAAGGGGCAGCAAAAAGCCCTTAGCTAAACTCCACGGCACTGATTCCCTCTCAGGTCGTCCCCGTTCCTCGCCAGGTGTTATTTCTCACTACTTCTCTGCACAGTAGGCAGTGTGTCAAAGTACCACTTCTCTTGAGTCAGGGGACTTTCTGCCTGACAATCTGTTTCTACAAATCAGCGGCTTTTACGCAAAACTAGAGGACCCTGACCAAGAAAAGAGATTGTAAGAGTACTGTGTAAAAGAGACCAAACTTGTATTATGTCAACTAAAAGTGGCTGGTGGACCAGATGTTTTTGCTTTCCACCATCACATTCATGGTTGACTTTGTTTTGGATAACCTGACGGCACTCCTCTGAGCGTGTTGCCACCGAAGCACTTTAAAGTACACAAAAATGTCCTTCAGAGGGTCAGTCCTTCTATCAGGTCCAACTAAATATAGATGCCAACAATGCTGGCACTGTCCTGCCCTTGCCTGGTAACGGGACTAGGGTTGCCAGGTCTGTAGAGAGGGATGCTGTGTGATGAATAGGATTTCACTGAAGCTCCGAGTGCAAAATCCTCCCCCCGTAGAAGAGCAGGATTTTCAGCAGCAAAGTCATGCTACAGGATTAGACCATGCTCAGTTCTGTCAGCTCGGAGTACTTACTGCAATATTTTTAGTCAGATTGCTGGAAAGAACCAGGACCGTGAAGAGGAAGAAAGTAATACACTCATCCTCTCCAAGATACTGGGCTGAAGTTTGTACTTGCTTTACTAGCCGCTGTTTATGCTCACACTGCACTTTTGCAGTAGTTTGGCGATCCATGCAAGTGTATTTTAAGCTTGTATGCATGTCACTGTTTTTTTGTTGTGCTGGAATGTGGAAATTCAATTGATCACACTAGTCTCTGTGGTGTGTGAGGAACACAATCACACATGAGCACGTCCTTTTTGTTTGTCATGTGTTCACATAAAGACACATTTGGCACTTTACAGTCAGGAGACTATTCATAGTATTAATCATCTGTAGCTGAGAACAACCTCAAACCCCTATGGGACAATGTCTTTTGTCTGTGATATCGACTTGACTCCATTAATCTTGTAAAACACTACCGCCTGCAACCCAGCAGGGTTGATTGACCATTCGTATCAAGTGAGCTACTACTAAAAAGTTTTTTTTAAATGTGTGAAATTCAACCACTTGCTGTTTATTGACCTCCATATGCCTCTTACCCTTGACGACCACTAATGCATCAGGCTAACCTGACTGCAGGTGATGTACCAGATAGTCCATCTGGTGTTTGGACAAATAGGTTTGCAGTGTTATCTTTTTTTATTTTTCCCAATTCCTTGCATTTATGTGGCTCTTACATTAGTGGTGCTGCTTCATAGTGTCTTAATTGTTGTTCTTTCACCGACCAACTTTATTATCACAAATTGTCCTTGTGAGTACAAGCTAGTTGTAGTACTTTAGTGTAATGCTGCTTTTGTTTGTCGTTTGGTTGTTCAATTATCAGGTTGTACAGCAAACTTCCTAAGTTTTACTCTTCCAAAACTCTTCTTACTTGAGATTTTTTTTGCCGCAGGCTTATTTTGTTAAAGTGCAATGCAAAGTGCAATACTTCTACAAACGTGAGCTAGCTGCTTCAACAACATTTACAGTAAAGCTATGCAGTTACACACCAGCATCACATCATCTTTTCACAGCCTCTTGTTTCCTCAGTCAGAAATGCTGTGATGCTGTTTATTGTTGTGTAATGTGTTTGAATCTCCTCAAGGTTGTTAGCATACCAACCTACATACCACCTCGAAAGCGTCAATGCATTGATGCGACTGACCTCGATACTAATTTGATTAATCAGTTAGATCTTCTAAATGTATTGTTAAAGTTTCAAAACTGAACCAAATACTGCAGCCAGAGTCTTGTAACAGATGTGTTGTTCTTGCCGTTTAGTGTTTGCTGGTATCAATGCAGGTGCTAGTCAGTGCCATAGCTTGTCTGCACTTCATGTGCAAATTGCTCTGCACTCTAAAATGTAATTCTGATGTAGAATATAATTAGCCTTTAAAAAAAAAAAAAAAAAAAAAAAGCCATAGACTGGAAACAAAGCTGTCTTAAATTAAATGTTCTTTTATTCAAAACACCACAAGTGCAAACCTGTGAATAAAAAAAAAAAGAATGTATATTAAACATTATATGATTCATGTAGATATTTTTACTTTCAGATTTGTTGATTGATTTGACTGCATTTTCTTAGCAGGTTTCATACTGCAGAGTTGTGTGATACGCCATGAGTAGGCTGGTTTCTTCCTTTGTTGATTTGTATCTAAATAAATATATATTCTCCCATGAATCGCCGTTGTGTTCAAGAATCATCTATTTCTTTGCATTGATCGAAAGAGAAAGAAAGGTTAGCTAAAAGTCACTGAGAATAAGGAAATATAGATTATAATTCAATCTAGCTGGTCAGATATTGGCTTTTGATTTTTTTTTTTTTATGTATTTGTGAATATTAAAAACTCAATTGAATTTTACCCAAATCTTGATTAAGGACTTGGGGAAAGGTCAAATACAAGGTTGACATTTTGTGAAATGTATAAAGTGTCAGATCAAATCTTAAAAAAAAACACTGCAGAGAGCTCAGTGATATTATTCCTTTATCATTTCTATGTACTTTTATTTCCATTTGATGCTACTTTTATAGTTTTACTCCACAGCACTTCTGAGGAAAATATTGTACTCTTCACTCAACTACATTTATGCACGGCTATAGTTACTTTTGCATGTAAAGATTTAACATACGAAACATACAGTATGGGCTAATAAAATATGACGCTCTTGTATAGATTAAACTACCCAACAGTATATAAATTGGTTACATAAGAAAACTTAAATTATATGTAATTACTGTATGATAAAGTAGACATTCTGCATAACCTTTGAGTTGATGTACATATTTCTCTACTTTTACTTGGATAACATTTTAAATGCAGGGATTATATTTGTAACAGTATTTTACATTGTGCTAATAGACTACTACTGTTACTTAATTACATGATCGTATACTTATTTCACTGCTGTTTGCATGGACACAGTATTGCAGACACCTTTAAAATGTAACTTTTCTGACGTAATTCAGCAGAAATACAGCCTGTTAGATCCTGTTGATATATATCCTGCTGATTACTGATAACATAATGTGAGCCAGGAGGCCAGGCATCATGTTCATGTGTCTCAGTGGTACTTCATTAGAGGTGTGTGGCCTCTAATGAAAACATGATCGCAATCAGAGAAAACATTTTTAATGTGTTACCATGTCGCATTCTCAAAGCACGAGCAGAACCGGGAGCGCGCACTCTGTACCCTCCTCCTCCTCCCAAACAGCCACACATCCAGCATCCAGCTTCAACTGCTGTAGGGGGCCACATGCATTGAAGGGACTAGCGTGAAGGCGCTCGGTTCCTCTGTGTGCTCGAGCTGTTTCACCGTGCGCGCTCCCGCTCAGAGACAGGCTTCGGGGAGACCGGAGAGCAGACCAGCGGCAGCGGGGGAGAGAGAAAGATGGAGGTGAGGGTCGGGGAAAGACTCCTGTGCCTGGCTGTGCTGTCCAGCGTCTTCTTCGTGGATTCAGTCCTCGGGAAATACGTCAAAGGCATCGTCAACACCAAAGAGGTGAGCGCTGTTTTTCTTTTTCTTTATCTCTTTAATTAGTTGCCACTTGCGTCAATGACACCGACACAGTGGGAGTGGGGAAGGGACTCGACTGCGTATCCGCACGCAGGTGTCTGTGGTGTTCCGCGGATAGACGAGGGGGCTACCACCAATTCACCTCGAAGTTGCCTCGGATATTTACATGTCCGTTTATTGCCGCCATATGAAACCCACTCACCTCTATTCTGCCTTGCAATTGCGCGCCATCTGCGTGCGAGTCATCTGTGGCGTATATTTTACCCTCATTGTGATAGTCTTTGGCATCACTGTAGCCCCAGTAAGCGGCATCGCACCAGTCCACTGCTGCCCAGCCTTCATTGTGATTGCTCATCTTCAAGACAAATCCAGCTTAACGTGCATGGTTTGTTGCCGTTGTTAAATGAAAATTAGCGGTGGTATTGCTGTTTATGATTAGAGGACCCGTTACAGGTGTGCGTCATATGGCTGCTGGCGCGCAGCGCTGGATTTGTGGTGATCCTTGAGAAACTGGGCTCAGTCCAGCCTGGTCAGGATTTTTTTTTTTTTTTAAGTCTGTTTTCAGACAGATCAGCATCGACATCATCGCTGCCCTGACAAGATCTGCGAGTTAATGTTAACTGTGCAGCTGAGCAGATACTGTAGCTCTGGCTGTTTGTGATTCAGAGACTACCACCTGCTGTTCCAAAGCTCTGGTTTGTATTCTCAAGAGTTTGGGGATCAAGTTTGACATCATACAACGGCTGTCTACCATTTTGTTTTTAAGTTTAACAATACAGGCGACAATGCAGAGAAAGTAGCCTCTATAACAGGACTGGCGAATAACACTAAATTCAAATGATTAATTGTTTCAGAACATTATGGTAATTATGTTGGAATTTCTACTAAAGCTGTGCTGCGAAGTTCAAAGTATTTATCTCCCTGAAATAACACATTTGACCTTTCAATCTGTGAAGTCAGCTATGCCTGGAAGCCCTAAATAGGGGTAAAGTAAATTAATGTTTAATAAATAGGCCACAGAGGTACACAACATAAGATACATACCAAAACAATTTTAGAGGCTAAGTTGCGTGTACACATTTCTTCTTTTAATCATTCTAAGTTGTCAATTAGTCAACAAATTGTTTAATCTCTAACATGAGCACCCTCAGTAATTGATATCTTCAGTCGCCTCATTGCAACAACAGCAGGGGGGAGGGGCTATGTTGTTGCATTTTTCGACTCGGGTCACAATGTGATGGAAGGTGCAACCATGTTCAGAAATACTAAAACACAGTATAAACATTGTGCACCAACCACTGAGGTGTTTCATGTACCAAAGATTTTCATGTCTTGCCAAAATGTGACTTGGCAGCAACATAAGCTCTGAAATACTTTGCTACCGAGCACCAGTATACTTACTTGGATATCACCTTAGTTGGCTCCTCCAAAAACTAAAGAACAGAATCTATCTGACACCAGGCAGTTTGAGCCAACAAGTTTTAATTCTCACTATAGCATTCTGACTTGTGCTCTGACACTGAACACTGACACAGTAAACTTAAAAATGCACCATGAACTGAGAGATTGAAGTCACCAGTTTGGATCTCCAGGATGATGGAGATCTGAATGGATAAACAAGAGCCATCCATCCATCCATCCATCCATCCATCCAATCTGCTGTTGAGATGCCCTTGAATGCAGCGCTGAATCTGCACCTGTTCCAGTGAAGCTGCTCAGTGGCCAGCAATAGGTTGCACTGGGCAACGTCTAAGTGTGTGTGTGTGTGTGTGTGTGTGTGTGTGTGTGTGTGTGTGTGTGTGTGTGTGTGTGTGTGTGTGTGTGTGTGTGTGTGTGTGTGTGTGTGTGTGTGAGACTCCAGCTCTTGACAAGGAGGGCGCCTACTTTGCAGTAAATGAGAATATAGTTTTTGTTAGCCTGTCTTGTTATGTAAGGCCACAAAATAAAAGAGGTTTTACATAAATAAGCAAATTCTGACTTAAACTGCATTGTTTCTTTATCTAATAATTTGATTGTTTTCTCGATCAATCATTCGGTCTATAAAATGTCCGAATATAGAGAAAAGTCCAATCAACACTCAGAAATCCAAATATATTCCGTTTACTATCATAAAAGGCTAAGACAATCAACGAATATTTACATCTGAGATGCTGTCAGTGAATTTCCGGCTTTTTGAACGATTACCAAGATAGTTGCAGATGGATTTTCTGTTGATGGATTAATCAATTAAACAAGTAATTGTTTTAGCTTGACTCTATTGTATGGCAAATGAGATTCAAAATATGAGTTAAAAATAAACAAATATTTAAAAAAAAATGCACTCTTCTTGCTTTTCAAAATCTTATTTGAACCTTGTTATCAGTTTTCTCGTCTTACTCTTGTGCTTCTGAACCTGTCAGGGATCATTTGACAACCTAAGCAAAACAACAGAGCACTCTGAATGACATCAGGCAACACCTACCGCGTGTGTGTGTGTGTGTGTGTGTGTGTGTGTGTGTGTGTGTGTGTGTGTGTGTCTGTCTGTCTGTATGTACAGTTTAACACATCATCAGTCTTGCTCGTGCATTCCTGCTCCAAGGTCACCCACTAACTCACGCACGCACACAGAATAAACCCCAGCACTCACACACAAAGCACTCAGCTTCAGTCCCATGATGCTGTAGTTGTGTCAATGTCTGCAAAGCTGAAGGCAGAGTTTGTGCAGAGCTGCAAATTGACAAATGTAATTTACCACACTGGGAGGGCTAAACTGTTGGAAACTGTGGAGCGCGCCTGGAGAAATTTGGAAAAACACAAGCTAAGTTATCCAAAGGCATCACTGCAGCTGACTGGTCAACAGCTTTCTTTGGGCTAGTCGATGTGTACAATTAGCTTTAGTGGCTCATGGTGTGTGGAGGCACCGCTAAAATGTCCCTTTGAGAGGCAGTAGTAGCTTTAAGGTCAGAGGAAGGTTACCGTTTGAATCCAGCTGGGACAAATGTGGGAAAGGAATAAAAACCTTGCACTCCTTCATCAGCAGCCTGTTTCTCCCTGTGTCCATAGAGAGAAGTTGAACTTCTATAAAAGAATAGTCTTTGTCTGGCTTTGGTTGGGCTGAGGTGTTGCTTAGTTACATTTTTATAGGACACACTCGCTCTTACAGGTGTCAAACCTCAGTTTCCAATAAGGCAGAACGATTTTGGGAAAATATGTAACTGCAATTTTTCTGACTAATAATTTAAATTGTGATTATTTTCTATAATTTAAACTAGGGCTGTCAGTTTAATGCGCTATTAACGGCGTTAACGCAAACCCATTTTAACGCCGACAATTTGTTTAACGCATGATTAACGCACAGAGAGAGCAACGGGATTTGTTGGATCTGTTAGTCCATTTCTTTAACTGTCTATGGCCACGCCATGTCCCGCCCTACGAAGCAACTCGATTGGTTGGGGTTTAGGCATTTCACCTCGAGTGGTTAGGATAGCGGATTGGTCAGGGGATAGGACCTGAACAAATGGGGTTACGTTACCTTGGACGCCTGGCCAATAGTAGTGATTGAAGGGCGGGTTGCAGACCGAAAACAAAACAGACACAAGCTGCGGACGGTTTGGGCTTGCGAGCCGCATAGCTTGTAGGCTTGTGACGGCGATCAGTTAGTGAGAGAAACAAAGTGTCTCCCCTGTTCTTTCTGACCACGGTGGGAAACCTGGAGCAGGAGAAGTTAACCCCCTCCTTGATTTTACGTTGTCTATGGAGAAGGACAACCAGGAAATGAGTCGGGGGAAACCATAGTTGCTATGACAACAAGCCATGCTCGCCTCAGGCATGAGGCAGTACTATCAGCAATGGAAAATAACAGCGTTACATTATGTGACAGATTATTAGTTCCAAGTGTGAATGTTAGTGTGAAATTGAACACTACGTATATGCCAATGTTTTCAATTAAAAAAAACATTTGCACAAAGCAGCTGATCCACTTTTCCATGTTGATAAGAGAATTAAAATGAAAAAATATAATGACACAAAAAGAAATCAAGGGACATTTAGAATAGATAAAAATGTGCGATTAATCGCGAGTTAACTATGACATTAATGCGATTAATCGCGATTAAATATTTTAATCGTTTGACAGCACTAATTTAAACTAGGCCTGCACTTATGGTCTTCATAGTATTAAGTCATAGACAAGCATAATCACAATTGTTTATAGTTTCTGCATAAATATAACCATGTAAAAATGTTGATTAATGCTGTTGAGGATGTCCCAGAGTTTTCTTCTTTTTAAACTAGTCAGTCAGGGAAAAGGGAACTTCTAACTAAACTTGGCTAGTGAGCTTTAGAAAAGTTAAGCCCACCCATAGTAGCCCATAGTCCAAGTATGAAAGACACCAGCATGCGATGAGATTATTAACCAGGTAGTTTCTATCCACGACCTTCCACTTCCGGGATCGCCCTGTTGCTGCTGGAAATTCCGCTGTATGTCCTTTTTTTTGACTGGATTTCCGTTACCTAACGCTTCCTATGTGTTGGAATTTTAAACTCTGGTGGATTTCTGAGGACTATGGTTAACTGCTCCTCAGATCTCTGCAGGGTAAATCCAGACAGCTAGCTAGACTATCCGTCGAATCTGAGTTTTCTGTCACCTGACCAAAATCAACCAATCAGATCAACGAAGTGTATGACGTACCAACAGAGCAACAACGAAGCCAGGCTCCCCCTGTTGCTGCCGGCAAAGCATAGCTTGTTAGCTCAGCAAGCAAGCAACATGTCGGTAAAGGATATTTGCCGTTAGTGTAACGAGAATTTAGGAATAAAAGGCCCCATTTCATGTTCCCGGTCCATATTCCAAAAGAAGGATCCAAGAGAAAACAGCATTAGCGAGCGGCTAACAGAATCAGGGCTACCGCTGTCTGAAAATGTGTCTAGATCAGGTCAGATTTGCATGCATTGCTTCCGCTTGCTGAGCCTCGTGAGACCATCCTGATCTCGCGAGCTCCTCGTTGCATCACACCTAAACCCGCCTCAAAACCAACGCTGATTGGCCCGGTCGTTTGGCTCCAAATTTTCTCTGCCTCAAGATGCCAGACTGATCTGCGAGCAGAAACCTGGAGCTCGCGAGATCAGGAAGGTCTCACGAGGCTAAGTTTTCTGTTGCACGACTACAACTACTTTTGAACGTACACGTTCCACCAAAACATGTTTCTTCCCGAGGATATTTTGCAGTGGCAGCGCTTAGCAGCGGCCATGACGATTTTGATTGGTTTAAAGAAATGCCAATAAACCACAGCACGTTTTTCTCCCATCCCGGAATGCTATGTGGACTAATAGTATGGAATAGTCTTGCTTTGCCAGACTTTCCTCCACAAAGCTGCTAAAAAGGGTCAGACCCTTTTATTAACCAAGCAACAGACATGAGTTTCCTTTTTGTTATTTGGCCAACACAAGAGTTGATTAACTACAGCTAAGTAGAATACTCTACTAAATATAGGTAGTGTAACCCATGCCAGCTTAAACTTAATGTTAATGTTGAGAGGATTTTCTTTTTTTTAAGATTTCTTTTGGGCTTGGATAGGACAGCTTAAGACAGGAAAGTGGGGGAGAGAGAGATGACATGCAGCAGAGGGCCATGGGTCGGAATCGAACCCAGGCCGCTGCGGCAAGGACTAAGCCTTAGTACAAGGGGCGCACACTCAACTAGGTGAGCTACCAGGTCACACCAAGATGCTTTTAAGTATAAAACTAATATTTAAAGTTGCAATATAAAAAAACACTTTTTTCAATGTGTGACTCATTAAAAATAATCAATTATTCATCTGCAGTTTTATAAATTCTTTTGAGAATTGAGGTTGGGGATTTAGAGAATCACACTGAATTCTTATTCTGTAAAAAGTGTGGCCATAGAAAGGTTAAAATGTCTTTGGTTTCCACAGTTGATGAGGGTGGGGTTAAGACCAGAAAGGTCTTTAAACTTGTCTTTTTAAAATTAATGAAAGTGAACAGATGCCCTTGAAAGTTCTTTTTCCAATTTAAAAATGTAGTGGCCATATTCATCAGCGTGCCTCAGTACACTGGGCCTTTCTCCATCCTAAAATCAACATCTCACAGCCTGAGGAACAAACACTGATAGATGTTGGGGTTGATAAAGCAGCAGTTTTGAAATGTCACCAGGATTTCTGGACTTAATAGGATGATTAAGTAAAGAGGACTAGGATGCAATGTCTTATTTTAATTAATGCCATGTCTTGTCATCAAATATGCCGTTCTACGTTCTTGATTTTTTGCAAAAAACTTTGAAAGTCAATGAAAAATCCTTCAAGCTGACATTGCAGTAGGTTTTGGGAACCCTGTATGTGTAGAATTTCCAACTCAATCAGTATTCTGCATCTCTTTTTGATGAGGACATTGTGATTAGATACAGGTACTGTGCAGGTGTGTGCATGTGATGGAGTGTTTAATAGGTCCATATGCTTGCTTTAATGTGTATGTGTTTGCATTTCTACAGAGTCTGTGCTCATGTGAAACACCCAGAGAGGGACAGAGTATGGGTGTGTTTGTGTGTGTGTTGGTGCGTGAGAGTGTTTATGCGTTGCAGCGTTGTGTAACCCTGACTAATGAATCATTGAGAAGCCCAGCGGTCCAGGGGTGACTTGACTAGCTGATTGGTAATTAATTGTTAATGAGGCTTAGCAAGCAAACGGGGATCTGGAGAGAAAGAGAAAAAGACAGAAAGCTACAGAGATGAAAGGACAAAAAACTGGGAGGAAAGAAAGAAAGAAAGAAAGAGAGACTGAGAGAATTAGACGGAGACATGCTGAATTGACCGGATACTGCATCAAGGCAAAGCACTTGAATAATGGGGCGTATGTGTGCACACACACACACAACTTGGGGGAGGTGGCTGAGTGATTCTGCATTACAATGCAGTGGCCATGGGGAAATAAGAAGACTAAAAGGGGATTAAGGTAGACACCTCATCCACTGTTGCTGTTCTTCAGGGCTCAGTTTCTTAACTGCTCTCCACTGACTCTCTCTCTCTCTCCCTCACACACACACACACACACACACACACACACACACACACACACACACACACACACACACACACATTCACACTAACATTGGGCTAACTAATTTAGTTTACGTTGGTGGAATAGTTAGATCCTGGTGATGAATTGTGCTAACAGCTATCTGAGCATCATGCTTGTTGATGCCTTGTTAGACTCTGTGGTCTGCCTTTAAGGGAAGTCCACCGATTTTAAAAACAAAGTCTGTTTACAGGTCTCGGGGAGTACTACTGCAAATGTGAAAAAAAGTTGTATAGAGCCTTTTGTGGCTTCAGCGGGAGCTGTGGGAAATCTGAAAAATTGGCTCAATTGAAAAAATGAAAAAAAAGCCTTACTAGACCTTTGAGGTCTGCTCCTCAGCTCTGCTTGAGGCTAGCGTAAGACACCCAAACCTCTGACCAAATTGTTGACGGTTGAGTTGAATTGTGGGTGAAGTAGGTGCCAGGTTTTGACAAGGCAGAAGAAAGGGTGGAATAATAAAGATGATATTTCTGGTTCTGCTGCATCAATTTTGATCTGTATTTTGTAACCTGCTTAAATGCTAAATTGGCAGCATTCTCTTTTAAGCTAAACATGCCACTGAGTTGGAAATAATGATTATTTTAACCCTTGATTAATCTGTCGATTATTTTCTCGATTGATAGCGTGGCCTATATTATCAGACAATAGGGTAAAATCCAGATCGCAATGTTTAGTCCTTAAGCCGCATTTGAGAAGCTGGAACCAATAAATGTGTGCTTGAAAATGAGCAAAAAGGCTAATAATGCGTACACTGATATTTTAGACATTATTGATGCTTCCAACTTTGTGGCAACAGTTTGTGGAAGACTCTTCTGTTTCAACATGACAATGCCTCCATTAACAAAGCCAGGTCCATAAAGAAATGGTTCTCTGACTTTTATTGTTTGACTGGCCTGCACAGAGCCCTGAACTCAACCCCATCAGACACGTTTGGGATGAACTGGAACGCCGACTGTGAGCCAGGATTTATCACCGAACATCTGTGCCTGACCTCACTGATGCTCTTGTGGCAGCAGATGAGTAAATCCCTGCCGCCTTATTGATGTCAAAAAGTTTTAGTTTTTTTAACAATCTCATATGGGTGTAATGTTTGGGTGTCCACATACTTTTAGTCATAATCCCATATGGGATGGGCCAAATGTTTGGCATGACACAGACATAAAATAAAACTAACTAACTAACTTAGTGTATTTCCTTTCTCATGTTGGCTTACTTTTCTAATCACAGTACTGTATGACCAGTTAACAAGTCTGTGATGTTCGCTGATTGGTTGGTTGAATGCCTGGTTAGTTAGTTAGTACTTCTGGTATTTTATTTAAAATTGTGACATGAATAAACTTGGGATTTATAATTTCAATGATTTATTTAAATTTGGTTCCATGTCCCGTCACTACTAAATAACTTCCTAGCAAGACGGAAGTCTAACTAATTATCTGCTTTGAACAGCATTGTTCAGTCAGCTGTATTATACTACTGCTGTGTTTTGGAGTAGGAAATTTAAAGGCCCAGTGTACAGGAGTGTGACAAAATAAAAGTGTTTGTGTGTTTTGAATGAAGGGCTTGGCCTTTTGATGTTTCTATAGCAGCTGCAAACTAAGGCATGCTGTAGTTGCTATGACAATAATGACGGGGAGGTTGGTATGCATGTTGGTTTCAGAACAGCAATGACATGCTGTAAAAAGTGTGTCCAACAAGGGGGTCTTTCAGTTTGAGCCTGTGGTGAGTTAAATGATACCCCCCCACTATCCCAACCAGACCTCTCCTCTCTCTTGGGATTCATCTTTGGGTCAGTGCTCCCCTCTGCTGCCCCGGTTGTCATGGTCACAGCCTTAAGCGTCACCCGGGACAACGCCGAGGTGGGAGTGAGTCTCGGGCTTCAGTGACTTTTGGAGTTTGCCATGAATTATAACACAGAGGCTCGGGTGGATGAAGCTGCCTGGCAGCGGCTGAAATATGGCTGCGGTTTTGTTTGCTGTGATATATGGAGGCAGCAGGTCTAGCCACGCTACACGGCTCTGGTTGTACTTTATTTCTCTGCACAGAAATTACTGTGCTTGTTTATGTAGGTTGAACGCAGGACAGAGGAAATTACAGTATAATGGGGCATGGGGAGTTTTGCTGGTTGGGTGGAGATCAAAAGTTCATAACGACTAACCTTAAAGCCAGTTTTAATAAAGAAGAGCAGAGCTTGTGCTCAGATAAATCCTGATCTAAATAATCGAATGATTATTTTGATTACTGTTTAAAGCGTAAGTGCGTAACTTTTTATTTATTTATTTCCCATTTTTTTGGGATCAATAAAAATCTATCTATCTATCTATCTATCTATCTATCTATCTATCTATCTATCTATCTATCTATCTTTTATATGAATGAACGTCTGTTACAAATTAGCTGATACAAACCTAATTAAGACTATCAGCTCCACAAAACAAACTCTGTATTTCTCAGTATGGCTATGTTTAGAAACTGGTGTCATGGCGTTTTTCTCACACGGAAAATCCCATCACCATTTCCAAAAGCCCAATGTGACATCTTGTTGTCCAAGCAGCAGTCTTAAACCCAAAAGATATCAGTTAAGGACAAGAAAAAGCAGCAAATTATGATATTATAGAAGCTGGAACCAGAGAATACTTGAAAAATGACTTCATCAATTATAATCAATAACTGCAGATTTTTTTAAGATTCTTTTTTGGGCATTTTAGGTCTTTTATTTTTAAAGGACAGCTGAGGACATGAAAGGGGAGAGAGAGGGGGAGACATGCAGCAAAGGGCCACAGGTCGGAGTCGAACTGGCAGCCGCTGCGTCGAGGAGTAAGCCTCTATATGTGTGTGCGCGCTCTACCAGGTGAGCTATCCAGGTACCCAGGTACATGTTTTTCAACGGTGGCGTCAACTCTAGTGTCAGGTTGGCCCTAAATACGCTACTTTGTCAGCTCTTAGTCTTGTTTACTTTAATCTACTTTATTTTCTCCTCTACAGTAGAAAGAAAGAAAATGAGAAAGTAGTGCCTTTTGCAGTAACTCGTGTGCTGGCACATTTGGATGTATAACACTTGAGTTAAAATTATTTTTCATTCATTCTAAATCAGGGAATCAAAACTAATTTTAAACCTACTGAGACAAGCTTTTGAATGGCTGCTTGTGTTAGGACATTATACGCTGATGCACTTTTGTTAAATGAAGTATTTTGTCCAAACACATGTTTATTATTCAAATGGTTATAGGAAACATATTTTATTTAGGCAAAGTTCTTATAGGGCTGTTGGCGTTGACTCATTGTCATTGTCCATCACAATTTCCTAGAGCCCAAGTTGACATATTATTTTGTCTGACCAACGGTCCAAAATATGTTCAGTTACAAAAAACCACTAAGAAAAGCAGAAAATATGATGTTGTCGTTTGTTCGGTAAAAACAATTAATAAGTTAACAAAATAGTTGATGACTAAAAATAAGCTTTATAGAAAAACATATAGAGTTCTCTAACATTTCATTTAACATACTATAAACATATTGTTAAACAATATTGGTATTGATACCAAAACTAATGTATTAGCATCAGTATAGAAAACCAAAAAATGATACACAGCCCTGGTAGTGAGAGCCAACAATACTGTGATGTTTGACTTTGTCAACATCAGCCCAGTTGAAACCATAATTTAATCATTCACTTTTTGTAAAATGTACAGGCTTTAATCTATCAATCATTTTGTTAACATAATGGGGCATCCTATTGATTAAAAGGCATTTACCACAAATCTGTAGTATTTTAGATTTGAATTCAGCCTCGGTCTCTCTCCAGTGCCATTTGTCTAAATAAAACTCCTCTCATTTGTTGTACTAATTTGGCAAGACCAGCTATAACTTTTTCTTGTCAGTCTGGTTCAAAAGTCTTCATTTATTCTGGCTACCTCAGTAGGACATACTCTCGCCGGGCAGTCCTCCAGATAAAGAAAAGTGTGTGTAAACATCATATAAGTGATATGGATCAGAGTGCTGTGCTGTGTTCAGCACTATGATCCATATCTACAGAATGAGTCTGCCACAGCTGTATGTGTGTGTTTTGTGTGTGAGATATATATATATATATATATATATATATATATATATATATATATATATATATATATATATATATATATATATCCTACCACCACTGACTGATCCGCCATGCTGATGCTGCTGCAGTGCCTTATGTAAGTGCAGTGAAATACACCATCAGCACTATTATCTGGTCTCATGCTGCCAAGCTTATGGCTGAATAATATTAAGAATGGATAGTTTTTTCTTCTTCTCCACCTCTCTCCCGTTTTAATGTGCTCAGCAGCCTCTTAATGCCCTCACTTTTAACCCTCTCTAGAAGGTTACCCTCTTTACACCACCTCCCTCCTCTCCTTTTCTTCTTTTTCTCTTATACCTAAGCCTCTTTTTTTTACTTCTCCTCCACCGTTTTTTGAACTTCTCTGAAACTGCCGTTCTGTTTCAACTCCCCTTTCCTCTCTCACTTTCTCTTCTTTATTGCCTCATTAATGTCCTTTCCAACGTTTATTTTCTTTCAAGCCTCAAAGACAACTTTTTTTTTAATGTATGACTTCTAACTGCGAAGAAGGTTCTGCTCCAGCATTAGAAAACACCGGTTATGTATTTCTTTTTGCTGTAACGCAGTAATATAACGCATATCTGATTACATTTCGGTAATATACCATGACATGGTGCTCTTTGGATGCTTTTATATAGGCCTTAGTGGTCCCTTAATACTATATCTGATGTCTCTTTCCCAAAATTCAGCCTTGGTGCAGATTTATAGCCACTAGAGCCAGTCCCACAATGAGCTTTCCTCAGAACGTGCCATTTTTGTGTCTGTAGCTATTGAGGAGGAGAGAGGGGTGGGCAAGGTGGAGGGTGGGGGTGTGGCCTTGACCAACTGCCACTTTGCTCGTTTGGAAGCCATGATGCATATGCCATGATGTCTCTCTTTCTCATGGGCAGGCCAAATTCTCTGGGTGGGCAAAGCAGAGAAAGGGGAGGTAAAAGATTCCAGATCGGCCCATCTGAGCTTTCATTTTCTCAAAGACGGAGCAGGATACCCAGGGCTCGCTTTACACCTATCGCCATTTCTAGCCACTGGGGGACCATAGGCAGGCTGGGGGAACTCATATTACTGTTAAAAAAACCTCAAAGTGTAATCGTCATGCCATAGGACCTTTAAGAATTCACCAACACCGTGAAACATTACGGCAGAGAAAAAAAAGGCTGTGAGTGTGATTTCCAGTTGCTGGAATTCGATGGTTGAGATGACTGCATAGACTGATACATTTGCGAGATGGACATTATTTTCAGGAGTTATGCTGCGTTGAAGCAAGGTGCTGTCCTGTTACTGTTCCTGAGTAACGGTACGTCAGCGCAGACAGCCGTGTGTTCGAGCAGCTGACAGATATAAACATGTCAGGAATTAATGGAATTTAGGCTTGCTACACGTAATATCATTACATTTTATCAGCGGTGGAAAGTAACCATACTGTACTTCAACACAATTGTAAGGTACTTTTAATTGAGTATTTTCATTTTCTCCTACTTGCCTATTGTACGTCTTCTCTATTTTAAAGCTTTAGTTACTTTGCATATTCACATTAATTATACAAAATATGAATAAACTATGATGTATAAAGTGGATTAAAATGAGACTTTATTGATCCTGTGGTAAAATTCACAAGCTACCTGCCAAGTCACACGGTTATTTTGGTAAAAGTAGCCTAACTCAAAAGTAACGAAAGAATATTGTAAATCATTACAATTCAGAGACAGTAATATTGTAATATAACTAATTACTCTCAGATGACAGTAGGCCTAGTAATCTATAATGTATTACATTTTGGAAGTAACTTTCCCAACACCGGTGTTAAATAATCGTGATTTCAATATTGAACCAAATAATAGTGATTCTGATTTTTTTTCCCATAATCGAGCAGCCCTACTGTATGGATGGATTAAGGTTACATTTTTGGTACAGATAACCATGGTCAGCGGCAGAGTGGGACCAAAAACTCTACTGGTAAATTTCATAGACCACCGGCCCTTGGGGAGGGATGGTTAATGAATAAACAACACGCAGCAACACAATCCCTTCTTTTCCTTTTGAGTCTGACCATCTCAGCGCCATCTTTCCCTTTCCTTTTTTGGATTTCCATCATTAGACTCACACACTGTCTGTTAACGTTAACGAGAGACTTCCAAATGTGACGAAGAAAAAAAGAGGTGTTCAATGGCTTTACGTCATAGGCCGATCAGGGCTATGCCATTTGGGGAGGGACCGCTCACTGATCCCCCTATATTTCTGAAAATCCTAGACATGGTTGTGACCCTTAATGCTTTCTGATTAGTCTGTGTTTGTATTGAAATAATAGGCTGCTGCGGCTCGCCATACGTGTTGAGCAGAGGCTGCACAGCTTGCACAGTTTGACCAGCGGGCAGCAGCCTGGCTGTGGCCGGGCCACACACCAGGCTGCCGGATGGTGTTGCTGAGAACTTGCAATGTATAACTATTATCAGACCGGCCCTCGCGGCCTCGAAACACTACTGGCCCACCGGGAAAAGTCCCAACTCTCTCGATTACCACTCCGCCTCTGACCGTGATGACCACATAATGAGTTCCCCTGGCTTTTTTACCTGGCACTACCAGCAAGTCGAAGTTTTCACTTATCTTATGCAATATCTCAACATCTAAAAGATGAATTGGCACAAAGGTTTGCACGGACATTTATGGTCCTGCTACTGACCTGACTTGGTAGCCCTTTGACTTTTCCTCTACGGCCAGCATAAGGCCAACATTTCTGGTTTTGAGTTAAATGTCTCGACATCTGTTGGATAAATTGCCATGAAGTTTGGTATTGTGGATATATTCCTCTAAGGATGAGTCACAATATTTTAAGAAGGACTAATTTGCCATGAATTCTGGGTAAATTAAGATTTTTCAACTAAAAAACATAGTTGACTGATCAACCATTAGTTCTCTTCACTCCATCAGAAAATATTTGCCTTTAACAATTGCAAGACATTTTACTGGGAAAATTCTGCAAAGAGTGTAACAATGTCAAAAACTTAAAGCAGCATAAAATCAACACAGTCTAGACCTGTTTCAGAGCTGAGATGCTGTGGCTTCGAGCAGGGCTCGTACTTCTGCTAGATCGACTGCCAAGACTCAAAGCGACTGACAATCTCCTCGCAGGTGCAGCTGTATATTCCTTCTCTTTTCTTGTTCCACATTGTTGGAAAACCACAAATGATGTATCTTGTCTAGATAGTAACCCAACCCACACACAGCCCAAATTGTGAGCGACGTTTTGCTCTGTTTTTGTCATTTGGTGCCTCTGGTCAACGTGTCACTTATTCTTAAAGTGGAAACATGAAAATTAGTTCTGAGTTAGCCATGCAAGCACAGAGTTGCTAGCGCGGCTGTAAACTTTTAATGTTTTTTCCGGTGTTGCCTGTTAATTGTTTTTAAAGTCACCTTTTCCCTCTTCTGTTTCTCGACTCCAGGACTGGGTTTTCCTCACTCGTTTCTGCTTTCTGACCGACTTTGGACGTCTGGACTTCCGGTTCCGCTATCCAAAGGTAGTGTGTGTGTGTGTGTGTGTGTGTGTGTGTGTGTGTGTGTGTGTGTGTGTGTGTGTGTGTGTGTGTGTGTGTTTATCATTTTGTTTCTATTATTTTCAATCTGTTTTCCCACATTGCCTCAGCTCTTCTCTGGCAACATGATTGTTTTACTTTTCTTTTTTCTTCATCCTCTCTGTCTCTACTTTAGTTCTCTCTCTTTCCTTCCTCTTACCTCACCTAAGCTGATGCCATCTCTCTTTCTCTTCTCTCCTTCCTCCAGCGGTTCCTGCTTTACTCTTTTTCTATCCCCTCCTCTTCTTTTTTGCTCTCCCCCGCTCTATTTTTCTTTGCGTCTGTTTTGGTCTTCCGCTCTGTTTTCTTTTACCCATGCCTTGGTTTACTGTTGTAGCCTGCAGCCTTTGAAACAATTTTTCTGTCTATAAATCTCAAACCGTCTCGCTGCCTCGTCTGTGATCTATGCCCTCTCTCCTCTGTGCAGTCTCGCTGCTGTCAGAACATATTGCTCTACTTTGATGACAGTTCTCAGTGGCCAGCTGTGTACAAGAGCATTGAAAAGGTGAGACACTGACACCCTCAGCTTTATGTCTTTTGACAAGCCATTATTAAAGAGAAATACAGCTTAATTTACTCATTTGCAATTTGTCACTGCTGTAATGAAAAAGCAGTGACTCAAATTTAGCTAATTTTCACATTTTAACTTGAACTAAATGATTACACCCTGTTAATGCTGCTCAGAATAAAACAAAGCAGCCTTTCTTATATATTGAAAGGGGGATATAAAAGGGGAAAGTGCTTATCAGCCATGTTTTGAGGATATTTATATCCATATTGCGTGAACGTTTTAAGAATTGCAACCCTGTCTTTGTACTGCTGAACTGTTCATAATTAGGGTAGTCAATGTTTACCCTTAGAACTGAAGCTTCATAGTCCTTGTTTTATTTCAAATCCAATTTACTTGAGTACAGAGCCAAAACAATAAAAAAATGCATATATTTCCACATACTTAATAGAGTATGCATTTAGAGTAATCATTACATTTGGTGGGTTCACAAACTTATTCTCCCGTCCACGGTCTCTGCAGTCAGACATTTAACACTCAGTGATTCCATAATTCCCAAAGCTTTAAGACTGAGATCTTTGGCTTTTAGAGAGAGTGGTTTCAAGTAATATGGGCCTCAGCTATAGGAGCAGCATGCATGAATCCTTAATCTGTGTTGTATTCGCCTCTACATGCCAAACCCAGCTGCTACAATGAGAAATAACATGATACAGTCTACAAAATTGACATTAAATTGCTTTCACAACCAATGAATAATGTATAATGCGACCATTTACCGTAAGCAGACGACTGTACCCGCCGCTCTCCCATTTTAAAGCTGTGCTTAACCAGCCCAGTGTTATTTTATGAGCACATAGCATCTGATGTTTTTTTGTGTTATTGGAGTGAGGTGAGCTTCTGAGCCCTATCTAAGCAAATCCATGCTAAAATGGTCTAGAAAAAAGAAGAATAGCATTGACCAAATGCCTTGCATTTCTTTGCCCACATTGGTGGTGAACTCTACGTTTTGCTGACATCTCAGTCTTTTCTGTAGGATTTCTTTCAGCAGTGGGTTGGAAAAGGTTAGGGTTAACCGAAGGTTTGCTGATCCTTGACCGCTCTGACTCCCCACCTGAGCTAGCTGAATTTGAGTTGCTACAGCCGCTAACTGAAGGTCAGCTGCCACCCATTTTCCTCCTGGCAAAGTAGTCTCCTTGCGGCGGGGAGTGAGGCTGGGCTTCGCTTGCTAGCTAATTATTGTCTCATTTGTGGTCTGATAAATAGTTAAATGATCAAATTCAACTTGAAATTCAGTGCCCCATATCGCTATTTTCTAAGCTAACTACCTGTCATATTTTACAGGACCCACGTGAGTGAGTCATCCCTGTTTGTCACTCTGCCTGAGGAGAAAATGCTGTACTCGCGCTGTTGTTTATTTGGTTGTCATGCGAGTGATTGACGTCCTGTCACTGTTCCAGTTGCTCACCCTCAAAGTGGAGAGAGAGCGGACGACCGTTCGTTTGAGTTCAGTGGAGCGGACAGCTCTGCAAAGTTGTGTAATTGCGTCTTCATAACGTTTCATAAAATTCTGAAGCGGCGACGGCAAAATTTAGATATCAGAAACACTGCCTCTTCTGACACACAGATGTGACATTATGTTTTGATATTTCCAACACAGCTAATACCAGCACACAATTTCTCAGCTCTCAGACCGATTTTGGTGTTTTCCAGAATCAAATAGTATGACCTTCAGTCCACACTTGGCAATATTCAGCACACACAGGGAGAAATCCATCACAGGAGAGACGGGAAAACATCAATTTGATTTCCACTTAGAGCAGCTTCAATAGCAAGCCACAATTTCAATTAAGTTTTGATTAAACACACCTTATATTATACCTTATGGACTGGAAAACAGTCTCTTATGCTTTCAATGCTGCTCTGTTGTTAATTCATATGCACTACAGCTGAATGTAGGTAAAACCCACAGCTGCATGCAACAAGTTTGGGCACTTTTTCTGAGCTTTATTGAAAAATATTTTGTGGATTGTGTGGAAAAAGAAATAGATGAAAAAGGCTGAGTAGATATAACGGATATTCAGTAATGTCAGCTTTCAATGTTTGTAAATCTATTTTTAATTTACTGTGTTGTCTCCTGTCAGAACTGCTACCAGAAGGAAGCGGTGCTGCGGCCCGAGAACAACCAGGTCATCAACCTTACCACACGCTACACCTGGTCAGGCTGTGTGGTAAGAGCTCACACACTAACACAAATTTGTGCATATACTGTATACACACACTTTTACAGAGCGGTATCCTGTCCCTGAGAAAGACACAGAATATAATGCTATGGTTGACCTCTGACCTCTCTGTGGTGTGTGTGTGTGTGTGTGTGTGTGTGTGTGTGTGTGTGTGTGTGTGTGTGTGTGTGTGTGTGTGTGTGTGTGTGTGTGTGTGTGTGTGTGTGTGTGTTACAGAGTATTACATTATTCCTTTTTATCACCAGACAGTTGAACTTATTTTCATCTTTCCTATTGCGTATTCTTTTGTAATGCAACAAAAGGAACAGAAATATGTAGAAGAGGTAAACAAGTACACAGAGACAGAGAGAGGCAGTGAAAGCTAATGGCTGTGGGTGTTTTTGTAACATTTTACTAATTCACACATTTTCAGTGTTCATGATGCATCTCAGTCAACCAAAAAAGGGTCCAAGTGATCGTTCTCTCCTGTAACACCTTTTTTTTTTCCCACCTTCCTTTTGTTTCTTTTTCAATAAGCAGCACAACATGTTTGTTTATCACATTAGAAAGTGTGATTGCCAGCGTGACTCTGTTGTTGTGGCGGTTAGTGGATCTTGTTGCCACATTTCAGGCTATAGTGAGGTGTGAAATGTGTTTGTATCTTGATATATCGGGATCCCACTCTACTGTGATAATTCAGCGTGTCTCTATGGTAAAACGTGCCGCCTTTTTGGATAACATCATCCCAGCAGATCCCCCCTCGCATTTCCTCTATCTCTCTCTCTCTCTCTCTCTCTCAGGTGGAAGGAGACGGGAATGAGGAGGTTCTGAGCTGCGTGGGTGGCCGTAGTTTCCGCTCAGTGAGGGAGAGATGGTGGTACATCGCTCTCAGCAAGTGTGGGGTAAGCACCAACCTCTGACCCCCCCCCCCCCCAGCCCCAACTGGCTCTACGTCTCCATAGGGGCAGGTGCACCAGGCGGTTGCCATGGTGACTCAAACATACCCGTGCCGTCACTGTGTTTATTTTCTGCTGCTCTTCAGATAAACAAACGTCATCACTGTGATCATCGTCCACATCAGCATAATCTATTCTTCAAAAACGAACGCATACTAATAATATAGATGTCTTAAATATCTATACATTTATTGAAATGTGTTTTTTTTTTTCATTCCCCAGGAAAAGCTATTTTCACAATTTAAATCATAGTTTTAAGTTTTTGCACTCACGTAGAACAACTCAAAATTATTTCAGGTGCAAGAAGCAGCAGCATCAGATTTTAAAATGGGAAAGCTCACTATGAGGACAACTCTGTGAAACCCTGGAAGTTTTAAAGCCATGTTTTTGTGCTGTCTCTCGCTATAAATTTTAAATCAACTTGAACATAATTTCTGTCTCAGTATGTGCTTTACCATTTGAGCATTTTGCACCAGGCCACATTTTAAATTCTTGAAGTAAAGTAATCTAAATAGGCGAAAACCACACGGAAATCCATATTTAGATTCAGGATATGGAATATATATATATATATATATATATATATATATATATATATATATATATATATATGCTCAACATCCGACCTGATTCCAAATATAATATAGCCAAAATGACCCACAGTCCCACTTGCCCTACAGTCATCCTGAATCTGTGCATCTCACTTTGAATTGTCTCTGGACGCCATGAGGAGCTTTATCTCTCTCCCATGCTACAGCTGTGCAACGAAGCGTTGAGACTCTTAATATGCAACTCTGCTGAAACTGTGCTAAACATGCTTTACAAGGGCTCCGTTGTAGCTTATTGATTAGCTAGCTTTTGGGAGTTTTAAGCATTGTGTTATTTTATAATGGGACTCAGTGTTGTGCTAATGGTACGCCAGGAGAAAAAGAACCCAGTGTTAGCTGCGATGTGTTGTTTGTTGATAGTGAGTCTGGACTGTGGCACTCTATAAAGAAATCATGAAATTGATAGCTCTGCTCAGTGATGATTCATCCTCCTACAGAGATGGCTTCAGTCTGGAACAAATCTCAAAAATAGGTGTGTGTGTTATTGTTTTTTTGCAGTGTTTTAATGTTTAGTAGTGAAGGAAACAGGTGGAAAAAAAGGCACGCAAAATCATTTTTTTGTGTGTTTGTTTTTGTGCTTTTGGTTGGCAATTTTTACCCCTCGCCTTTGTGCCTTCTCTCTTTCCTTACGCTTTCACACCACTCCATCTTTCTTCCTTTGTCGGTCACAATCACTGGCTAAGTCCTGCTCGCTTTCAACTCTGTCACCAAGTTGTGACATGCTCCATGCCATTTCATATCCAGTTACTACTCCGTCTCCCGCTCCTCTCCGTCACCCTATCTCTAATTGTGTTTTTCCTCTCCATCTTGCCATCGCACTGGTCTCATTTCTTCTTTGCCTCTTGCTCATTCCATGCATTTTCTTGAGCACTCTCATTTTCATGTGCTGCTACTGCTCTCTTATCCAGCTCTCCTTTCATGTACTTTCCATCTCAGTCTTTACCTGTGCTGAAGTGAGTCTAAATCTACATCGGCTCATAAGCCCTTTAAAACCATATAATAGGATGTCTGCTGTCAATCCCCAGATGTGGACCTGCCTGTACAAAATAGTAAAATGTGATTGTTATTTAACATTTCCAGGCAATTTAACTTGTTTAATTATAACAGGAAACCTCAAGGCTGCAAATAAATAGTATTTCTTCAGGAAAAAAAATTCAGGTCATCACAAATTATAGTGGACCTCTGGCAGTCAGGCAGTTGCTCAGACAAGAAAATTGCCAAAACAAACAATGTTCACTAATATTAGCAGGCTTGAATGTTGTTTTTCTCCTGCAGATGTCTTTGTATGTATAGCAGTAATTACATTTGTGTAGCAGAGTATAGCTACAAAGTTTTCACAAGGCCACCCTTATTTCTCTGTTATTGCCTTTCATGTAACTGTTAGGATGAGTTACAATAATATAACTCGTTAGTTGTGGCTAATTATGCCATTAATTGAAAATGAACACAAAACCGAACAACTCAGTAACATGGCTTCATTACTCGCCATCGACCCCAGCAACCGTTGTCTGAGCGTTATTTTATGAGGCGTTTATCCTTGTGGTCTTTCAAACAGAAGTGGAGAAATGGAAAGCTTTGAATGGCTGTAATCAACTACTGCTTTATTATGCTGAGCAGAATTGCTGCTAATGAAAACAAAAAGACCTGAAAAGAATGAATGTGATTTGCAGTTTCATACAATCAGTGTTTCATTCTGCAGCAATGCACAGCCGGGAGTCCAGTGTCAGTGGTTTGTTCACATGTCTGTAATAGCAGGACAGTCAAGTGTCTGTCTCTCTAGAGACATACACTAAGTATCTAAACTGCTAAAGTCAATTGGGTGAAGTGGTGATTACGTTTTCGGTAGTCTACCTGTTGCAAACAGGCTCGGTAGGGAATGGCAACCTAAGGTGCTGGCAGATCTGGTGATTTTGTGTTTTTAGCTGAGCTAGACCAGAGAATAATATTCAATGAAATTAGATCAGTAATGCTATTATGCCCTCATTGATCTCCGTGAAAGTTTGTTGGAATCGATGTAATGTAGCGTTTAATGTGGAGTGAGCACTGCACCGGATTCTATTTAAAAAAAATAGCCTTTTAAATTTGACATTGTTTGTCAGCATTGCAAGTCATCATATTAGAAGGCAATTTGGCCTAGTGTGCTCTGATTACTTTTGCATGTCATTAACATAGCCATCATTTTTGTTTTAATGTAAACTAAATTCCTTGCATTTCTCTTGGTGTTTTTCACCACTTTGGAAGAAGGGTATAATAGTAGTAACAGTTGTACTTGTCATATAAAGAAATGTACCTGTGCATTGCTATGGCTTCTACGGTAACGCAGTGAGCGAGTGGGATCTCACATGTTATCGCGAGTGTTTGTTATTTTTCCTATTACTGCATGTGTTCATTAAAAAATATAGCTTCAGCTAAAAGAGTATTAAGCCTCAAGTACGATCATTTAACAGTACCAGCTTTAAAGGTGACATGTTTTCTTTTTAAATTACATTGTAAACTATATATCTTTCATAAAGACTTTAAACGCAGTCACATACAGATGATTCTTAACGTATCATTCTGTGCCAGTCTGGGAAGGCAGTTTGGACTTGAAACATTGCACTTCTTTAATGTGATAAATAAGAAACAATAAAAGGAGTATTTGACAGTGTTTGGAGTCTTTTGGGAGAGATACTCATTTTTATAGGAAATAAACAAACCTGATGATTCGTAGATTGTGTTGCTCACAGTGTGAACACAAAGTGCCATACTTCAGAGTGTGATCCTGCTGGGTTATTATTTGCATGTCAAAATACACTTTGTTAGGGCTGCAACTACCAATTGTTTTCATTAAAGGCTACAGTTATTATTGATCTGGTGATTATTAAGGGAAATCTTATTGCTACAGTACAGCATACAATGATATTTTAGACTGACTATTGATTTGTTACAACAGTTTGGGAAGGCCCTGTTTCAAATGCTTCCATGCACAAAGTGAAGCCCATGAAGTAATGGTTTTCTGAGTTTGTTGTTAAAGAACTTGACTGGCCCTAACACAGAGCCCTGACCTCAACCCCATCAAACAATTTCAGGATAAATTGGAACACCAACCCCGAGTCATGCCCTATAGCACAACACCAGTGCAGCGACCTCGCTAATGGTTTGGTTTAGTGGCTGAGTTTAAGCATAGGCTCAAAGGCTCCAAAATACTTTTGGAAAGCCTTCCCAGAGAAGTGGAGGCTGTTATAACAGCATATTAAAGGGACACTTTGATTTGGAGGAGCTTTGAAGGAAAGCCTGCTTTTTAATCTAGAAGTGTGGAGTTTGAAAGACATTTGTGTTTGCCATGCAGGGAGAGTCCAATTAAAAGATGTCATCTAGTTGCATTACAGAAAATGTAAATTGCAATAAAACCATACAAGTGACTAAAAGTCTAGAATCTGTCTCTTGTTAGTCCCCTAACTTTATGGAAGTGCAGTATAGTGCTGGAGTACCTCTTTGATGCCCCATGGTTTTGGAATGACATGCCCAACAATCACATATGAGCATAATGTTCAGCTGTCCACATGCACTGTTGGTCCAGAGAAAAGATCCCCACTCTCAAAAGGGCTTTTTAAATGCAGTTATCAACAGCACAGAGGAGCACAAGATGTACAAGACTGCACAGGTTTTTGGGTTAGAGCAACATTCAGTGTGTCAAATATCAGTACAGTATATCAGAAGTGGATGCCTTTTACACCTGAAACCAACAAGCAACCCTGAAATCATCTTGTGACTCCCTGTCAGTCCCACCAAGAGATAATCCCTGCTGTGTGAAGTGTTACTTTTCCCCTCATCTCTCCTTTGCCCCTGCATACATCTCTCTTTCCCTCTTTGCGTTTGCTCCTTTCTCTTCATTCTGACTTTCTCTTTACCTGTTTTTTTAACCTTCTCCCTCTCTACATCTATCACTCTCTTTATCTCTTTCTCCTTGCTCTTTGTGTCTGTATTGATTTTGTGGCAGTGCACGCTCCATGCTTCTCGCCCTTTTTTGATAGAGGTAGTGAGATGGAGTCTCAGCCTGCCAAATGAAATCAAAGTCTTTTTTTCTCCCCCCTCGCTCCACCGCAACAAGCGCAAACTCCATCGGCTTTGAACTTGTGTGTGTGAAATGAGCTCTCTGTGCTCTGATTGTCAACCCCTCTCTGTCCCCCCCTCTCTTGTTCTCTGCTTCCCATCCCACTTTTTTCTCACCTCCCCAAATTCACTTTTTAGTTTGACACTTTTTATTTGTGTGACTGGCAAATATGAACATCATTCCAACAAGGGTGTGACATGCATATTTACATACCCAAATATTCTCTTTTTGTACTCTTCCAAAACATTGTAATGTAGAACAATTATATCTGATTGACATTTAATCATAATAAGCCTAACAAATAATTGATAAATGCGTCACACTATTAATGATTTAAAAAAGAGAATGCTGTGCATTAAAGCAGAGAAAATTGTTGGATCCCTCAATTCTTCATTCCTGTTAATCTGGGTCATCATCTCATTTGCACCACAGTGGGCAGAGCAGCCTAGATTCCTTTTTTATTTCTCTACTAACTTTCTCCACACACCTGGGGGATCCCACTTCCAGGCAACTGGGGGACCATACGACACAATTATACAGTGCAGCTAAACCAACAGTGTGCCCCTCCCCAAGGAGGATTTGGATGTTTTCCCTCTTTTTGAAACAATTTGAAGAAATCCTTTTTTAAACATAAAGTTGTGGTAGGCAGGAATCTAATGTTAAAACACATCTCATCAAACAAAATCACAAAGTCTCAAGCGATTCTTTTGCCCTGTTCACTAACACAACATTCTGGTGTGAAGAATGGACGTCAGTGGAAAATTACTGCAGGAGAAAAATGATGAATCAAGCAAAACTGTCTGATGTTTTTCATCAGTTCACGGATATGTTGCTTGGTTTCTGAGTGTAAAGCGAAAGCAGGGTGATGTGTTGACATTTTAATATGAATCCTCTGGGATTTAAATTTTCCTGATTTTGGTGACATAGTTTAGATTTTTGTTTTCCTGGTCTCAAAGGCTGCATTGCTGATCCTTCTGAATGCTGAGCAATCAAGGCTTCTACTTGCTTAGTCATCACATCAACTTTAATAATAAGTTCATACTTTTTTGGTGCCAACTGAATAGTAGCAAGTATCAGTCATTCTCGTATTCTATTAAATCTTATAGATAGTTCCTGATTTAAATCACAGTTTAACTTCTTTTTTCTTGTCGTCTAAGTTCTTGTTTAGACAACATTTAACTTTTGAAAATTTTGGCTTGTGTTGCTAAATAACGAAACAGGGTTTTGTGCAAACAACACGTTCATTATCTTGCTCTAAAGTAAGGTATTGAAAACAAGTTTCATTTTGGTATTGGTTCCAGTCTCAGCTATTGTGTTGGTGCCAAAAAACAACAACAGAAGTTGTACCATCAACCTTGACAAAGAACCAGTAGTAGTTTGAGGGGGGATGCCATCCCCCTTGTTAGCAAAATGACCAAAGTGCACGCCCCTTGTTAACATGCCATCCTCACTCTCCATCCCCTAGTAGCAGAGAGAGTGCAGGGGCAGAGGGGTTGTTTAGTTTTTATATGTCAGTCTAGTCTGCTGATCCTTTATCTGACGAGACCATAGCTCAAATATCAGTAGCCTAACATTGATAAATTGATAAATCCATGGCGCTATCCATGGTGCTGCTGAAGTAGCAGACGGATGTGGAATTGCAACTTTAAAAACTACAGAACCAAAAGAGTCGTAAATGGGGTTGTTAGCTAGTTGCTGGTGTTAAAAATTAACAAATCATTAACTTCAGAGAACTAACTAAATGAAAACCAAGACATCTAAAATATACATTTCTCCCTTTATGTTTATGATTTTATTTTTCAAAGACAAACATAGCACATGTGATTTACAGAGCTGTAGCAGACACAAATATGCATTTTATTTTCAGTAATACTTAGAAATGATCTGTTTTTTGAAATTGTACTCATGTGTAAATAGTCTATGAATGGCAAACAACTTGGGGATCCACCACTGTGAAGTTTATACAGTTTAACTGTAAACTGCTGGTTTTAAGTCCAGCTAATATCTCTGTTTCCTCCCAAAAGGTCCTGTAGGTTTCCATCATCAGATTTATAATAAGTAAATAAGAGTAATGTCTAAGAATATATCTAAAGAGTGGTTACCTCTCACTGCCATTTCAACCTACAGAATTAAGCTTTAATGTATATTTTGTACAGATCACAAAGCCTGAATGCATTTTTTATCTTACCTGCCTCCTCTCTCCTCTCTGGCAGGGCGATGGCTTGCAGCTGGAGTACGAGATGAAACTGACCAATGGCCAGTCTTTCTGGACGCAGCATTTCTCTGCAGATGAGTTCGGTAAGAGTGATTAGACAGAAAGAGAGAGATTATGGAAGGAATCGCTGATGGCACAAGCCAACACCACTTAGCATGGCCAATAAAGCATACTGAACTGAACAAATTACAATAATGAAGGGACGGCTGAATGAATTAATGATGATAGATGAACTGAGAGGAAAGGATGAAAAGAAAAAGAGGCCCAAGTAGCTTCTAAATGAATTATTTCTACAGCTCCAATGTTCTCTTGCCCCCCCACACACACACTCTCTCTCTCTGTTTCTCAACTAACCCAATATCCTCATCACGTACCTGACTCTCGGTTTTCATCTTTTACTTTTTTTTCCTCTACTGCCTTTCTCTTCTTCACTTTTCTATTCTCCAAACCTTATTGACTCCATTATTTTCCGGTTTTGACTCTACCTCCTCTCGTGCCTTCTTTTATCCTCTTTCCATCTTCCTGTGTTTTTTTTTTTCAATATTTCTTTCTCATCAAATATTCTTATTTCTTTCATTCCTCTACTTCCTCCACCCATATTCACAGGAATCTTGGAGACGGACATCACGTTCCTGGTCATCTTCTCCTTGGTGTTCCTCCTCTCCTGCTACTTTGCCTGTAAGTACTGTCTTTTCCACTTACTGTATCTCTCTTCCTCCCTCTTCTTCTACGAATGAGCCAATTTATTCTGACTTTCAGAGCCTGCAGCAGTCATTAAGTGCCCTTTTCATCATATCTATTATAAAATCGACATGTTTTCTTGATGGCATAAGAGTAAGTTCTCATGTTTCCTCTGATAAGTAAAGGAGGAGCGTGGGCCTATTTTTTTTCTCGGGGCCGGGCGTTTGTCAGAACAGAGCATGAGCAACACAGAAAGCAGGAGAGAGAGGATGGCGAGAGTGGGGTTTGGTTTTCGTGTAAAGGTGAATGGTTGAATGGAGAAGGTAGCGCTAGCCTTAAGGTTAGTGAAGCGAGTTTGTCACATGAAGGTCACAGCTCAAATAACCCGAAGCAGCTTAGAACAAGAGACCTGGGTATGACTTAACGCTTAGTGAAAACTCTGGATAGTCCACAGAACACGCTGTCTATAGTTTTTATTGGGGCAATTTTTGTTGTTGTTGGTAGAAACCCTTTCAAACTAGTAACATAACAAAGACGGCCAAAATACACAGAGCTACCTATAAAGGCGTAGCCTCACCTAGTGGCAATGTCACGCCATGCCACTGGTTACTAATGCCCGTAAAAAATAATTTTCTCCGAAAATTCTTCCTTGGCCCATGCTACACCCTTCCACCAAATTTTATGAAAATCAGGCCAATAGTTTTTCCGTACGGACAGACGGACAGACGGACAGACGGACAGACGGACAGACGGACAGACGGACAGACGGACAGACGGACAGACGGACAGACAGACAGACAAACAGACAAACAGACAAACAGACAGACAGACAGACAGACAGAAAACATAACCTCCTTGGCAGAAGTAATGAAACATGGACACTGAAGGATTCTGATTCTGGAAAGAGATTTAGCTATAAAATGTTTTTAATATACTTTTAAATGCTGCAGGTACCACAAACTAAATTCTAGTAATCCTCATTGTACTTCTGCGAAGGCAGAATTATCAGACATGAATGTTTTTAAATCTGGGCTAGTAAAACCCAAACTATCTGCATGGCTAGATCCCACAATAGGTATATGAAAAAAAATATTTTTTACCTAATTTGGGTAAACTGATCATTTAAGGTGAAGGAATCTGGATATTAAGCTCCAAAATTGGCATAAATTATCCTTCACATTAATTCAGTGTCATCAAAGTGTTTTCTAGTCAAATGTATCAAAAAATGAGTACATTGGTTGGAAATGGAAGTGGGCCTTTTCAATACTGGGGGTTAGGAAACGTTTATTTCTTGCTTTGCTTGCCATACTGCAGAGGAACAAGGCTATGTAATGAGGTGCAAATAGATCTTTTGGCTTTTGAATTCTGCAGAAATCTTTTTGTGATTGCATGCAGATTGACAGACTTTAAATGCACTGCTGTGTTTCCCCCATTCCCCATGTGCATATTGATTCTGCCAGCTTTGAGTATTCATTGACATGGAGACTTGAGTTTTATTTATTTGTTAGTAGTTATTAGTTAAAGTCAAACAAAGGACATAAACATAACAATGTAGAGCATTGTACAAATAGAAGAAAACAGGCCTAAAGGGACTTTTATTTCATTACTTTTACCCAAATGAAAACAATACCCATAGATTATGAAATATAGGAAAAGGTTATAAAACATTGAAGATGATAGAGTTTCCATTTTTGGGAGACATTTTTTTTGATAGCCACCATTAGAGTACCTTTTGAGAAAGTCACAGAAGGATCCAGCAGCGTCTGGCCAGCCAAGCCTGGGGTTATACATGGCAGCTGTAAGTGTGTGGGAACATTTATGACCCTTCCTCCCCCTGTACATTTTCCTCTGGGCCACTTTTGTTTGCAGGAGTGTTTTGTAGTAAAATTGGCTGCTTAAATACACATTTAAAAATATTTTCTCACAGCTTAGGGAGAGAGAGTGGAGAAGATGTTTAAGGTCTCACCTAGAGACAGGCAACACAAGATGGATGCATACTAATGGTCGCTCCTCCCCATTTATCTGGCCCGCTTCCTTGTTCTTGTTCTTTTTTCATCTCTCTGTCTCACACTCTCTGTACCTCTCTCACTCTTCTTCGCCATCTGTTAGCATATCTCCATCCTTTTCATCTCTATCCCCACCAACACACACACACACACACACACACACACACACACACACACACACACACACACACACACACACACACACACACACACCTCAATCATCTCTATCTTATTCTTTTTTTTTCTCTCTTGCAGATAATCTGAAGGGAAGACAGCTTCTTCACACAACCTACAAAATGTTTATGACGGCGGCAGGTGTGGAAGGTGAGAGCTTCTCTCCCAAACACACACACACACACACACACACACTCAATACGACAATGAGCCTCTCGCACGGCTGCAGCATTTTATACCTTAATCCCCACTTCAAGAGCTGAGATATTATCGCCCTTATTAGCCTCTGAATAGCAACTTTTGCAAACCACGAGCAACGCTACAGTGTTCAGTGTAGCATGCTGTTACTGACAAACAACCCCCTCACTCTCCTCAACCTCTCCTCTCCTTTTTCATCTTCCCCCCTTATCTCGCTTTCTTCTCTCTCACTTGCTTGTCCCCTCTTCAAATCCCTTCTCGATTCTCCTGCCACCCCTTAATTCTCTTTGTTCCTCTCCTCCCACTTCTCTGAAGCATTTTGCTCTTTTTTCATCTCCTTATCAATACCTCTCTTTTTCTCTCGCTTCTCTACTCCCCATTTCTCTCCTCTTCTCCTACCCCTTTCTCTTTCCGCATTATCATCCCCCTGTCTTCTTTACCTTTTCTTCTTTACTTCTTCTTTGTGACATCTCCTTATTTACCTTTTCCTCTCTTCCAACACACCCATCTCCTGCTCTCACATCTTTTCCTTTCTCCCTCCTTCTCCCTTTCTCTTATTTCCCCATTTCTGTTTTCCCTGTATCTTTTTTTCTACTTGGCAGTGCTCAGCCTGTTGTTCCATTGTGTCTACTGGGGCCTGTATGCTAGAGATGGAGTTGGCAACGGCAGCCTGAAAATACTTGGTGAGTTCTTTTACTGCATCAGCCACTGACTGACTGACTGACTGACTTACTGACGCTGCCTCTGCACTGTAAAAAACACTCTCTGCCCGAGCGGAATGAATGAGTGGACAATGAGGGATGTGTGTGTGGGTGGCAAAGTGCGATATCTGGTTTGATGGGCAGAGGCAGGACCATGCATGATTCTGCATGTGTGTGGCGACCTGATTTTATCTTTCCCCTGTGATATTACAGATTCGGAAACCACAACCCTAATTACCCCCTCTGTCTTCTTTCTCATTTTTTGTCTCACTCTGTCCATCTCCAGGGAAATTACTGTTCTCCGTCAGTTTCTTGGTGTTCCTTCTGATGCTCATATTGTTGGGCAAAGGTTTCACTGTCACCAGGTGGGGGTTTGCAATTTTTTTCTGCGTGTGTGTGTGTGTGTGTGTGTGTGTGTGTGTGTGTGTGTGTGTGTGTGTGTGTGTGTGTGTGTGTGTGTGTGTGTGTGTGTGTGTGTGTGTGTGTGTGTCTTTCTTCAAGCCCATGTGTGTTTGTTTATGCAAGCCTGTCATCTTGAGCAGGTGTGTTTATGTTGCCACTGTCTCTTAGGCCTCACTGTCACAGTCATAACAGTATCTCATGACATGACAACGTTAGGTGTCAGTCAAAAAGTCAGTTAGTATGCTGGGTGTGATGGTGTGGATGAACACCTGATATATCAGAGAAATGTGACATGGATGCTACTCTGATGTGAACTTTATCTTATTGTTGTGTCTGCTGCAGGATTACCCTGCAAAGCCAGCTGACACATTTTTAGTTTGCTTACTCTTTTCTGGCAAGGCTTAGTGGACATTTGCTTGGGACAAGCATCATTTCAGATAGCCTGCACAATAGATGATTTACGGGTGTAATTTTGAATGTCCAGTCCAACATGCCAGCTGTTCTTAAACATTGTTACTTTTCTTCCAAGCTATCCCTAGATGTTGGTTTCTGAGTCAGTGTTATGTGAGAAAATGTAATGGCAGGTTTTGAGTTTGGATTCATGGTGAGTCATCATCTAAACCACTGCTCACAGATTGAAGATTGGTCCTGCTTCGGGCTCAGTTTAATCTCTGTGGAGATTTTCCAGACGGAACTCTTGTAGCGAAAACTGAGCTTGCAAGATTTAAGCTGGCTTCTTTGACTCCAGGATTACACCCTCCTCTGGGCTCAGAAGAATCTCTTAGACTTATTAAACCCCTCTAAACCCCTGGTGAATAAACTTAAAACTGCATCACCATCAAGCTAAAATCATGGCTGTTTATCTGCAGAAACTGATAAGTTAACTACAACTTTGATGTGCTGTCTCTGGTGTGTGGTGCTGAATTACTCAGAGCAAAAGGATATTTGAAAATACTTGTTATATTTGTTGACTGCAAATAAAGAAGCCTTAATTTCTGCTTTTATGAATACAGAGAGGTTTTTTCACAGCCTGCCTTGTCCATGAGTATGCAGCCATTTAATATTTATAAAGTTCAGAGCAGAGCACACCAGTCCTTTGTGCTGTGTGGTGTTGGATAGCTGCTTTTTAGACTAAGCTGTCTTTGCTTTGTGTGTGAAGAACCAAATGTGTGATTTAGTGTTTGTATTTCCATGCATCACCCCCTCTGTCTGTGTATCTTTGAGTGTGTGTTCTTATGTTCCGCTAACTTGTGTTTGACCTCTGACCCTCTTTGTGTGTGTGTTAATGTGTGTCAGAGCGAGGATCAGTCACAGTGGGTCGGTTAAGTTGAGCATCTACATGACAGTCTACACAATCACCTACGTCATCCTCTTCATCTACGAGGCAGAGGTACCCCCCCCCACACACACACACACACACACACACACACACACACACACACACACACAGTACATTACCCACACTACACTGTTGTCAACATTGGGGCTACTGAGGTTATTTTAATTATTGACTAATCCATGAATTTTTCGTTTTTATTATTTTTAATCAGAAATTCCCAAAGCCTAAGGTAGTTTCTTCAAAACCCAAAGACACTGAGTTGAAAACCCAAAGATATTAAATTTACAATAATGTAAAACAGAAGAAGCTGCAGATCCACATTTGTTTTACTATTTTCTAACACTTCATAGACAAAGATGAATCAATTAATTGGGAAAATAACCAGCAGTGAAAATAATATTTTGTTGCAGCCCTCATAAAATCATCTGTACAGTAGTAACTAAAAGCTCAGTCTACTGCAGTTTGGTTTTGGTTTGGTTTTTATTTTAAATTCAGATTCCAGCTCGTAAAATATTTGAACAATTCACTTCTGATGTGATTTGAAAGCAGCATCTGAATTAAGCTTAAAACGCTTAATTAATCAAGGCAGTGATGATTTCTGACTTGATACAGTATCTGTGCTCGTATTATTGCTCTCTGGCTTTTTTAATAATCTCTTATGGTAGAGTAGAGCCCACAGATCAACGTGGGCTGTAATGGCTTTTTCTGTCAAGTCACTTAATTATATTGACACATCGCTAATTATGAATATGCAACGAGTTGATTGTTTAAACAAAACAAAAACAAATTCCTTGATGACTTTCAAAGATCCAGCAACGAGGCAACTAAAAGCACAACTTAAGAGATTTGCACTCACTACTGTAATAATGAGGTAATAAATCTGAGATCAATGAAAGTTAGACGTAGGCCTACTAATCAGCATACTGAGAGATCTCCACTCTCATTAATCATACCGTGTCTCTGTATGTGAAGATGGAAACAGATTTTTAACAGCTATGATGTTATAGCATATGAGCTTATAAATTAATTAAACACTTGGGAGTGTTACAGTTACATACATCTGTGCATGCTGCAGAGGCTTCAGCACAGTCCGATCGTGATGGTACTTTCAGGGACAGTGGATTACAGTCTTTGAATACAGCCTATTAATGACCCAGTGGGAATAGTGCAGTGGAACTATCTTTGCTATATTTAACGCTGGAGCATATAGCTATCTCACACACTGCAATATGTGGATCTGAAGCAGTGCCTGCCCTCTTACATGGTCCATGCTTTTGAAGAGCTCAAAACTCAGGGGAGCTCCTGCTAAAAATACACCAAACTAGGTTACAATTGGAACTGAAATAAAGAGTTGAAGAGTGTTCTTGGTGCTCGGCCTGCAGGGAATCTGACAGGCCTGGGTTTGCTGGTTGGATCCCAAGAATCTCCACACCGAGCTGTCACACCAATGCATTATGTAGCACGAGGTAACTGTGTATGGCCAACGCTATCCAGTCACTGGAATGTGAAATGCAATCTGGTGTCCACAGTTGCAAGCACAGGCACCACACACACACACACACACACACACACACACACATGCCGATGACCCAGTTGGGAAGAACAAGTGTCAATGTCAAAGACTCACACAGAACGCAACAAGCAGAGCTTTGGCTCAGTCATTTCAGTGCAGTGGCTGAACCACAAGCAATCCATCTTAGTAATTAGGGCACAGACTACAATGTGTAGCCAAGCCAAACAATGTTTTTTTTTTTTTTTTTTACTTTTAAGTTTAAGATTAATTTTGGCATAACTTGTCATGTTCCTGTGCCAGTTCTTTGACCCAGGTGAAGTGCTGTACGCCTATGACAGCCCCGCAGGCTACGGACTGATGGGCCTGCAGCTGCTGGCCTACGTGTGGTTCTGCTACGCCGTGCTGGTCTCTCTGAAACACTACCCTGAGAAACAGCCCTTCTACATCCCTTTCTTCACCACATACACACTATGGTGAGACCTGCACGACTTCCCCCACCCTGTCCTTGTTGCGGATAATAGCACCTGAGCGAGATTGCAGGAGTAGAAAAATACACGTTTCTCTGTTTGAGGTCTCTTCAATTTGAATAATTTATGCTGCTCTGTAAAACTGTGCATGAGATAGCTGATGCTTTAGCGGTCCAGGAATGAAAAGTTGTTTATTTAACACTACCCTTCTACAACATTGCGTGCCCAACCTCTATGCTCTACTAACACTGTAGATAATTGTACCTGAGTGAATGATTGCTAGAGGAAAACATCTATTTTTACTCAGCTGGTGATTTACTTGGGTCTCTTCTAGCTACAATAATTTATGCTACCATATATATATATATATATGTGTGCTAGATAGCTTAAAACTTTGTACTGGAAAGTGTTTTTCCTTTTAAATAACCCAGAGAAAAACTATTCTGCATACACTGCTCTGCTTCTCTGCCCTTCACTCACTGGGTGTAATAGCATAAGCTTCAAATGAAGTGTAGATTACAAAGACTAATATTATCTCTGTATTTCTCTCTAATTGCTACCGCAATCTCCCGCCTCATTATCTACGTCTCTCCTCTCCTTCCATCTTCATCTTTCTGTATGCTTTATATCTGTTTCTATTCTCCCGGCCTCTCAGTTCTCATCTTTTCTTTTAATGTGTTCTTCGTTATCCTAAATCTACTCACTTGTCTTCATCAGGTTTTTCGCAGTGCCTGTTATGGCTTTGATCGCCAACTTTGGGATTCCTCGTTGGGCCCGGGAGAAGATCGTCAACGGCATTCAGCTCGGCATCCACCTCTACGCTCACATCGTGTTCCTCGTTCGTACCACACACACATACACACATTAATTAATGCCTTTGTCTGTTATATAATGTTCACTACGCTTTAGTTATAACTGCCTCGTGCTGATTGTCTCCCCCACACATCTTTATCTACCTCTTCCTCACCTTCAACACATTGTTCTTTACTAATGGGCCGACTGCTCACGCAAATTCCCTTTTATTTTTCTGCTCACTGCATGCATTGCATTTTCCTTTTCTCACTGGACCTTATATGTTCTGTTAGCTACTATACATACTTTATACATAGATTATATATGCAAAAATCAGCGGAAATCATCATGTATTTTCATCTTTTAATCCCTTAGGCTATCACAAGACCCTCGGCAGCCAATAAGAACTTCCCATATCATGTTCGGACGTCCCAGATTGGGATCCTGCTGTCCAGTCCGAAAGCAGGCGAGGGGGCAGAGAGTTTCCCCCATCATGCCTATGGAAATGGCTCCTTCCTGGGAGACTCTCAACCAAACTTTACTGAACTCTTCTCCATCCAATCAGTGAGTCTAATTTGACATGTTTTTTGATGCATGCTTAATATCTTAGATCAAATTTGTTAAAGCAGAAGACACATAAGAGCGAGCTCTGTGAAGTGACAGGCACAGAAACAGGTTCAATGTAAATGCAAGCATCAGAATCAGAATTGTAGCTTGTAATGTGTGTCTCTATCCAGCTGAAACACATCTCAACCATTTTGCAGTGTTTGCTATATGTAAATAGATTCATCTAAGTTGTACTCATTTTTTGATGCTTTTCAAAAGCAAACATTACTGTGTCAAACCTAGCTTGAAATTAACTGATGTCTCGTCTGACAAAGATGGTTCAAACTAGAAGGCATCAGTGTAACAATGTTTTTTAAGGATTATTTCTTGGCGTAAACTACCGTCTCTTCCTGTGGGCGCCAGGTGAATGACAGTAAGCATAGCATGAACATAGCACACGCACTGATATGAAAACACTTGGGCACAAGGAAATAATGATTAAGTAGAAATTTTGACAAGACCAAATTAAGGCGTCATGTTTGCCGTGATGAATAGTCTAGCTTGGGGAACTTTTAAATTTGTGGAACATGGTTTTTACATACTGCACAGAAATGAGTGCCAGCAGAAGGGCTCTGACTCTTCAGCACTGATACAATGTGCAGACACGAGTATGAATAATACAACACAAAGGAGCAACCATAGAGGAAGCAACCCAAAGTAGAAAAAATGCATGACAAGTGACACAAAGTCATGACAAGGAAGGACAAGTTCCAAGTGTTCATTGTATAAAAAGGCATTAAAGCTTTAAGATAATTTAAATTAATAAAGTTAGATGGCAGTAATAAATAGCCCAAAATCTATTACAATTAATTGTCTGAATCCCTAGAAGCCAGTGTAAAGAGGCTTAATGTGCTGGGGTCCCCTGGTTCTTGTTAGAAATCTAGCATGAGAATTGCTGCATTTGCTGCAAACATCTAATTGGAAGAAACTGGGAAGACCATGCAAGAGTATTTAATGATTTCAACCATATCCCCCAGGCCTACATAAAGGCTCTACAATACAGTAAACCAATCTAGATTAGGGTCAGTTTGTGGAGAGTAACATAACTGAATTGGAGGTCAGGAAACCCAGTACGTGTGTAATTCACCCCGACCTATCGGTGAGCTCTAGAGGAGGCTGTAAAAATGTGATGTATAGTGTCTGCAGCATCCACATAACACAGTAATCTACATCCAGAGGATCAGACCAGGTCAAAGGTGTAAAACCATCACCCTCCTCCTTCCAGGACCCGGTGAAGACAGTGGAGGAGACGGTGGCCCGTAAAGGACCCGAGGTGCCAAGGAACAGCGAGCAGAAGATCATCACCACTGCTGCCGACTTGACGGCGATATTGCCCCCACCTCCGCCTCAGATACCCCCACGCCTGGCCACACGCTCACCCTCGCTCACGCCCCGACTCCCTTCCTTCACAGAGTATTTCAGCATGCAGAGCGGGGGAGGCGGAGGAGGGTTCGGAACAAAGGCATGAGACTGTACAGAGGGAGAGGGGGAAAGGCGTTGAAGGAACGGACAGAATGACAATACAAAGTAAAGTAAGAGTCAGAGTGGAAATAAAGGTGTTACTGTTTAAAGACGTCCAAAAAAAGTTTGGATGGACGAAGGAGAGAAATCATCAGAAAAGTGAAACGGCCCCTTTTCACCTGTGAATGGAAATAACCTGAATGGAAGAGTGAGGGGGAAATGGCTGTGAGATAGGAGTGCTCAACTTGTTAAAGAATAAAAAAGCAATAAAAATTTGATTTTGACCAGTAAATGGCACACAGGGAGAAAGATGACAAAGTGGATGTAGCCAGAGCAATAGGATGATAGCTGTGCACGATGCGGAAATGAACAAAATTCTTGAAATACTTCTATTAAAAAATTCATGAGGCATTGAGGATGGTGTATCTGGAGGAGTTTGTAAATAGCAAAAACGGGAGAGAGCTACCACTTTATATAGTTTTATTTCAAAAAAGGAAATTTGTTGTCATGTTTTTTTCCACATCATTAGATTCCAGTTGGTGCTGTGACCATCAGAAAAATCTCATGCCATTACATTTATCCAAGTCATGTAAAAAAAACAAGACTTTTTTATGTTTGACACATTTTGATAAAGCATAGATATTATATGGAGTTTATTGGGTTAATTTATATTCTTATATGCCTTCATTGCAGCTGGTTATTCTGGATTGATATACTGATGTGTTAATGTAAAATGTCACGTTTACTGTGGGCAGTTCTAGGTACTCGTAAAACACGCATGTTTGTATCGTATTTCCCGTCCAAAAAGCTGATATATGTGACTCCACGTGACCATAAAATATTCACTTATTGTGTGTATTAAAATCTATAGTTTTGTAAATACATACAATAGGCTTTAGTATATTTCTAACTGGATAAATTCTGTTAAATGTTATTCCAATCAAAACCTTGCGCTGTCTGAAACATGAAACCAATAATATACTATATATGTCGGTCTTAGTTGAGTTTTCACTGGAGTGCAGAATATACCTGCTCAAAAATGTCATTTCTGTGTATGTAGACGTAGGTGAATGTACTGATGCAATACAGCACAAGGACAGGGATGATTTTCAAGTTACTGGAATACTACAGTACACCTTTTGTCAAATGTTATTTACTCTCTCTTTAGCTTTCAACTACAACACACTCATGATTTTAGAGCAGGGGGCTGCCCTTTATTCAAATACTTTTAACTTAATCCTCACCCCTGTGTAGTACCTGAAACATGAATATTTGTTGGCTTTATCTCACTTTAACGTTCAAACTGTGCAAAAAGTAAAACAAATATTCCTAGTTTTGGATCCCCTAACATTGAGCTATGACAAAAAAGCCTTGTAGATTAACTGTTAAAACGGCAACACAGCTGTACATTTTGTCTGTCCTGCATGGAGCACTTTAATGTTCCTGGTCTTAGTCTGTTTATTTGTGATGATGTCACCTTATAAGACTGCTTTGAAACCTGTATTCACACCACTTTGAGTACTATTCCAGATGCATACACCTGTAAATAGTCTGAAAATGTCATCGACTGTCCAGACATTTTAGGGGAGGTGTCATGATCCGTCAACGTAATTTAACATCGAATTGCTGAAGTTGACAAGTCATGTAAGAGTATCACTTAAGCCGAGTTTACCACTACCTGCAATTCAGAAAAAAATATCTGTGAAAGTACACTAACAAATTCAGTTTTAGCTTGACTGTTTTGTACTTGATTCGTAAAAATGGTGATACTCAGCTTGTAGTCCACATTTATCAATGAGAGTCTGTCTGCAATGGAGTACTGTAGGATGTTAGGACTGTGGTGTGTAACTTAGTCTGTGAAACAGAATGATACTTGAATTATAGTACTAGTAATTATTTCTGATTGTGTCCGGTTTATATTTGGCATGTCTGCCATTTTGTCTGCTGTTGCCTATTGTTATGGTTGCCATGACTTAACTGAACAGACAATTGGTGACTTGACTAACAGACAGGCTTACTGAAACTGTATCGCTGCTTCAACCTTGTGTATATTGACATACAGTTACAGGACTGAGACACTTTGTGGAGAGAACTGGACAAAAAGAGATTATGTATGCATGACAGAAAAACAGCACAGCTTTTAGGCTACTCGGAGCGATCTGGTTAAGAGCACATCACTGAAGCACTATTCAAATGCATTTTAATGGTGTCAAATGAAAATTCTAAATACGCTGTACATATACACATACACTTTTTGCCAAAATAAAAAAAAAAAAATGGTTTTATTAGATGGCTCGTCTAAGTGTGCGTATTATTTGGCTACTGTGTTAATAAGCAAGAGTGTCTGTGTTCCAGTTAGGACAAGGGCATGTGTCCAAAGGAGTCAATCTAATATCCGTAAATCATATTTAGAATCTGTTCTCATTACAAGACTCCATTAATATGAAACACCACAGGGACAGACTCCAGGCTGGTCACAATTTGATGTAGGCTAGCCTAATTATTTCACAGTCCCTGCCAGTATCCCCCTCTGTCTGCTGAAATGCAGTCACAACAAACTGCGCCTGTCTGTGCCTGTTCTCTTCTTTTCACTCGTCTATCAAATGTATTACAACCCAATACAATAGTCCAACAATATGTAAATACTCTTTGACTTGTGCTTTTATTGTCAGGTGTTCTTTTGTTTGTCCCCAGGATGACGAAATAACAAAAACACTGTACAACATAGTATAGCATAATAGACAACTTTCACTTGTCAAAGGGTTTCTGCAGTGTCAACCTAATTGAATTGAGGACTTTCTCCCCCTGAATGAAGTAGGCATATAAGAAGCAGATGGGCTCTAATGAAAGATGCTATCCAGTTGCATTATGGGTACTGTAGGATCGTGTTTTTGGAGTCTGACCCATACGTAGGACACACGTTTTGACCAGTTTTTAAAATTTGTAACAACTCCCCCAGTTTCATAGAAGTGTTATACTAAATCGCTGAAGTACCCCTTTAATATGTACCAGAAAAGCTGTTTTTCTTGTGTGCTGCTGTTGTGTGGGCCAAATCTTGTTTAAAGAAATAAAGCGAAAATCTGGAAATAATATTTATTAATACATAATCAGTCATAAATGTCTTTACAGAATGTTAACAGAAACGCCCTTGGCTTTAGTTGACGCTGGAGCTTTTGGACTGCTTTTCTGGTGAAGAAATGAACAAGTGTTTATATGCCACAACCTGCAGCAACTGCAAGTGACTCTTCAGAGGCATTTCAGCACCCAACCATCATCCTTCAGCGACCACCATCACTGATCCAACACCAGGAGGGTTTTAATCAAGGTTTTGCAGCCAACTGTTGTGCCCTCTCCTCTCTGTAGCCTTTGAGAAGCTGGTTGATGAGTGTCAGTTCATTCTCTTTTTTCACAGGATAGAGAGGCGGGAAGGGGTTGCCTTTGTACTCCAGGACGGCCATCTTCGCTCTGTCTAGGTTCTGTCTGTTGGGGATGCGTGCAATACGTGTGTAGCCATTTGTCTGTTTCTCAAACCGTGGAGCAAGGACCTTGAAGAGCTTTGGGACCAGATCCTTTTCCTAAAGAGAAAAAGCATGCTCAAACTAAACATGGACTTCCCATTAACTGTTTTACATTCAGAGTGACACAGCTTGTAACTTCACAAAGTTGAGAAGATTTGCAGACACGTACCGTCAGCCAAAAACTGGCCATTTTCATCGCCTTCTCATCAGTGTCTCCCTTTTTGGCATAGTCAATCATCTGGGACAAAGGAAACATATACAGTCAGAACCATTGTGTGAGAAACATTAAAATATGTTGCCTGTTAGACACATTCATATTAAAATAATCGTGTTCACATAAGTTAGTTTAATGTGGGATGAACATTTTCGGATAGAACCAGATAAAGACCTAGTTGCCTTTATCAGTCTAATAACATTTTGGGAATTGTATAAAAACAGGCCAATAAGGCTGATCATATGCCTATGCTAGTTTTATGTGAAAGATAATGGGGGGGGGGGGGGGGTTCTATTACAATGTGCACATCAAAATAACTAATTTGAACATGAAATCGTGCCAAAGTTGAAATGATAACAGTGAAATGTTGCCGAGCCATTAACCGTTGCACATATTTTTATTATTTAAAAAAATCACTTTCCTTCTTCCACCATAAAACTATATGGACAAAACCTTCACCAAATGTGTGGTGGCTGATATTGATCCCTCGTAACAAAATATCAGGTCGAAAGATGTAGACTATGTAACTTACTTACTGTTTTAATTTGGCTATTTAAAAATGGATAAATACTGTAACGTTAACGTCAGCTTAATGGGTAGCTAGCCAGCAGCACCAGGTCGTAGTCACCTTTTCAGCGTAGAAGCGGACTTCATCTGCTCGGGCCGCCGTGGTTTCTATCCTCTCGTGTCGGACCAGTCCTGTCAAGATGTTCCGCAGCATGTTGATTCTGGACTGCGGACCCATACCCATCTTCCGGGCCATCCGGCCGTGGGAGATCAACATTTGCAACGTGAGGCGCATCTTGTCCGGTTAGATTCGCCTGCGTGAATCTGCGACTAAACTACATAAACGAGAAAAGGTTCCCAAGTAAAGCGTATTATCAATTTAACGCACCCTTTGTCTACCCTACAGAGCACTTACCTCAATGTAATCACAAAGCCCGAGGAGGTCAGCAATGTGAAGTTGACATTGGTGGTGCATCGTCAAATATGTCCGACTTGGTAATGGAACTGGGGAGCGACAGTTCCGCTAAACTTTGCCACAAGAAACGATGAAAATCAAGAACCACAGAAAAAATATCAAGATCATTGTTATTCTGATTCTTAAAAATAAGCAACAGAGGACCTTTGGTTGTCTGTATATTTTTGTTTGTTTGGATTGTTATTGTATACAACTGTGAATGGGGTAATCAAGCACAATATCAGTTGTATTTAATGTTCTCTCATTTCTACAGATTTATTTCTTCAGTCACCATGAACGTTGTGAATTATCTTCTACAGCACAAAAGTAAAAGTCTGCCCTTACCTTGAGACTAAATACATCGGTGCCCACCAGCCGCGGGCTTTTGTTATTAACCAACCACTGGTTACAAAAAGAAAATAAATCTGTTAAAAATGTCAGAGACAGGGCTCTCAAGTGTCACGCATTGAGCGTGACAGTCACTCATTTCGGTCTTTTGTCACGCACTCCCGCCACACATTGTATTTCTCACGCAGAAAAACTGTCGCAGCCGCTCTCACTATGGAACCGGCAGGAATCACGCGTCTCTCCCCTGGAGTTCTTAGTCGAGCCTGCCACTTATCAGCCAATCAGAAAAGAAAGGGGCTACACCAGACGCGGCGTCAGCTGATTTTGCCGAGGCTTCAGCTGCAATGTTTTGAGTGTAGACCTGAATGTATTTTGAAAAGTTGACTGACAAATATGAAACGTGGCTTAGTGTCCACACTCACTGTAAAAAGCTGCAGCTTCAGGTTTATGGACGCTGCGGCAGATGTGACGCGTTTGAGCTCCGTTAATTCTGCCGTATAGTTTCTGTTCTCCACCTCCGACGTACAGCAGCGTTCAGCCACTTCACTAAACGTAGTCTCATTCAGAGACCCATTCGGGGACCTGGTCTGTCAGAAGGTCTAGATCTACCGTATCAGCAGAGCAATCACGTAATGCATAGCAGACTATTCTTGTATCTTATCACTTTATTTTTCACAAAATATCACAACTCCTCCAAATCTCAGAGAGCACAGATGAGATATATTTTGAATGTGCAAAAGTTTTGGACATGAGCAGAAATCTTGCTCAAACACATCTGAAATATTAAAGTCCAGGGGTTTATTAATCCATTAACATGAATAATGTATAATTGAGGTGAATAATTGTCATATGCACATTTAAGGAGGTTACTTCCCCAACAAAAGATGCAAAAGAGAAGGTAAGAGTAAATGATGCCTAAGCTACATGTGTGCTGACTGATATAATGATATAATTAGGAAAGCTGATCCAAAGGAGGATAAATATTTGAAAGCAATACAGAAAGCCTGAGAGCCTTACTGCAATATATTCCATAATGTTTTTATATTTGAATTGTAATTTGTGTCCCTTTACATAAAGATATTTCCAGCATATTGATTCAGAAAAAGGTACTAATAGGTGCATAAAAATTCACCACAATGCAGGAAATGAAGTGTTTAATGCTTAAAATTTTCTGGGGGTGGACCCCCAGAACCCCCCCCCCCCCCCCCCCCCCATTATAAGTCACCAAACAAATCTGCAACCAGAACCCTGTCCTTTTGGTTGCCGGGCCAGTTATGATTAGACCAAATGTTGGTGCCACCTAACATCTACAAACTGGAAGCTATATAATGAACATACACTGGCTATTGCTATTAACACGCTGCGGGGGGGGGAGATGTCACTCTTGCCTGTCTTCAAAACTTGAGAGCCCTGCAGAGAAGAAGCTCTTTGCTTCCTGTGTGTTATTTGGGGTGGATGGTACCCTGGTCAACAACAGGCTTCCAGGAGCTCAATCATCTTTCTTACAGGGTTAACGTTACCAAACATGAAGCAGCGGCTTGCTCGGCAGCTAGCAGCTAGCTAGCTAACGTTACCCAAACCGAGGCGCATACGGCAGTGAGCAGCACGTTGAGGAGAACAGGTATGTGCTCAGTCGCCTGCTATCGCCTGTGTTGAATGTGTGCAAAATATGAAATGGCGCATTATGTAAAATTGGAATTTTCTTGTTTTGTGTCTGTCCAAAGTAGTTGTTGCCCCACAATGTTCTACTCTATTGTTGTATTACTGTAGCCAGGCCTATAACATCAAAGTAAACAAGGATAAGTAGCCTATTAATGTTTTCCCCATTTTATTCATCGTGTGGATTTTCCAGGCAGATCAGAAGGACAGAGAAAGATACAAACTAAAAGCATACTTAAAATGCAGGTGTTACACCAATTTTATTTGAATGTCCAAAGTTTCATTGACACATTTTGCAGTATAGAAACCGCTGCAGAGTGTGATTGGACTGGATTCAGTAGGAGGCCATGGTGCTCTGCAGCCAGTCTGTGAAAATGCAGGTCTGATGCAAGAAAGAGGGGAAAGGCCTATTTAAAACATTATGTCACGCCAGGCTTTTGGAATACATCTCTTTCATAAAATAGAAATAAATGATTGCTGTGGGAAACTTTTTTTTTTACCTTGGCATAGACACCGGGGTGGTTCTTCTCTGCACACCCAAAGCCCCAGGACACAACACCCTGCAGCTCACCGTCACACACAACAGGACCACCGGAGTCACCCTGAGAGTGGTTTAACATAATATATGAAAGAGTTAAGTCTCAACTTAGTGCTAAGGTCAATTCATATACTTTTGACAATTTGCAACAACAGAGATACATAGGCCTACCCAGGGGAGGATTAAGGTGGTCAGGGGCCCCTAGGCTGCTCTTTGTGTGAGCCCCCCCCCCCCCCCCCCCCCCCAATTAGGGCCGTACAATTAATCAAATTGTAATCACGATCACGATTTTGGCTTCCCACGATCAAATTTGCGTGATCGAGCGATATTTAAAATGCGTCATTCCCTTCATAGAACAGTTTTTGCAAAGCCAATCTAGCGCTCCATAAACCACTGTCTGATCACATGTCTCCATGAGCCAATCAGAGCTGTTCCCTGCCTGCACCGCGCAGCTTAGTTTCTAGATGTAGACCGTCACAGAGGACAGAGTAACGTGAGGAAAACTCCACAACAGGTAGCAGTCGGTCATCATAAGCCGGTCACGATGTTTACCAGTAAACACAACATTTTGTCCCGTCCGTTTTGTTTTTGAGACAACAGCAGTGACCATAGTGCTAGTTTGTGTCTTTTAGCTCATAGCTTTAGCAGCAGACTGTTGGACGTCCAGCTGTTGGAATCCTACAGTGAAATACAGACACACTACACCGTTTAGCTGTCAGCATTTTAGCCGTGTTTAATCCAGTTACTACTGTGGCTAACGGTAGGCTAACGCTACCTGCTGTGTAACGTGTTATTAGTGTTTTTAGCGTGACATGCAGCGATGTTTATGTTGCCTCTAACGTGGGTTTCGGAGCATCAGAGCGCAACGCAGACATGTAAGTAGCAGTGTAATGAGCGACAGAAATCCGCATAGCTATTTCGTCTGGTAGATACCAGGCACCACATGCGCCGTTAACGTGAACAGAAAATTGCGTTGCCTGTATATTTCACGGCAAAAATGCATGTGTGGAAAGCGGTTGCACAACGGATGTATTAGTAAGAATGTAGCACAATATGGATGTAAAAGCAGTTATAATTGTATAATTATGTGACAATAAAATTTGTTTTGGCTAAAATCAACAAATAATTGTGATAATTAATCGTGATCTCAATATTGATCAAAATAATCGTGATTATCATTTTGGCATAATCGTGCAGCCCTACCCCCAATATATATTGTTGAATAGAATTGTAATAAAACATTACAGTTTCTCATCCTATTTTATGGTACAACTGGTATTCCTAACAAATTGGGTCTAGGCCTAACACCATATCATTGTGCAAATTTACTTAATTTCTACCTAGTCAGGAGTCGTGAGGGCCAAAATACAACCAGCATCATCATCAAGAATGAAGACTGAACATAAAGATTGCGTCATTTACGTGCATATTAAGTAGCCACGTTGGTTTGTTTTGGTCTTATAATCTTGACGATGTGCCTGAGACCGCATCAATTGATGAGACCGCATCAATTGATCCTACATTAATCCATTTAACAAAACTGGTCAGTATAGGTCACACGAATTACTTGAAATAGTATTACTAAATTACATGAATTGCTAAAAGATAGATAAATCATACACAATTACTTATAATACATTTTATTGATAAAGCGCATTTCAGTGTACTCAAAGACAATTTACACAAGTTGAAATTATTATAGAAAATAGCACACTAACACATTCAGTTATTCTGAAAAGTAAAAAAAAAAAAAAAAAAAAAACTTTTGATCATGTAGCTAGATTTTGAGATAATGATCATACTGTGGTCTATACTAATGGCTAATGTACAAAAACACTATTAAAAGCTTAAACCAGTGTTTTTATTTCCCCCCTCAGGCAAAGAGCTGGGGCACGTTCAATATCAAAACGGCACGTTTCCTGGGAACGGTGTGCAACGGCTTGCATTATGTTTTCATGTTTTCTCTCGTTTGGTGGGTGTGTCTCTCGATTATTGGCTGTGTTCCAGGCAGAGATGGGAGTAAGTCACACATGGGCAAGTCACAAGCAAGTCTCAAGTCTTAACCTTCAAGTCTCAAGCAAGTCCAAGTCATTTTGTGTGACAATCAAGCAAGTCAATTCAAGTCATAGCTTTGGTCAAGCAAGTCAAGTCATACAAAAGTTTCCATTTTTAAACAAGCTAAAGACAGTGGTTATAACTGCTGGAGTTTTATTTGCATTTTTTCCTAGTCAATATTCAAAAGACATTGCGTCCAAGCCACATATATCTGAACAGTTTAAATGTATGAAGATTTAAAAAAGCACAGCCTAAAACTGATATTAGGCCAACAAAAATATCAATATGCCTCAAACATGACATCAAATCATGAAATTCATTCAAACAATTCAAGTATAATGGTTTCTAAGTCAAATAATATTCTTCAAACATGCCTCACTTTTATGGGACAGAAACACATTTAACCTTTCCTTCTCTTGAAAAAAACATTCTTTAAGAGTAGCTGAATCCCACCACCTTTGCATAATTTGGAGAGATTGAATAGTAGGCTATATGTTAATATTTGTCAGTGTATTTGTGAGTGAATGTGTGCTTGTTTGAGAGAGAGTGAATGAAAAGTTATTAATATTGGTGAGTGAATGTGTGCATGTGGTGTGTGTGTGTGTGTATGTGTGCCTAGCTTCATTCACATACTTCATCTGTACAACTGCGTGTGTGTCTGCATGTGTGTGAGAGAGAGAGAGAGAGAGAGAGAGAGAAGTTTGTTGTGTGTATGTATACAGTGTGCCTAGCTGTATTCGCTCTTACCGCCACCTTGAACAAAGAGGGGAGGGTGTGCTTATTCATGGCCCAAAACTGAAGGGAGTTCTGTTCATCACAGCTGAATTTGGGGACTGGAACCTGAATCTTTCCCGATTTGAAGTGTCTGATGAAATTCGCCGCGGTGGTGGTTGACGTCGGATTTTTTTGTACTGCAGACCTTGTAAATTGCCGTTCGTTTCTTCTTTGCCTGGTCAGACGTGTAATCCTTATAGCCAAACTTTATTATTTTCGGTGCAGAGGAATCCATGACGTTAAGTAACAGCCGTAGCCAGTCTCGTTTACTGCAGGTCTGCCGCCGTGTGGCGCGTCACCATAACAACGGGCTCCCGCGCATGCAACAGCACTAAAATCGTAACGTTAACTCCTCCTCAATATCAGAGGGGGAAAATATATTTTTATTAAACAGAAAATCAAGTCATTTCAAGTCATTTGACTCAAGTCTAAGTCAAGTCTCAAGTCATGAGTATCAAGTCAAAGTCAAGTCGAGTCTTTTATGAATGTTTATCAAGCAAGTCTCAAGTCCTAAAATTTGCGACTCGAGTCTAACTCGAGTCAAGTCATGTGACTCGAGTCCCCCATGTCTGGTTCCAGGTGATACTCATCAGTAGAGAGTGTCTGTAGACCCATGGTAATTAAAAGGCACTTGCACACACACAACAGGTTGTCCAACTCACCGTTTCAGTTTAAAAAAACATCCCTTTGTTAGCCTTTCTCAATTTTTGGATGCCTATGGGATCATGATAATGTTATTTGAACCCAAAGACACGGAACAATTGAGCCAAGAATAACATTTATTTATTAAGAAAATTCATTATTTTTCTTAATCTGTAGGAGTCGCTGAAATATACAGTATTTCACCTTTTTTGACTACACACTCGTGAGCTGTGTATTACTGCTTCACAACAGCAGTGTGTACATGTTGGAGAACAAAAACTTATTGTCACACTTATGCTACTGAACAAATTCAAGTACTGCTCATCATATTGTCCACTGTCTATCATAATGTCAATTATTTCAGTAACCAAAAAAAAAAGGCCGTCTTTGCTACAGCCTCTACTCCAGTCCATTGCCAGTCGGGGATCCTCGATGGCCCTCGGCTTCGGACTCAGGAAAGTAGGATTCCTCGGTGCTGCTGCTGTGGCAAGAACAAAAGATTTGGGTTATTATTCGAAGAAGTAACTTTTAATTCATGGAAGTTTTTTTTTATTTTTTGTTTCTTCTCCCTTTGTTTTTGTGATTTTATCTGTGAAAAGCGCTTTATAAATAAATTTTACTTACTTACTTACTTACTTACTTACTTACTTAAGAAGTGGTTGAATAATAATTGTAACGTCAGTCTTCAGTCGTCAGTCTTCTCCAGGTAGGGAATGAGTCCTTACCCCAAGTGAAGGAGTTTAAGTACCTTGGGGTCTTGTTCGCGAATGAGGGGACAATGGAGCGGGAGATTGGTCGGAGAATCGGCGCAGCGTGGGCGGTATTACATTCAGTTTATCGCACCGTTGTGACGAAAAGAGAGCTGAGCCGGAAGGCAAAGCTCTCGATCTACCGGTCAGTTTTCGTTCCTACCCTCACCTATGGTCATGAAGGCTGGGTCATGACCGAAAGAACGAGATCCAGGGTACAAGCGGCCGAAATGGGTTTCCTTAGGAGGGTGGCTGGCGTCTCCCTTAGAGATAGGGTGAGAAGCTCAGTCATCCGTGAGGAGCTCGGAGTACAGCCGCTGCTCCTTCACGTCGAAAGGAGCCAGTTGAGGTGGTTCGGGCATCTGGTAAGGATGCCCCCAGGGTGCCTCCCTAGGGAGGTGTTCCAGGCACGTCCAGCTGGGAGGAGGCCTCGGGGAAGAGCCAGGACTAGGTGGAGGGATTACATCTCCAACCTGGCCTGGGAACGCCTCGGGATCCCCCAGTCAGAGCTGGTTAATGTGGCTCGGGAAAGGGAAGTTTGGGGTCCCCTGCTGGAGCTGCTCCCCCCGCGACCCGACCACGGATAAGCGGACGACGATGGATGGATGGACGTCAGTCTTTTTTTTGCAGATGTGAATAGAAGACCAGTTTCATTAAGTAGAATATAGCAAGCCAAATGTTAACATTGTTAAATTCTCTGCTAAATTTTCCTCAGAGGCTCCAACAATAAGGCCATTTGGTCAGTAGGTGTATTTTGAATACAAAATGTAACCTAAGTACAACTGCCAAAGGGTTAGACTATTTACTGTTGATAGATGGATATTATTTAATAATAGTTTATTACCTACCCATTTTGAAGTCTGTGTAGGTCTCCTCCTTTGGCTTTCTCTTTTCTGGAATCATCACTCTTCCTCTGAGCAGGGCAATTCAGCAGTGTTCGTCAAATCATAGTTTTCAAACTCTTTCCTGTTATCTGAAAGAGATTAATATACAGAGGTAATTAATAATTCAAGTAAAATGTAATAGATAGTCCAGATAGAGAAAGTCTAAGAACCCTTGAACACACAGGGGGTTGAAAAATAGAGCAACAAATAAGAATCATGAGTGGAACTGCACCTGCCCCAAATACTAGATAGATTTGCATTACAGGTGTGTAATTGAATCATGCAAAAAAAAAAAAAAATATGACAATAACATACCTGACTCTCTTCACTTGCTGATCAGGCTTATACACACAAGTATTCTTGTGGTATGATGTCCTTCATCTCTGCATTGCCTTCTCTCACAACTCCTGCCCACGTTTTCTGATCTGCCACTATACATCACACCAACATAAAAATACAGACACACAATGTACACACAAGTACTTTTAGTATTGCAAACTACTGTTTTGCAATGAACACGGTGTATTCTGGACATTTTGTAGAAGATGGTGATATTCTTAGCAAAGGCCACTTTTTAATGAGGGATAATTAGTGAAACAAACAAGCAAGTAAACAAAAAAACAACTAACAGTTTACCAAAGTCCTTGCTATAAACATGAAACGGATAGATACCAATAAAATGACTTGTGATAGTGATAATTGTATTGATCTCAAAGTCAAATGTGATTCAATATGTCCATCGAACGTGTTTAGTCCCTGTTAAAGCCGATAATAAACCGCTAATGTCAGCTTTATGTAACGTTAGTTAGGCTTATGGTCAATTTAGCTTCAACAAAAAGTAAAACAAAGTTAAGTGACTGGACAGTAACTACATTAAGCTAACGCTAGCTTTCCAGGTACATTGGTTTTATTTAGCTAAGTAATCAACGTTAGTGATATATCAGTAAGAAAATTACGGTAACGGGACGATGCTCTTCGGGGTGTTTTGAAGGCTAACGTTAGCCAACGAAAATGGGCACCATCTAATAACTGATGTTTTATGACCGTTGACACTCCGAACCCCGTTTTCAAAATCAATTGTTAACCAGATTTAATACTGAGTGTACAGAAACGAACCACAGTCTTACTGTCCTAAAACTTATTTTACATAGTGTCATTTTGGTACTAAGCAGGGTAAAAATAAAACCTTATAATCACAATGTAATAAGTAAGAACGTTAGCCTGCCATTAGACGGCCCCTGAACCTCTTCACCTTTTTTAAATATGCTTTAACTTAGTTGGTGGATTAGCTAGCTACATGCCGAATTTACCTTTACATTTTGATTCGATAACAAATCTTCAGCTTTATGTTCCCAGTTGAGGTTTCAGTTCCATTTAAGCCAAACAATAAAACTTACTGATATGAGCAAAGTATGACGAGATGCGGCACTCAGTAGCCGTTTCTCAATGTCAGTTAGCTACTGTTAGCTAGCTAACGTTAAGGGATATCGTCGAGTAACGTTAACCTAACGTTACTGGCCTGTGTAACGTTAACGTTATGGTTAGCCAAATTACGGTAACATTAAATTATGGAACAACAGACAGTAAATTAACTTAGCTACCTTAACGTTACGTTAAGATGAAATAGTGCTTACCGTGAGGTTTTGACAGCAGCACCGAAGCAGTCTCCATCATGGATGTATTAAGAGAACGGTCTCCATCCTATTGAGATTCCTACCCGTCGCAGACTGCCAATTTTTCCCTTCCTGTGGCGCGAATATGTTGCTGGGCAGAATTCAGATTCACTGTCCATCACATCAACAATGTGTGTAGTAAAGACATCCAGACGCTCATTTAACGATGCTTCCAAATGACCCGCGAACAACTGAGAAACTTTTAATACATCGTTCCGACATACCGTAGTTAATACGTCGCTGCGATGTGCAGTGAAAATGATTGACATGATTTGACCAGCAGCAGCTGATTGGATATCCAATCTACCCAATCACCTGCTTGTTTTTTTTAAATGTTTCTTATGGGCCAATTAGGGTCTTTTTTTGTTCACGCTGAAGTAAATTAAAAAAAAAACAAAAAAAAAAAAACAATTTGTCTGGCCAATCTGAGGCCCCTGCACACGTGGGGCCCCTAGGCTGCAGCCTAGCAAGCCTGTGCATTAATCCGCGCCTGGGCCTACCTGGCAGGAGTCTTTGCCTCCCTCGATGTATCCAGCACAGAACATGGCCTCAGTGAGCATGCCGGGGTAGGAGTTGTCACAGTCCTCATCAGACAGGATGGGGATTTCCAGGCACTGCAGCCTGTTACTATCAGCAGCTGTGGAGATGCAGAACCAGAGACACAATGTCAAATGTATGATGGACAAACGTAGAGTGAATAACCGAAGCCCTGTGTCGGAGACAGTTCCTCTGTCCCAAATGCCCAACAAATATTTAGTGTCCCAAATACATAGTATGCATTTTTTGCAGTATGGCAGAAATAGCAGGATGTATCCGTTCAGATTATGCAGTTTGCAAGCCAGCATGCTTTTCTGGCTATTCTGAACCACAATCCCAGCATAGATGAGCAATAGGGTCAAAGTTCAAGCCGCAGTGTTTCCCAATTGTATGCATACTGCATGCAACAGTAAAAAGGAAAAAGTATGCGATTTGGAACTCAGCAAGTGTTTGATACTCACAGGAGCTCATTGTCACACCCCATCCAGAGACTGTGCATGTGGTGCCAGCGGGGGCACAACTAGTAGGCAGAGCCACAGGCCGCACATACTGGTTAATGGTGGGGGGCTTGCTCAGCTTGATCAGCATAATGTCATTGTTAACCAGCCAGGACTCGTAGTTGGGATGAGGGATAGCCTAACGCGTTCAGCAGAAATGATCTGTTCATTGCCATCCATGAACCAACGGTTGTGATCACCGAGGACAATGTCCATTTTGCTGAAAGAGAGGATAAAGTTGTAAGCAAGACAGAGAGAATGGAGAACAAGAGGGATGAGATTAGTGCCTTTTTGTTATTTTGGATATGATGTTTTATGAGCACCTACGATTTGTAGCAGTGAGCAGCAGACACCACCCAGTTCTCGTTGACCAGGGAGCCACCACAGAAGTGGTAGCCAGAGTTCAGAGACACCTGATGGGGCTGAGAATGAGGCGTGCATTCCCTCCCTCCAACAATTTTGTCATCCTCTGTGGCAACTGGAAAAAAAATATACAGGCTATTTATAGCTCTGCAAAAAATGAATAGTATCGGTATAAAAATTGTTACTCTGCAAATGCCCAACATTTTTGCATCTCCTTTGCCTCGTTGGTGTTTTTCTTAGTCATAGATGTTCTTTGGTAGATCATAAATCCACTATCTGTTTATTATATTATTAATTCTAAGATTGATAATATCCTGAGGGACCTAAGAATAAATAAATAATAGAATGTGAAAAGGGTAGGTGTAATAAGCAAATGCTTCAACCTACACCATTTCGATCAGTATTGATTATAAACGAGTTAAGATGACACTGCATGAACTAAGGTGACACTTTGTTTTTGGTTGTTTTTTTTACCATTTATGTTATGTATGTGATGTGTATCTATGTGATAGAAATAAACTAAACTAAAAAACTAAACTGTCCCTGTAAAACGTTAGTCAGCAGCCAACTTAAGCTAACGTTAGCTTTGTAGAAATCGTGGGACTTCCCAAACTGAATAAATACTGCAAATAAAAACACAAAACTGCTTTGCTGGCTCAATCCTGTTGTAACTAAGATATCTGCTTCCATTTTTTTTTCCATCGACAGATATAGCTCCTAACGTCTGCGAAAATCACATTTAGCAGCTATTTTCTAGATAGCGGTGTCACCAGCACAACTGATCCAAACATATCCAGGGGAAGTTAACTTCAGAACGTTGTAACAAATAAGTGGTTTAATCCAATGAATCACTTTAAATACTAGTTGGAAAGCTTTTGTGTGTTCCACTGTGGTCCCCGCATATCTTGCATGAATACAAATGTTTTTTAACAGTTTTTTAATTCAACTCTGTAATGTTGACAGAGAAATGGCAGAGTGATATTTTAAGTGATGCGCCAGGTGTGCTCAAATGGCTTTGGGTGTGCTGTCATGCTGATTTGAGCACATTCTAAATGTCTAGTTGACCAATCAGATTGTCTGGTCGGATATACTTGTTGTATAATCTACAATTTTTTCGTAATGTGGTCCGTACTTACACACAACTCCAAGGAGCAGAGCAAAGACCAGAGACCTCATGATTGGTTGATGCCACATGGAGATGCAAAGATTTTCCTTGGGTGCACCGATACTGTTGACCAATCAAACCCTCAAATAGTGCTGATGGAAAAATGCTGCCATATATACTTCTTCTGCCAAAAAAATGCACCTTGAAAATGTGTGTATTTTAGTTTGATTGGTTGTTGCACTAGCCTGGTGTGAGTACAGTACATTATGTCTTGTACAGGTTGTAATCAGCATCCTGACCTTGACTTAGCCCCAGATGCAGCACCAGGTGGAGCTTCTCTCATAGATAGACTCACTGAGTGGCTCTGGCCTTCCCAAATGAAAACTGCAGGGACGTCGCTCCTATACAGACCAACTACTTTAAAATGTATATGAATTATTGCTCTTTCTCTCAATTTAGCTCAATACAGTTCAGTTCAGCAATTTGAATGGCATGGTGATAATGTGTCATGTCGCGAGAACAATATTGTCAAAGTGAAGAGTGAGTTAAAGAATAAAGAAAAATTTTCTAATAAAACAATTGAAAAGATACATTAAGATGAATTGATAATAATCACTAAAAGTACAGTACACTGAGACAGTAGCCTATTTGTCATTCAGTTGGATCTTTTTTCTACTTTGTCCCAGTTTATGACATCAGACACATATTGTGCCGCTATATACTGTATGCTACCAAATTTCTACTTTGAATTACATTTGTCACATTTGAAAAGAAAGAACATCGCAGTCTATTTTTATCAGCTCTATCTCACCTTCTGATGTCTATCAGTGAAATGATTTTCTGTTCATATTCTATCACAATTATAAACAACTACAGTGCTGTTATTTTGTCTGTTGCATTTGTTTATCATTCTGTCTATTTCATTCCTATGCAGGGGTTGTTTGCTCTATGAATGAATTGGCTTAACTTGACATGACTCTTTTGCGGTAGTGGGCTATTTGCGTAGCTGATTAAATTTGACAAGGGTTTAGGTCATTCTTTAAAATGAATAGAAACTTATTCATAGGTTATTATTATCTTTAAAATCAGAATCACCATCAAACAACAAATAAAAATACCCCAAAAGTGAGTGAAAGAAATGGTGCGGCATTAAGCTGCAATTATGTATTTTAAGATTTAAGATGTGTAATATACTGTATTTACAGTATTTAATTCATCAGACATTAAGGAAACATGCTAAGTTGAAATACTATCTTCTCTGATAACAATGCTAAAGGCAGGATTTTCTTTTTTTTTAAATTTCCATTCCATGACGGAATGTCTTTTTATTTTGGTCTATGTGTTGTTGTAAACTGCCCATTTTGACATGAACATCTATGGTCAGATGACCACGAGCTAGCGGTCATTTTATTGGCTGTTGCAGCAACTTGTCAGTTGGGCACAAAGCTCCGCAAGGTTGTGGTCTTTATAGCGGTTGTTGTTGATACGTTTACCCGTTAAAAGGTGGCTGACAGCCAGGTACAGAGCTCCGCGAGAGCACTTGCTTTCACAACCATAAACATAGCAGTATCTAGCAACTCCACTGCACTGTGAAGTAATGTCTGGCAATGTAAGACTAGCATCTAGCTAACATTGACATTGTGTGACGTTGGGTTCAACATTCGCAACCTGGCAACCCCCGTGATCCTCGTTGCTCGGGAGGAGGGGCCGGGGAGACCACTCTTCAGTATTTTCAATTTGGACTGCAGTAACCATTTTAAACGCTAGCTGTCAGTATTACATAGTGGGCCTTTAATGGACATTTAAAAGGATAAAAGCAAGTAGTACTTCAGATTCTGCATTCAGTGTTATGTTCTCATGAGGCTTATACCAATTTTAACACTAGCTAAAGTATTATAGATATATTATTAGCCACACTATTAATGATGGTTGAGTAAAACCGAACGAGAAGTTGTTGCTTGATACAAGATCAGAAGAAGTAATTACCTTATTTATGATGTAACCTGATGAGCAGTAAACAATTTAACACCTTTGTGAAAAATCAAGATCATTTTAAAGTATTGTGAAGTGTCATGGTGTAGGAAAACACAGGCAGAAATTGAGAGAACTGTCATTTGAAAGTCAAGGTGTAAGACTTTATTGACTCAGATGGAAAATGGCTGCACATTATTCAAAACTCAACAACACTGAAGTTAGAATGATGGAAGAAAGTGAGCATGGTGATCGCAGGATCAGACTTAATAGGTGGCCATTGTGGTCTCCAGCCAATCGTTGAAGAGGCAGACCTGTGAATGGAGACAGAACAAGGTTTTAGGTCTTACCTGGGCATGAAAGTTCAATTTCAAACAGCTATAGTATTCATTGTAAAGAGATATTTCAGGTTTACCTTGGCGTAGACACCAGGGTTGTTCTTCTGTGCACATCCGTAGCCCCAGGACACAACACCCTGCAGCTGACCATTGCACACAACGGGGCCACCAGAGTCACCCTGAGAGAGAGAGAGAGCGTACAGTGTAAAACGACTTAGAAAGGTTTGATAAAAGCCAACAAACCATGCCAAGAATTTCATACAGTTATTGCTGTATTCCTGCATGAACATTGAACTACATACCTGGCAAGAGTCCTTGCCTCCCTCCAGGTATCCAGCGCAGAACATGGAGTCGGTGATCATGCCAGGGTAGGAGTTGTCACAGTCCTTCTTAGACAGGATGGGGATGTCCAGGCATTGCAGCTTGTTACTGTCAGCAGCTGGAAATCAACAGAGAAGGAAAAAGATTAAACTGGAGCTACACTGCAGTAAAAACGTACACCTTGAGAGCAAAATGGATGAGTTATTACTCACTGGAGCTCATGGTGTTGCCCCAGCCGGAGACTTTGCACATGGTGCCAGCGGGGGCACAGCTGGTGGGCAGAGCCACAGGCTTCACGTACTGGTTGAGGGTGGCGGGCTTGCTCAGCTTGATCAGCATGATGTCATTGTCGATGTTGTAGGAGTTGTATTTGGGGTGGCGGATAACGCGGGAGGAGCTGATGAACTGCTCGTTTCCCTCGGTGACCTTGATGTTGTGCTCTCCAATTCGCACCTCCACACGGCTGTCGAGACAAGAGAGGATGAATGGCAGCTGAGTTTCATGATGCCTGTTAAAGGCAGACAGATTCTTGTCTTCATAATTTGACATGTGACGTACGATTTGTAGCAGTGAGCAGCAGACACAACCCAATTCGCGTTGACCAGGGAGCCCCCACAGAAGTGGTACCCAGCATTCAGAGACACCGTATGGGCCTGGGAGTAGGGAGTGCACTCATACCCTCCGACGATCTTGTCATCCTCCGTGGCAACTGAAAACACACAGGAGGCCAAATAGTCAGCAACAAACAAACTGACCATTTTTTTTAATTCAGTGATCAGAACACAAGCAGAAAGACACATGCTTACAAGCAGCTCCGATGAGCAGAACGAAGACCAGAGACCTCATGGTTGCTGTGTGATCCTGTCGATGATAGACTTCACCTGGAGTCCTGGTTTATATGGGACGGCTCCTCTCCTGTTTCCCTGCTGAACACACCCCCAAGGTTATTTCTGACCAATAAAGATCCTGGAAAAATGATTCTGGGTATTGGAAATGCAAATATTTTGTTGGCTGTCGGGTGGTCTGTACTCAAACTTCATGGCTGAAAATGTATTTATGAATCTTTTAAGAAGTATATTAAATTATATGCTTTATGCTTTTGGAGAAATTAGTATTTAAAAGCATTGTAAAATTCAATGTAGCATTTGCTCATATGATGTGGATAGATCAATCTTGGATTGCATAATGCCTAGATTTCCTTTTTAAATGAGTATTTAGTAAAACTACAATTTCTCTTGGTATCTCTGCATTAGCTAGTTTACATGATATATATTTGTAACTAAACGTTCCATGTGTCATTTATGCAGAGTACACTATATTAGAGAAATTGGTCGGGCTCTACTCTACACGTGGGATTGCATCGTTACATGTGTTATAGCACAGGATGTATTCTCTAATAGTTTACCCTGACATGGATGGATTTGTGCTGTGAAGACATGGTTGCAGCTCTGCAGATGGCCTAGTTCACAACCACAGTTGTTGAATGTGGCTTTCACAGGAAAACCAACCCACATGTCTTTAGATAGAATGCCTCAAAAATATGGTCGATTCAGGGAAGTGGCAAGAGACAAACAACACCAGGAAACAAAATCGCTTAATCACACAATTACTATACAGAATTACCAGTAAGGATACCTCAGTGAATACAATTTAAATGGGATTGCATTTTTAGGTTTTAGTGTCATTGTCTTCAAAGTAATCTGATGATGTTTTTTTTTAACATTGTTACAGTGAAGGTAGATTGAAGAATAAAGGTCAATACAAAGAATACTAATCAGAATCAAAAGCTCTGCAAAAAATCTGCACAGTCAGTTAACCTGATATCTGTGTTAAAATTCAGTGCAGATCTGCTGTTGGTGAAGTTTGAGGGCGGCTGTTTAGATGTTACAGTGGAGCAGCTGCAATTTCACATGATAAATATGCATGAATCACACGCACATTTGTAGAAGATTAACAAGAACAAGTGCAGTCTGAACATTCCGAATCGACCCAGTGTTTAGAAGGATAAATTAGAATCCACTATTTTCTTTGTTAACGTGGCATTTGTGATAGGATTTATCCTCACTTTTATAGATGTGCTTAATAGACACTGTTCCACAATTGCACTATAGTTACTGACTTGTAAATTGTCAGAAAGCCATCAAATATGTCAAACAGCGATTGTATTATTTTTCCAGTATGGTCATTATTCTGAGTTGAACACAAAAATGAAGGTCTCTAAATTGATTCATTTCATTATAAAATATACACCCATTATGTGCCATTTAGGCTTGTTGTAAGGAAAGTTTCATGCACTTTTAGATTACATCTTGGCTGACTGCTCTAGTACTGATTAGTCAGCCAGCCTTGAGTAAAGGTATTCTGTGAATAATCCAGCTGTTTCAGCCATATTGGGTTGAAAATGATCGGCCCACAGGCCTGTGAGGCTTCCGCTTACCTGAAATGAACCACCCTCATCTGGTGGTCAGTACCTCGCTATCAAGTTTTTATTTTGATTGGCATTATTGAACCAATCAGGCAGCTTGGAGTGTATATATATAAACATGGATTCAGGTGCACTGACAGGATCACACACTGCAGCCATGAGGTCCCTGGTCTTTGTTCTGCTCATTGGAGCTGCTTGTGAGCGTGATAAATTAAGTACTTTTAGAGCAGGTTGCCTTTCATGCATTGTGCACGTTTATATATTAACTATACTGCAGCAAACTAAAAACTATTTCTGACTGTTTTCAGTTGCCACGGAGGATGACAAGATTGTGGGTGGGTATGAATGCAGGCGCCACTCCGAGCCCCATCAGGTGTCTCTGAATGCTGGGTACCACTTCTGTGGGGGCTCCCTGGTCAATGAGAACTGGGTTGTGTCTGCTGCTCACTGCTCCAAGTCGTAAGCACACACTAGATATTTTTAGGCCTTACATATTCATCTAAAGGGGGGAATTAACATGCAACAGAAAACAAGCATCCATCTATTACTATCTTTTACAATCTTCTGTCTCTTTCAGTCATATTGAGGTGCGTATGGGAGAGCACCACATTGGAGTCACAGAGGGCAGCGAGCAGTTCATTAGTGCTTCCCATATCATTAAACACCCCTTTTTTGACCGCTTCACCCTTGAGAATGACATCATGCTGCTTAAGCTGAGCAAGCCCGCCACCCTCAACCAGTATGTGCAGCCTGTGGCTCTGCCCACCAGCTGTGCCCCCGCTGGCACCATGTGTAAAGTCTCCGGCTGGGGCAACACCATGAGCTCCAGTGAGTAGAAAACAGTTATTTCACACAAACTTAGTTAGTTAGAGTTCTGAGTCTGTGTCCTAAAAAATCAGCCTACAATCTCCAACAGTCCATCCCTACTGCACACTTCCCGTTTTGTTGTCTTGCTGCAGCTGCTGACAGCAACAGGCTACAGTGTTTGGACATCCCCATCCTGTCTGATGAGGACTGTAACAATTCCTACCCCGGAATGGTCGACCACACCATGTTCTGTGCCGGATACCTGGAAGGAGGCAAGGACTCCTGCCAGGTGTGTATCTCTGATTTTCTATCACTATATTTTCAAATTGCATTAATTTTTTCACTCCTCTGTAATTCAAATTTCCTTAATTGCCATTGCATACCATCATTAGGCGTTTTCCCACTGGATAGTACTTGTACTTTTTAGGGGAAAAGTACACTTCTAAGCAGTTCTAAGAACTGCTCTCCCCCAAAATCTTTTTTGCCATTTGCATTCCCACCGGCCAAGTGACCACAGGGACTGGTAGGAGGGGTAAGGGAGTGACGCAAGCACCGCAAGGGTCTTTATAGCATCGTCACTAGACCTTAGCATCGCTTAAAACAACAAAGCAGCATGATGGAGGAGAACATCAGAATATTCCTGTTGTTCCTTGCTGGGATCCTCATAAGGAGTTTGAACGGCTGCGTTTAAAGACTAGGCTGGAGTACATAACAGAGAAACACAGACAATAAACAAAAATAAATCTTTTTTTTCCATTTGCATTTGCACTGGCCAAGTGACCACAGGGACTGGTAGGAGGGGTAAGGGAGTGATGCAAGCACAGCAACGGTCTTAATTAAAATCAGAAGAGAAATACGCCAAACTATATACTAAATCTAATGTCTAAATCTATGTCATAATTTCAACAAGTCTCCCGAAAAAAAACAGATCTCTATCTATCTATCTATCTATCTATCTATCTATCTATCTATCTATCTATCTATCTATCTATCTATCTATCTATCTATCTATCTATCTATCTATCTATCTATCTATCTATCTATCTCTCTTTCTCTCTCTCTCTCTCTGCCTGTGGCCGTGTGTGTGTGCATGCGTGTGTGTGTGTGTGTGACGGCGGACCAGGCGCTTGTGGAGTTTAACGGTAAAAAGGCAGTTAACCACACGTTCCCGTTAATCTTATGACGGACATGTATTTATGGTATTTAAACAAACAACGGCGAATTAAAAGCCTTTTATTTACGAGACCGGTCTGAGAGTCCGCTAGTTTACAGCAGGGTGTCCCAGGATCACAGGCCGACCAGCGAACAAGCAATCCCGGGCCGCCACCAGCTGGCAGTCCCTTCACTTTATGGAGCTTCTTAACTCCGAAAACTTTGAAGCAAATTGTCAATTCGGCAACGATTTTCGGAAGACTGCCTATATTCGAAATCTAAACGTTTCATTTCTCGCCTAAAACGTTGTCAGAAGTGACTTTAATGATGAAATAAGATGGTGAAAATTGTTAAAAATGTCTCGCTGTTGCTCTGTCTGCAAGTACAAGATCAGGGTTGGCAGTGGGTGTGACTTATAAGTTCGACCCATCAGGTAGACCAGGGAAAAGGGAAAAGACCCTGCTCTGAAGTAGGAGCTAAAAAAGTCCTGTAATATGGCCAGAGGAACTAAAAAAATCCCCAAATTTGTCTGGTGGGAACACGACGAAAAAAGTGTTCTAGGAACGTTTTAGTTCTAGGAACTGCAAAAGTCCCTCCGGTGGGAAAACACCTATTACTTAGAGTATCGCAAAGGTTCACATTGTGAGTATAATATTCTCTCTCTCAGGGTGACTCTGGTGGCCCCGTTGTGTGCAACGGTGAGCTGCAGGGTGTTGTGTCCTGGGGCTACGGATGTGCTGAGAAAAATCACCCAGGTGTCTATGCCAAGGTATCATTTCCCTACATCAACTAAAAAATTTGAAAATATTGCCCTCCTTAATCTATGTTATGTTACACTGCAACAAACGGTATAATATGTTTTCTAATTTTCAGGTGTGTGTGCAGACTGAGTGGCTGCACGACACAATGGCCAGCTATTAACTGCACCATTTAACCTGCACATCAGACACATTGACTGTCCAACTGGCAACTTGTTTTTGCTGGAGTTGAAGTAAAACAAATAAAATGTTTGAAATAAATTGTTGTTTCTTTTGTGCAATTATTACTTCTATCTATTTTAAATTGTCTAATTAATGTAAAAAACATGGATGACTTTATTTAGACATTCTATAGAGGTTTTTGAGCAGGGTGCAGTGCAAAGATAAGAATTAGCTCTTAATGGGAAAGTAAATAAAGATAAAAGCAAAATAACACATGACGTGTACATATACATGTATATATGTGTTTTATGTTATTCACTGGTCATGAGTTGATATTAAGGACACAGGTATCCAAAAAGTATTTCTATAAAAACTCATTTTATTTATAAATTAACCATCACTTCACCATCTCTTGTATCAGCATTTAAAGAAATATAATTTGTTCACGCTGAGAGCAGCAGAACAGTGGTGCAATATAACCTTATAAATGTAAGACCACCAGTAATGGTTCCACTTTAGTAGGCTTTATATGCCCAATATTGACTGAGAGAAAAAACTAATTAACTTTATTATGTCTGTTATATCTGAAACGACTTGCTTTAGGATCACTTGCTGGGTGAGTCCATATCTTTTAAGTCATTTTCCAAAACACATCTTTATTATTAGGCATTTCTAATTTTTCTATGTTTACTTGTTATTGTTGCCTTGCATTCAATATTTATTCACGTTGTATTGCGCTGATGGCACAAGTCTGTGCCAATAACTTTTCTACCTACCTCTGTTTACACAATGTTCATGTACGTGTACTTTGTGAGTATTTTCCATTTTATACTACTTTATACTTCTACTCTTCTAAATTTCAAAGACAAATATTGTACATTTTACTTTATTACATTTATTTAACAGGTCTGGATACTAGTAAGTTTCATTTTACATACAAAATGAACGGATACATTATGATTTGTTATTAAAGGCTACGCATACCCACACGTGTTTTCAGTTATGTTGATGTTTGGACATATTCAGTTTGGAGTTGTGCAAAGCTATGCTGGGTCACCATGCACCATGCAAGAAGGATAAAGTTTAAACTTGTCCCACAACAAGACCAACTAGTGCACAAAAGATTAAAGAAGTGTCAGATTTCAGGAGTTAGTGGCTCTCTTTAATGCTCTAGAATAGGCCATTTTGCATAATGAGTACCTTTTACTTTTGGTACTTAAAGTTTACAGTTTTCCTTGTAATACTTTTGTGCTTTTACTCAAGTGGAATTTTAAATGCAGGACTTTAATTTTTAATTGCGGTATTGCCATTTTATAAGTGAAAGATCTGAATACTTCCTCCAACACTACTTTCTACCAATTTGTTGAAAAGCGCCTTATATATATATATATATATGTATATATATATGTATATATATATATATCAAAATATATTAAAAAAAGATTATAATTTTTTTATCAAGGCCGCTTCACCCCTCGTATCTGAAAACAGATGCTGAGAAACACACAGCTGTGAGATACTGTGTTCACACATCTAAATATAGAGGTGGCTTGTGTACCTTTGCAATCTGACCAAAGAAACAGCGCTGGATTCATCCCTTTACAAAGAAATAAAGCTAGCAATATTAAATATCTGTTGAAAAGCCTGCATTCAAATCTTTAAGTAGGTAGTAATATAACTGCTCATTGTGAAAAATGGTCCCCTTACAGACTTGCGGTTTAATTATTGATGTTTTTATATAGAGATGAGTTGGACAAAGTGGTGCTGAGTCAAACTCCATATACTAGCAATACATCATATTTTAGAGCTAGATAATTTATTATGCATCTAAACCATATTTCTGCTGAGTAACCATCTGATAAATGGTGGATTAAAAAAACAACACTTTTCTCTGAAATGCAGTTGAGTAATCTTAAGTATAAAAACTGTATGACCATCACTGTATTTCAGCACAGTGCCTGCACCTCAGAACTGCACATATAACCCCAAATCAGAAAAAGTTGGGACAGTATGAAAAACACAAATGTACATGTAAATGTACTTTGACTTGTATTTCATTGCAGACAATGTGAACACAAAATATTTCATGTTTTGTCTGGTCAACTTAATTTCACTTGTAAATATACATCCTTTCCTGTCATTCAGACCTGCAACACATTCCAAAAAAGGTTGGAACAGGAGCAATTTAGGGCTAGTAATCAGGTAAATTGGTTAAATAATGATGTGATTTGAAACAGGTGATGTCAACAGGTGATTGTAATTATGATTTGGTACAAAAGCAGCATCCAAGAAAGGTCTAGTCCTTTAGGAGCAAAGATGGGCCGAGGATCGCCAGTTTGCCAACAAATACGTCAGAAAATTATTGAAATGTCTAAAAACAATGTTCGTCAAAGAAAGATAGGAAGACATTTGCTTATTTCACCTTCAACAGTGCATAACATAACTAAAAGATTCAAGGAATGAGGAGGAATTTCAGTGCGTAAAGGACAAGGGCGCAAGCCTAAGCTGAACAACTGTGATCTCCGATCCCTCAGGCGGCACCGCATCAAGAATCATCATTCATCTATAAGCGATATCACCACATGGGCTCAGGACTACTTTGGCAAACCTTTGTCAAGTACCACAATACGTAGTTACAGCCACAAATGGCAGTTAAAACTGTACTGTGCCAAAAGCCTTATGTTAACAGTGTCCAGAAGCGCTGTCGACTTCTCTGGGCTCGGAGGCATCTGGGATGGACCATCACACAGTGGAAACATGTACTGTGGTCGGATGAATTAGTACTTCAGGTATTTTTTGGGAGAAATGGACGGCGTGTGCTCCGGACCAAAGAAGAAAAGGATCATCCAGACTGTTACCAGCAACAAGTCCAAAAGCCAGGGTCTGTCATGGTATGGGGTTGTGTCAGTGCCCTTGGCAAAGGTAACTTGCACTTCTGTGATGGCACCATTAATGCTGAAAAGTACATAGAGATTAGATTAGAGACACAGGCAATATGCTGCCTTCAAGAAGACATCTTTTCCAGGGACGTCCATGCATATTTCAACAAGATAATGCAAAACCACATTCTGCACACATTACAAAGTCCTGGCTGCGGAGGAAGAGGATACGCGTACTTGACTGGCCTGCCTGCAGTCCCGACCTGTCTCCAGTAGAGAATGTGTGGTGCATTTTGAAGCGCAAAATGCGACAACGAAGACCCTGTACTGTTGCCCACCTTAAGACTTGATTGCAGCAAGAATGGGACAAAATTACACCTGAAACACTTCATCACTTGGTGTCTTCAGTCCCTAAACGTCTTTTAAGTGTTGTGAAAAGGAATGGCAACATTACAAAGTGGTAAATGCTTTACTGTTCCAACTTTTTTTGAAATGTGTTGCAAGAACCAAAATAGGAATTTTGTTTTTTTGAAAAAGAAAAGAATAAAAATCACGAGGAACACATTAAATTATGTGCTGTTGTATTGTCTGCAATGAAATACAAGTCAAAGTACATTTAGAAATCACTACTTTCTTTTTTTATTTGTGTTTTCCATACTGTCCAAACTTTTTCTGATTTGGGGTTGTACTTGGATCTTAATCTTTCATAAAAAGAATAATGAAATGTTCAGCCTCTCTGTCATCATGCTAGTCAAGTTAAAAAGACACCCCTAATTTAACCATGATTGTTAATTTTATGAGAAAAGTAATGTGTGGCATTAAGAAGCATGTAGTAATTTAGTTTAATTTCACACAAATACTTTAATTTGTCAACATAATATTAAAAAACAATGATAGCATAACCAAAAACCAGGTTTCAACTAATTAGGTATTACAGATAAGCCTTGTTTTTACTTTTAGTGGAATAAATAAATAAATACATAACACAGACACCAATATGATCCATATTTACACTTTAGCCTATGCTTTCTAAATTTGCTGACAAGAAAGCCATCCTTATTTCTACGATGAAAAGTTTTTTTTTTTTTTTTTATGTATTTCTGATAATGAATCACCTAACCCCAACATCCTGCTACAGAGATTGGCCCCTCGCTGACCAATGAGGATGGCCAGAGAGCAGGGCAGCTCTCCTGACTGTGGATATAAACCAGGGCTCCAGGTGAAGTTCTATCATCGACAGGATCACACAGCAAACCATGAGGTCTCTGGTATTCATTCTGCTCATCGGAGCTGCTTGTGAGTGTGAAGTTTTTATCCAGCAGATTGCCTTTCTTTCTGCTAACAGTCTGTTGGCCTTTATTACAGAACTTAGTCCAGAATAGCCGTAGCATCTCCCAGAAGCGAGGGTTTGAATTAGAAAACAGCTGATTGATTTGTAACCATAATCAATACCCACTTTGGGGTTTGAATAAAAATGCACAAAAAGAACATTCTGCATTCAAAGAGGTGTCTGTTAACTAACTTGTTGCTGATGTGTGTGTGTTTTCAGTTGCCACGGAGGATGACAAGATTGTCGGAGGGTATGAGTGCACTCCCTACTCCCAGGCCCATACGGTGTCTCTGAATGCTGGGTACCACTTCTGTGGGGGCTCCCTGGTCAACGAGAACTGGGTTGTGTCTGCTGCTCACTGCTACAAATCGTAAGCACATTCCTCATGTTTTCCAGGGTTATAGGTCTGATTTACTTTATTTTCTTACCTGAGGGGTATGCAGATACATTTTTAATGATCATCTTTTTTGTGTTTTGTTTTTCAATTGTTTTTTAGCCGAGTGGAGGTGCGAATTGGAGAGCACAACATCAAGGTCACCGAGGGAAACGAGCAGTTCATCAGCTCCTCCCACGTTATCCGCCACCCCAAATACAACTCCTACAACATCGACAATGACATCATGCTGATTAAGCTGAGCAAGCCCGCCACCCTCAACCAGTACGTGAAGCCTGTGGCTCTGCCCACCAGCTGTGCCCCCGCTGGCACCATGTGCAAAGTCTCTGGCTGGGGCAACACCATGAGCTCCAGTGAGTAATAACTCATCCATTTTGCTCTCAAGGTGTACGTTTTTACTGCAGTGTAGCTCCAGTTTAATCTTTTTCCTTCTCTGTTGATTTCCAGCTGCTGACAGTAACAAGCTGCAGTGCCTGGACATCCCCATCCTGTCTAAGAAGGACTGTGACAACTCCTACCCTGGCATGATCACCGACTCCATGTTCTGCGCTGGATACCTGGAGGGAGGCAAGGACTCTTGCCAGGTATGTAGTTCAATGTTCATGCAGGAATACAGCAATAACTCTATGAAATTCTTGGCATGGTTTGTTGGCTTTTATCAAACCTTTCTAAGTCGTTTTACACTGTACGCTCTCTCTCTCAGGGTGACTCTGGTGGCCCCGTTGTGTGCAATGGTCAGCTGCAGGGTGTTGTGTCCTGGGGCTACGGATGTGCTCAGAAGAACAACCCCGGTGTCTACGCCAAGGTAACTTCAAAAATGAAAATTGAATCAACACACTGTGTCCAGTTTATTCTGCAATGCTATGTTGGTTCACTGTTCTAACTCTGGTCTTCATTTTTAGGTCTGCATCTTCAGAGACTGGCTGGACAGCACCATGGCCAGCAACTAAGTGATCCAAACAAGCAAGTTCAGTCAAGCAGCTCAACATCTTTCGCTGTTTATGTTCCATCTTTTGTACTGACAATATGCCAAATAAACAATTTAAAGCAAATTATTTGGATTATATGAAATGCGTTGCAAAAACAGAATCTAGAGTATAGTTCAGAAAGATGGCTCTTTCTTATGTTATTTCATTGTTATTATGACTGACTTCTCAGTTCCACCATCGCACTGCACTACTGGTTACTGGTTTGAAATAAGATGATAAATAAAGATTCCTAGCTGTTTTAGTTATATATATATATACATGTACATTTGTCCTATCATGTATAAAAGTAGATCTTAAAAGTAAAACTAAATTCATTAAGTTTTTTTGTTTTTTGATTAAAAGACATTAAATATCAGTATACTTCATTTAAAGGTAAAAAAAATGAAAAGCACATAGCAAATGGGTGTCTCATCCACTGCCTCCTATTTAATGACTTAACAAATGTCAATGTGTTATTTATTTCCATGACATAATTGTGATTGCTGTTGCCTTGGACCCATCCTCCAAAGTTGCAAAGTTCTAAAATGTTGGGTTACACTTTACTTGAAGGTATCTACATAAGAGTGACACTGTCATAAACGTGTCATAAACATTATAAACAAGTCATAAACGTTTATGACATAACGCTTCTTTTAGTAAGTGTCATTCGGTTTTTGTCATGACAAGTTATGGTTAGAGTTAGGGTTCATGTGTCATGACAGCGTCATGTCACTCTTATCAAGTAAAGTGTTACCAAATGTTGCATTGGATTTGATGAATTTTAAGGCACTTGCATTTTATTTTGATTACATTACATCAAAATTATTGTTTTTTTTGTGTGATGGTGTAAATGCTACCTCCATTTCTGCAACATGTTTAAAATCACTTCCTCCTCAAAATAAGGTTGTATTCTACTAAATGGCTTGCCTGATACAATACAATAATAATCTTGGCTTTCTGCAGCCTTGTGTAAATTGTAATATCCACCGTACACTCCTTCCACATTTTTTAACCCTCTTTAATATTCGAATGGATTCTTATTGCAGCTGGATGGACTGCAGGTGCTTCTGCATTATACAGTACTAGAAATCTCACAACTTCTTAGAGGAGATATGTCTGCTGTGATTGTTGCCAATTAATAATTAAACTTCATTTCCGAGCATTTGAAGTACGAATATGAAATTATAAATGGATATGCAAAATGATTTTGAAAAGTGATACTTAAAGGTACAGTAGGTATACCTTATAAAACTAACTTTCTGTCATATTTGCTGAAACTGACCCTATGTTCGAGTAGAACTACATAAAGCATGTAATTTAAAAAGAAAAAATCTGGCTCCTCTGGCACCACCCACAGCTTGTAGTGTGATTTGCAAAAATCCGCCGCTCCCCGTTCTGATGCACCAATCAGGGCCAGGGGGGGTGTTTAACTGCGTATCAATCACTGCTCAGACACACGCATTTCATAGCGTCCTCCCCTCTCCCTTCCCCGCACACGAGCTGCAGATAGGTATCCTCCCCTTCTTCACACGCGCTCTAGCTCTCCCTTGTGGGGAGACTTAGGGGAGGGACTGAGAAGTTGTCGATGTTCAAAGTTTTTGGCTAAGTCCTGGATCTTCACTATCCTACCTACGGCACCTTTAATGTGTACATTAGTAATTAATTTACTAATCTGTCTTCCTGTCATATTCCATTTCATCATCTCATCTCTTTATGTGTCTTTTTTGTGATGATGATCAGTGATGATGATGAGGAGGAGAGATAATCCACATTCCTGTCTGTGGAGAACAGATGGGGGATATTTCTGTGCAACTGTCCATTGATTGATTTCAGGCAGTCTATTGCTTGCTGCAAAAGTGTCAAACCAGACGTGTGACTTTCAACATAACTGACTGCTGATTTTTAACCAACAGCTTCAAGTAACCTTTCATGGAAAACAAAACAAGGCAATTATGGCAAGCATGACATTTATTTTCTTGTTGAAGAGTAAAAGTAATTGCAGTGTTTTTCGAGCATCATAATGTTCACCTGAATGGTGACAACAGTTTAAGATGATGAATTTCTTTTATAACTTTATAAGGGAGACCTTCTGCTGTGCAAACAAACTGTTCTTTTCTTTGAGTTTCTCTGCCAGCAGAGTTTTTGCTTAAGAAAAGACTCAAGACCAAGTTCTCAGTTCTGAATGACACTCAACACATTTCAGTGGAAGTCTAACTCCTTTTCAGCTGCTTGTCGTATAGCCCAGTGGTTCTCAAACTTTTTTCAATAATGTCCCCCCTCTGACATATTTCTTCAGCCAAGTAACCCCTGACCAGCGCAAACATTTTTGGTAGAAAAACAAAAGCCTATATACTGTGAAGAGGTACAAAACAGCGCTTCGCCGGCAGTGTCTGATTTATTAAACAACAACCTGAAAAACATTAACATTTTACATTTCAAATGTTTAGAGTCCATCCATAAAGTCATTCATTATCATAGTATAATTATTTAAGGAATTATGCATGATATTTTTAAATGAACATCTTTTAGAAATCTAATGAACCCCTGCAGTACTCCAAAGCACTGGTATAGCCTACTGACATTGATAAATGGGGTGTTGCAACATCTGCACCCTTCCTTGCCTTACACTTCCTGGTATCTCCTGAGTGCATTCTGCACTCAGGAGATACCAGGAAGATCAAATTGGAAAAAAAACTGGAAAATCAAATTGAGGGAAGTATTTATGTGGTCAAACAAACCAATAGCTATAGACTGACAACACCTTTTCAACAATATGCATGCAATATTTGAATGCTAAACACCAATGCTATTCACTTGTTATCAAATGAAAGTAACAGTTGTGATGGAAATCAAATTTTTTGGTGTTGGTAAAAAAAAAGATAATTCACACACAATACGTAGGATTTGCTCACAAGCTGATGCAATTACATTATATGGGATTTTTTGGGGGGGATTTTTTTTACAGTGTACTGGCTGTGATTTATATTTGTTTTGGTGGAAATGTCACCACTGAATTGAAACAAAATATTCTGAAAACAGTAACATAGTTGCTCAAGAGCATCTGCAGTGGGAGCAGATGCAGCACTACAGTATTGACAGCAATAATAAACACAGTGATGCATCATAAAATGGTAGATTTTATTGATTGTGCCCTGATTTCACATCTCTTTTTCTCTCTCTCTATCTCTCCCTCTCTCTCTCTCCCCACTGTTTCTCCTTGTGTCTCTCTCAGTCGCTCTCCCGCTGCTTTTCTTTTCAACACTACCCACTACCGTCTCCTGTCTCTGTCTCTTTCAATTTCAATATCCCTCTGGTTTCCTCTCTCTCACATATTTCTGTGATGGGAGATCACAGCTTAGGAGTATGTGGACAGAATATCGTTGATCCAGGGCATCAGAGAGCACACTTTGGTGTAAACGCCCGGGTAGTTGGGTTGAGCACAGCCCTGGCCCCATGAGACAATACCCTGCAGCTCACCATTACACACCAGAGGACCACCAGAGTCACCCTGAGCAGGGGAGAAAGAAGAGTTTATTCCTTCCATCATTTCCTCCCATTACATTTTTTACCCTTACACAGACCACCAAGAATGTATTTGATGTGCTGTGTATTTATGTGGAAATACCTGACAAGAATCCTTTCCTCCCTCCAGGTATCCAGCACACACCATGCGGTCAGTGATCTTGCCGGGGTAGGAACCATCACAGTCCTTGTTAGACAGAATGGGGACTTCCACACACTGAAGGTAAAACGGGTTGAACACTGCAGATAAGAGTGAGACACAAAGTTAAAGAGGGGGTAGTTTGATCAATGCTTATTTTATCATATAAATATCAGACCTTTGTGGCTATCTCCAAAATGTTAACTTTTATGGAGCAAAGAAAAAGCAACTATTAAGCTAAGGATTTAGATCTTTGGATTTAGACCTTTGGCCTCTTTTAACTAGATATCTAGTAGACATCAAGTGCATATTTAAAACCCTTTTACTGGCTTCACTTATTTTAAAGAATTGGCTGGAAACATTAAAAAGTCGGTTAGAAACAGTTTTCAATGTACAGAATTGTTAGCATTGTGCTATATTATCTTAGTGATAGCTTGAGCTGATTAATGTGATAGTGATAGTCGTAATTTTAGCTTAGCAGAAAGAAAGGTTTTGTGTGTCATGTGAAACTGAAGACCCATTACTTAAAACAAATTACTAAAAAGTTGTAAATCACCATTAAATGTTCTAGAAATCTGGTTGGGGGGATTTGTTCGACATCAAACACTTTATATACAGTGTTTGCACTCATACAGGGTTTCCTCTAGTCCATGGTGGTAAGCCACCAATATCCTTTTGCATATTGTCTCATCTTACTGTTTGATGATTTTATTGCATAAAAGTTTGATCGTTTTTTCTGATAGTAGCTAAGGGGGTCAGAAAGAAGCAGTCAAGAAATTAATTTACTCAATGGTTTATTAAAGGCTTTTGTTATAATGTGTTTTAAAATCTATGGAAGGCCATTAGTGTAATAAAGTGTCCAATTTTGTTTCTGAACAAAATATCGAGTAACAATAGGATCACAACAGAATAAATGTTCTGCTATTATGAGCAAAATTGTTTTGCCCCCTCACCTTGATCAGTGTAGATGTTCCCCCATCCAGACACCGTGCACATGTCCCCGGGTGTGGGGCAGGCTTTGGGCAGGGCTACAGGCTTGACGTACTGGTTCACAGTGACAGGGTGCACCAGCTTCATCAGCATGATGTCGTAGTCTAGGGTCTTGTAGTCGTAACTCTGATGCCAGTAGATTCTATCAACTGACATGTACTGCTCCGTTCCCTCGTTCTGCCAGATGTGGTTGTCTCCCAAGACGGCAATCTGTGTCGGGGGGCTAAAATAGTCGACATAATTATCGTAATCCTCTTAAACATACAGTTCATACAGAAACATTTCAATACATTAATCTAATACAAACTTTTGCCAGCAGTGGGCAGCAGAGATGATCCACTGTTCGTTAATGAGAGAGCCGCCGCAGAAGTGGTAGCCGACATTTAGAGACACCTGCCAGGGTTGAGAGTGGGCTGGACACTGGTAGCCACCCACAATCCTGTCATCCGTAGGTGCTGCAGCTGTGGTGTAAAGGAAATACAAAATTATTTATATTTATCATAGTTACAGTTCTTTTTTACCCTTAAACTGGTGGCCACACTGAACATGTGCTTCACCTGCAGCGCCCAGAAGTGTGACAACAATCAGGCCAATCATCGTAGCTGATTCAAACCTTCCTACAACCAGACTGGATGTGAATGATCACTGCATTTATACATAAACTCCTCAGTGTCTTTCCACGCACTCCCGCTTCCTCCTCCTCCTCCTCCTCCTCCTCCTCCACACCTCCATTCCTCCACCCAATCCCCCCCACCCACATCCCCAAATCTCCTCCCGCTCCAATCCCTGCCCTGAAAAATAACCTTATCTTCTTATGTGCCACGTTCATCCTTTCAGTTAATAAGTGAGCCACATCTTACATAGTATTGGCCTTGGAGAGTGTTTTCTGTACTCTGTTTTTTGACAGATAATTCTGCACCTATCACCTAAATAAATGTGCCAATTTGTTTTATGGGTGACACGTGTGTTACTCCCTTTTTAGCAGACACCACTATGAATTATTGTAACCAGCCATGTTATGTTACTACGTCTTGGTTGAATACAATACAATAGAATAATTGGCCAAGTGAGGGTGTACAAGGAATTGGACTCTGGTTTTTGGTACTTTTGTCAATGTATGTGCACAGAAATAGACATACTGTACCACTAAAAACAAGGACAACAAAGTTGACAAATGTTATGTGTATATATATATATATATATATATATATATATATATATATATATATATATATATATAAGACACAGTTGAATTTGGCAGCAGTATTAGAGCTTAAAGGCTGTTGATTGATGTCTGACAGAAACAGAAAAACACCATGTTGTTTTCTGCGTCAGAGACGACAGGTGATTTCTTTCTCACCTGTCTGGCTTTTATTCAAGGTCAACTAGAAGTGGAGGCATAAAACAGCACATTCATTTATACAATTTTTTTCTTAAACAAAATTATGAGAATCAGGTTTATTGCCAAGTAGGTTTTTACTTACAAGGAATTTGCCTCGGTCAAGAACATGAATATTAGGTTAGAATTATTATTAAAAATACTTTTGTTTGTCTACTTTTGGAGTCTCTTGGTTAAAGAAATTCTATAATTATTCTTTTTTATTGGAACAAGCTTTTCTTTTCACTTTTTGATATTGTAGTTTGCCAAAAATAAGAGACCCATTAGAGAGAACCATAAACAGATGTTAGATGTGTTTATACCTTAGTCCACATTTCTAAATTAGGTGCACAGATGACGCAAGCACAGGGGGTGTGCTATGATGGGGCAGAAGTGGGCAAACTCGAAAATGTGAGCATGATAAGAAAGTCGAAAGACTTTGAGGACACAGATAAAGTCCACAGAAAGAGGGAAGAGTGGAGGAGGTGGGGGTCGGGAGGAAGGGCCGAGCACAGCAGGGGCTGGTGGGATATAAATATGAGCCAGGGTGTGTCCAGGTGTCTTGTCTTCTGATCATTCACTTGACACCATGACACTGCTGGCTCTGCTGCTGATGATCGGAGCTGCTGGTAAAGACTAGAAATACATGCACGCACGCACGCACACACACACACACACACACACACACACACACACACACACACATACACACACACACACACACACACACACACACACACACACTCACACACAGCCATACATGTGTACTGTAATGTCCGTGATTTCAAAAATATGATGGAAAGTTGTGGTTAAAGATAACTTTGGAACACAAATGTATCTCTTTTTTGTGTCTGTGTTTGTGTGTGTGTGTGTGTGTGTGTGTGTGTGTGTGTGTGTGTGTGTGTGTGTGTGTGTGTGTGTGTGTGTGTGTGTGTGTGTGTGTGTGTGTGTGTGTGTGTGTGTGTGAGACAGCGGCAGTTCCCCGGGAAGATGGCAGGATCATTGGTGGGCAGGAGTGTGAGCCTCACTCTCGTCCATTCATGGCCTCCCTCAACTATGGTTACCACTTCTGTGGTGGGGTGCTCATCAACAATCAGTGGGTGCTCTCCGTTGCCCACTGTTGGTACAAGTAAGTACGCATTGATGGAGAAAAGATTACTTATATATTATACGCATTATTATTTCATGTTGCATGTTTATGGTTGCTTGATTTTTATGCATTTTTCTCTTTGAGATAAAAATAAATCCAAACATCTCTAAGGGGACGGAATAATGGTTTTAAATTTAGAAGCATGTGTGGAATGCTTCTGTTAAGAAACATTTTTGTTATATATACCATATATCACCTCCTCTCTCAGTCCCTATGCCATGCAGATCATGCTGGGAGAACACGATGTGCGAGTGTTTGAAGGTACAGAGCAGCTCATGAAAACCAACAACATCATCTGGCACCCTAGGTGAGCGAAAAAAAATTGAAATCCCATCCGAGAATCTTCTTCCCTTTGCATGATTTCATTCTCATCTGATTCATTCATTCAGTGCAGAGAAACAGCTAACGTCTAAAACGTATTTTATATTCATCTGTGTGCAGTTATGACTACCAGACTCTGGATTTTGACATCATGCTGATCAAGCTCTTCCACCCAGTGGAGGTGACCGAGGCAGTTGCACCCATCCCATTACCCACAGCGTGCCCCATGGCGGGGCTTCCCTGCTCTGTGTCTGGCTGGGGTAACACTGCCATGAATGGCGAGGGTGGGTTGATTATAATGTGCATTAAATCATGCAGTTTAAAAACATGCCTAATGCCATTATGTGTAGAATTTGTAGTGTAGAATGTGATTTTAGTTTCTTTTATGTTGATCTGATGGCATAAATTCTGAAAAAATAACACAATCCCGGTGAAAGTGGTGTAGTCATTATGTTGCTTTCAAACCCTTCATTTCCAAGTCCCCGGGTCAGCTGGGCAGCGAGGGGGAGATGCAACAGTGTCTTTTATCTAGGCTTTCACTGGGGGGTGTCAAAGTTGCCAATTTTCAAATTACATATAAAAAAGGACATAGCAGGTTTAAAGGATAAGTCTGGTGATGTTCTATATTTTCTGTAATTGACAACTAGTCCCACGAAACGCTCAAAACCAGCAGTGAATTGATCCTACAAACAAAAGTATTGCCTGTATAGCCAAAGTCTGATTTCGCTTTTTTGATTTTCGTCTGATTTTCGCTCCATTGTTGGCCAAAAACTGAGACATCACTGAGCCATGCTCCTTCATTACAATAAACATGGGCACTTACTAGTTTACCCTGTAGCTCAACCCCACATATCCTGCTTCCACAAATACCCACTAGGGCACCAAATGTGTATAAATTCACAGCTGAAAATAGTCCCCAATAAACTGATCAACTAATTTTACATTCAGTAGGAACAAATGGGCTTGCGACTGAGAGCCAGAGATACGCTGGGGAAGTGGGAAAGGATTGAGAAACATACACATTTGTTTTTCATTTGTTGACAGAAACTAAAATATAGAATACTGCCAGCCTTTTCCTATACAAATATTTTTTCTAATTACTTAAGATGTCTCAGAGCTTTCTATGACTATCTCTGTTCTGTGTGTTACAGTGAACATGCCCGTCCGTCTGGAGTGTTTGGACGTGCCCATACTGGACCACCAGGACTGTGAGAATGCCTATCCTGGCATGATCTCACCCAGGATGGTGTGTGCCGGATACATGGATGGAGGCAGAGATGCATGCAATGTGAGTTTTACAGTAAATGCTATCATAGACTAACTGGCCTCACAGTTATGTGTGCAGAAAAATCAATTGCATGCTTCCACGCTCTGTTTGTCAGGGGGACTCCGGCAGCCCTCTGGTGTGTGCTGGGGAGGTCCAGGGCCTGGTGTCATGGGGTCAGGGATGTGCCCTGCCTAACTACCCCGGAGTCTATGTCAAATTGTGTGAGTTCCTCTCTTGGATTGAAGACACCATGGCAGCCAACCCCTGAAGAAATTTAATTTTCTTCACTTCACCCAATGGTTCCTCTCAATCCTATTTTATTTTACAGCCCTGACTTTTCTTTTTCTTTCTATTTTTGGTGCCTTGTCTCTTGCTTCAACATTGAAGTTTCCTCCCTCCATATATCCACACTAAATAAAACCACTTGGTTGATATTCCTCTTTCATTTGTCTGTTCATGATGGGAAAAAACACACCAAATTAAACTACTTAGAAGCTCAAATATGTGTCAGTTACCGGTTTACTTGTTTTATTTTTATTTTCTTAGATTGAGTTATACAGAGGCCTTTATTTACTCACATATGTTTATACTCACATGTTTTTATAAGAAGAAACTTATGGTATGGGTTAAATGATGATTTCTATTTTTCCATTTATTTACTCTAGATATGTGATTGCCCCTCTTAATTTGATCATATAATTACATGATCAAACCTTTCATTCATTTCTACTAATAATTAATGGAGGCTCAGAAAACACTTTAATTATAAAGATCAGTACTGAACCTACAGTGGAGATGATGGCAGTGTGATTATTGAACAGTAGGAGGCCTCAGTGAGCAATTTTACTGTCAGTCCCACCCACTCATCACAACTTCAGCAGTGCAGCTGACACATGGTCATTTACAGATAAACATGACACCAGAAACTACTTTAACAGTCACCAAGGACTGCATTAGTCGTTGTGTATTTCTCGCTTTAGTAAAAGAGTCTTGGTTTTGGAGAGGTTGCTTTTCTGTCAGGACGACATTCTTCTCGCCATCTCTCCCAGGTTACATTTGTCTTCTCTGGGCCCCGCTCTCCATTCCTCCCTCTTTTTATGCCTTCGTCTCTGTTTGACAGGGCTGGAGGGTTCGAGCCATGCTGCTCCACCTACACACAAACCCAAAAATAGTCATACTAAAATGTCTGGCTCTGCTGTGAAATACTCATGTTTCAATTTCAAAAGAGACATATCAACCTTCTAGATGAATGGATGAATTCTAGGATGATACTAGTATTAGATTATGGGTTACCAATGGAGTTACCAATGAAGTTTTAAGTAGTCATTTTTACTGGAGTTAAGCTATCTTAAGACTGAATGCTCAGATAAGTGGTTCTTAAACTGTATAGTGAGCCATTGCAGGGTGGGCGTGCCCCGAATGTAAAACACTGGAAGTGAAACTAAAGTTAATCAGACTTTTTTCACAGAAAACACTTTGACGTGTCAAACAAAAGTGTCACTAACTGCATTATTATTTGCTACATTGCTGAAACTTGCTAGAACTGAACCATCGTTCATGTTATTAGTTCCACTTGTGCTTTTCTGCAATGACATATCAAAATGTCTGCTGTGAAAGGATCTATGAATATGCTTTATTTGGATACAATAAAATTACAAGATGCTAGCCAAGCTAACAGGATTCAGGCTCCCTTTGTGTTCCCAGTATGCTATCAATTTCTGCATCTGGAGAGGCTTGACATTTGTTTTATTGTTTTCTAAGGGAGGCACTGCAACAGTCTGAGAACCACTGGCTTTTAACCTTTTACGTTTTAATTTCATCACTGTAGGTGTGCACGGTTTAGGATACAAGGTTATTAAATGCCATAACTTACTGTCGCCACCTTTCTGAGAGGAAGACGAATATGTTGCTTCTGTGAGGAATTCAGCACTGCTTAAAACAGAACATGAAATGGAAATATAGGTGAATAACTGAATCACCTTTACACTATATGTCTGTGGCATGATATTCTTTACTGATAAATATTAACACTGCAAACATTACATGCAGGCTCAGGTGCAAAATACCAGTTCATTGCAGTGAATCTCAATGGAGACATATGTCACATATGGGAGAGATTCTAATCAAATTAAGAATTTAAATGAACAAACTAAACAATACAATATTTTCAATAATTGTAATAATCATATATTTGTGTTTAGCTGTGAAAAGAATTAACTGAATGTCTGATTTATTTGTTTGCATTATTCTTTTTATGACAAGGTCTTTATTGTATAGACAAACAAATAAATGGAGACATGTGCATAAACAAATGTGCAATGCAAGATCAAACCAACAAAGACATAACAACCACAAAACAAACTGCAAAATCAGTGCAATCTTCCCGCTGAGTCTTTGCACAGTTGATCTGGGTATATAAAGTCATCTAGTGTGTTCCCAGCATTATGTTGAACACTTGTTAGAGGTTACAGTAACTTGATAGAAACATCTTCTCTTAGTTCCCTTACAGAAAATTGAAACAGATTTTACCAGGAGACTATAAAAAGCTACAATACAGCCGCACTTTCCCACTTTATTGCTGTGCTTTAAACAGTGTCTCACCTATCCATGTTTGTCTGTTGTTTGTTTCGTGTACGTGCTTTATTGCCGCCGTGAGCCTGCTGAAGAGAGGAAACATGTCACAACGATTACGCAGCCATCAGCTACTACGAGGGATGTAGGTAAGTACTTCCTTACTTGAAATAAAAACAATACTTAAGTACTACAAATAAAATGACGGATTTTTAAAAAATACTCAAAAAACTTTGTTAAAGTAACAAGAGTAAATGTGATGTTTTTCTTCCACCCCAGGCTACTACACATATTCACACTACACTTGGTAAGTATTTGCAAAACTGTGCATGAATGAGAAATGTAACACATCATATCATCCAACTGCCAAGAGGTAATACAGCAACAATATGCAAATAGCTTGAGTGTCTGTGGGAACTTACTGAACGTTGGTGGGAGGGTTTGTCCAGAGTCGATGTCTGGGATTGGCTGGAGGGAGATGGACAGCATGCGGTTGTGCTGTTTTTAGGGGGCAGAGGTGGAGTGTTGAGGTGGGACCTGGGAACCTGGTAATCTAAACTTGAGAACTGTTGAGAGATAATGTTGATTAAAATATGGCTTCTGAATCGGAGAGCATTACATGTTGGAAAAACAAGACTTGCATTGCCAGACCCATCTCCACAGCGCTGTGGAATAATGTCTGGCTACACCACAGATACATTCTTGGATAGGAAAAAAGAACTGGAACTCTGGAATTCTGGAACTTGCATTTCTTTCCAGTTCCAGACGCAGCGACGGTGCCTCTGCAAAATGGTCTTGGGAAGGAACTTGTTTTGGTGGCACATTTGCAGTTAACTGTTCACACAATACAGTAACGTGAGCTATTTAAATTAGCTGGATGCATGGTTAAATGTAATTTGCTCTTAACTGTGTATCGCCGTGTGTACTTTGTCCACAGCAATCCCTGCCAATCTGTCCCAAAACATCCCAGTTAGATGGTAAATGCCGTAAACATATTCTTTGTAAATCTTTATAATCATTCCCCAAAAGAACCAAGCTGGCCTGGCTTAATGCACAATCCAAATGTTCTTCAAAACTTGCTATTTTCAGCGTGTGGTTTGCTAGTTCGAAGTCTGTTGTTGTTTCCCTTATCGAAGGGATTTTAAGAACGGCAACACACAGAGAGTGGAAGGTGAGGGACATCCGGCGCGTGAGCCATGCACTGGATGTCAGGCTTTATACTGGAAATGTACTTCCATTGATTAGGCTAGTTGCAAACAGATACAATTACTGCTAAATTACTGAACTACAAGCATGGACTTATTGACTGAATGAGTTGCAGATAGAAACAAACGTTGTGCTAAATGCTAATGTACATATGCTCAAAATGACAGTTCTAACATGGTAATGTTTAGCAAGTAATGTTGACTGGATTTACCATCTTAGTTTAGCACATTAGCATAGAAAGTAGTGACACAGAAAACAAAAAACAGCTGAGGCTGATAGGAATGTCATTATTTTTGCAGATATTTGGTCATAAACCAAAGTATTAGACAAGTTAAAATGTTGACTTGGTGATGGCACTAGATAAAAGGACCAAAAAGGTTATTACATAGGGGACATGAATGTTTGTACCACATTTCATGGCAATCCATCCAATGGTTGATGGGACTTTTCACTCAAAACCACAAATGTCAAACTCATGGTGGCACTACAGGAAAGGTCTGTAGGATTCATCCTCTGAAGACCACAAATAAGTCCACCAAATTTCATGGAAACCCATTCAGTCTAGTCCAAAGTGGTGGACAGACTGACAGACTGGCAGTGCCATCTGCTAGCGTGGCTGAAATTAAACAAAACAAATGTTCATACAGTACAAAGAAATGTATTCACACACCTTCCTCAGGGCAGCCAATTCCTTTACCATCAGTTCAATGTCCTCATGGTCCTCTTCCTCCTCCACCTCGTCCTCATCCTCCTCCTCCCACTGACTGCTGCCAGGCAGGTAGGGCTCGACGAGGATGGACTCTGTTCCTCTGATGTCACAGCGACAGTATGGGCAGGTGTGGCCAGCTGACTTCTGCTAGATAGTTATCACAGCAGGTCATGGGCAGAGTAATGGAAACACTATATGAATGTAGAGACACATTGTCACACATTGTCTTGAGAACAGCTTTCCTTTGAAGTGTATGTAGTGGACTAGGTTGGACTTGTTTTCAAAGAATAAAGCCACCAGTTTTTCAAAAGATAAAGGAGGTGGAAAATACCAGGTTCCGTTTGGTAGATTGCGGTTATGACGTTTACGTTATGACTTTTGCGGATGCAGTCAGTCCATGTATTTGACATGAATTTTCAGATTGCTCCCCTTGTCTAAGTTTGTCTGACTGATATAACTGCAATTTGGACAACTATTGTTTGGCCTATTTTAAACTGGTTAACTTGGTAACTTTGGTTTTCTTTTGGTAACTTTTGGTATTCAGCTGAAAATGTGTGCCTTTGAAATTGTGATTTAGTTACTTCAGAGTTTAATTGGCTGTCCTTGTATTGTAAACTCACTGTTGAAGTTTGGTTGACCACAATCTAGACTAAATTAAAACTTTTCCATTGTGGTCTGACGTCCATGAAGCATATCTAATTTTCTTTTCCTGTCTGTCTTTCTCTCTCCCTCCTTCCCCCCTCACTCTCACACACACTTTTGTTCAAAGTGAATGTGACCGATGCAGTTTGAGGAGGATGTCAGCCTGTGATCACACAGGAAGTCATCAGCGCAAATGTCAGGACACGCTGTTCTGCACCTTTGCAAAGACTTAAACACATCCAGAACAGATGGAGATGGGAGGCTACTGGCTAGCTGACTGAAATAAATAGTAGTAAAGCATGCAGCTGGAATTTGCCAGCTGCTACTTTAATTCTGACTGGAAGCCTTCAATGTCACTCTGTGATTAAAAGAGGAAGTAGGAAGTTGGGGGAGTCACGTTGCAGGATATGCTGTCCACATGACAGAGAGACTTTTGGGATTTGTGTACCATCTAAAATGGTCAAATGTAATTCAACCACTATATGATCTTCTGCATATCTTGCTATGGCATGGCAGAATCAGCTTTAGTTCATAGTGTATTTAACACTGTAGTTTTAAGTTTTTTTTATTTTATTTGAGGAAAGCTTTGCACAGATAAAATAATTTTTCAGCCATTGTTTATGGAAATACTGAGAAATGTGAGGTTATTGGTTTCAAATGACATGACATTGATTTGTGAGGGTTATTCTATATAACAAAGCATGTGAATACCATCACTCACACGCTTTGTTAAACACCAGCATATTTTTGACCGCGACTGTTTCCCTCCACTGAACACACAAAACGGTTACGGTAACAATCTGCCTCGGTTTAGGTTGTCAGTATTAAGCATGGGTTGGCTGAAGATAAGCACGTGTTTATACATGGCCACAATGAGAGTGTGGGCTAGACCTACTCTATTTGTAAAGTGTCTCGAGACAACTCTTGTTATGATTTGATACTATAAATAAAATTGAATTGAAAATGTAATGAGTAAGTAGATGGGGGTTCATACCTGCCAGCCTGTGAGGCAGGGTTTGCACAGAAGATGCCCACAGGGCTGGATACGAGTATCCTTATCCCTCTCTGCACAGATCTTACACAGCTGGAAGGTGCTGCCGATATCACAGTAAAGTTCATACTGCTCCTGTTGGCCGTTACAGTGGTGGTGTTGGTGGATAGACAGAGAGACAAGATAGAAAGCGATAAGAGAACGTCTCAGGATATGATCTACGTTTTGTCTTGTTGAAGCCTCAGGATGCTTTTAGTTTGATAAATGAAGAGCAGTTTGATAAATTCATAAAGAGGTAGGAGATGCACCCACTTACTTCTGTAACTTTGACTTTGCCTCTTTGGGCCGGTTCACACAAGCTTGTCAGGTCGGGGTTCACATCACGGCCATCTGGGTACAGGTAGCTGCAGGCACACAAACAAACAGCACTTAGAAAAAAGACACAAACAAGAACAAAATTAACTAGAGAGCTGAGTGCGTTTGTCCTAACCAGCTTTCCTTGAAGCCCTCAATGAGTGCCTGGTAGAGCGGTGTATTCTGGGGGATGGTCTGGACAATACCACCTTCTCTTGTCACATGGCCAATAGCCCACTGGCCCATTCTTGTGCAACTAAGACGGAAGATATAGCTTGGAGAGAAAGAGATCACACTGGTAAATCACATTTAGCAATATAATTAAAATAAAGAACATTTAGTTCTTTGTTTTATGTATTTATGCAATTAATTCTAATAAACTTCATTCTTAAAACAGTTATAATAGTGATGTTACAGAATAGGCCATGCTTATTTTCATGGAGCTGTACTTAACATAGCAAGGACAACATTTCTTGAATAAAAGACAGAAAGCTGGAAAGCCTGAGTTTGATGCACTATTATTAAATATAATTATACCAAAAACTCAAGAGGAAAAGAAATACTTCACAATAGATTAAAAAGTTATAAATGAAGCCTCTTTCCCCTGGCCAATTTTTCTAAATTGTTTGTAATGGATAGCCAGGTACTTAAAGTTGGAGTGCTGTAGTTCTATGTTCCTCATTCTTTACAACTTAAATCAGATCCAGATTTGAACTCAAGTTCTCAACAACCTCCTCAGTGCTATTTTGAGTTTAGCTTCTCTGCAAAGTGCATTAGTCAGAGCTTGTTGCTGTGCTCGTCCTCACCTCCCAGGTCTACGCAGGTAGTGTTCCAGACGAGCTATAACCTGGTCATAGGTGAGGAAGGCCATGTAGCCTGGATGAGTCACTGCAAGCTGGTTCCAGTTCCTTATGAGTGACCTCCAGGGCTGAAATGAGAGGAGAGGATCAAAGAGGAGACTCAGGATGTGAACATCATTAATGGAATAGTTCAACAATTTGGGAAATACGCTTATGCGTTAGCCTGGTTGACAAAGACCCTTCTCAGTTGTAACAGAATTGATCTGGGAAAGGTTCATTCACAGCTCATTTCCAAAGGGGCGTCACCAACGGACGCCGCTCAATTGCCTCTGGGCGCAATTGGATAGTCCTTCAACCAATCAGACCGTAGCAGCGACAGCGGCATCAATGGGTTGTTGGCTTCGGTGGCCGTCATGTTGAATGTAAACAAAAAGCTGCTTGCCGTTGCTGCGCTATAGTCATCGTGTAAAGCCCGCCTCAATGGTTGTGACTGGTGCCTTGATTTGGAAAAATTGGAAATGGGCTTGAATGGGCTCATGGCCAGACTGACTTGCAGAGCAAATCTCAAATTTGCCGGAAGTTCGTCAGGGTTTTCCCAGGCTACTTATGCGTTGTCTTGCCAAGGATTGCTGTAGATCAGAGATGCCTGTCTAATGTCTGTATACTAAATATAAAGCTACAACCAGCAGCCAGTTAATTTAGTTCAGTATAAAGACTGGAAACAGGGAGAAACAGATGCTAGCCTGGCTCTGTCTAAAGGTAAATCAATCTGCCTCCTAAACTCATGAATTAACACATATCTTGTTTGTTCATACAAAGAATCATACAAAAACTGACGTTGTGAAACAACAGGTTGTGGTTTTTGGAGGGATTATGTGCCTCAACTGTTTCTTGGCCGGGAGCAGTGACTTCCTGGAGTCTTGTCATCACCGTGAGGTTTCCAGGCAACAAGTGAAATCACTGTGTCTAGTCAAGAAATAGTCTGGCTCATAACCCCCTGGAAACTTGCTTTTACACTTACATTAGTGCTCTGATTAAACAAATAATACATAACATTTTCAGTTATGAGCTTTAGAGGTGCTGGTAGGTGAGTTTTTTTGTTCCCTTTGGACAGAGCAAGGCTAGCTGTTTGTTTCCCCTTGTTTCCAGTCGTTATGCTAAACTAAGCTAACCAGCTCTTCTCATCTAACTCTTGGCAAGAAAGCAACTGAGCATATTTACCAAAATGTCAAACTATTCTTTTAAGAAATCAGTGTATTACTTTTTACTGGAATATTTCACCATACCTGAAATAGTCTGGTGAAGATGTCAAACTCAAACACAGAGATGTGGTCATTACAGGTGAGATCTATAGTTGACTTCAGAGCCATGGACTCCATCCCTTCCTCAAATGCATGTACACTCTGCAGCTGCTCTTTGAATCTATTCCACTGCACTATACACCTGTCAGAACACATTATTGACATGTAGCGAACATGGACACACAATGTGCCAACTACAATAAAATAAATTCCCCAAACTCACTTATTTCCAAATGATTGCATCCAAAAGGCCGCAGCCTCAGTCTTAGTCACCCTGTAGGTGTCACCCTGAAAACCGCCCCCTGGAAACATGGCCCTCAGCTCCCAGAGCATGTGGCTGAACAGTAGGGACAGTTTAGTCAAGTTCCTCCTGAGAATGAGAACAGCAGACTTTCAGTTGCAGATTCACAAATAGAAATAGCTATACTTTGCTTGGACTTGTCAGTCTTCACTAGCCCTGTGGTGTTGGAAATAATATTCTTGTACAATATATATATATATATATATATATATATATATATATACACATACTGTATATATAAATATACTGTATATATAAATAATACATTTGTTTTCTTTAAGTTTTAAGTAATTATTACATGATGTATCACTATAAGGGCCGCAGTGTAGGTGTGTGAAGTCATGGGTGTCAAACCAGCATGCAAGCATGTTCAGCAATGACAATTGTGGTTGGAGTTGGCTATGAATTGATTGTGTAAAAAATGGAAAGAAAAAAAAAAAAATTCTGCAGCCACCTTTTTTTTTTTTAGGGAAGCATAGCTCTAACTTTTGTACATGTGATACGCTATTGCTTCTTTTCAGTTGGAACAAGCATGCTGATACTTTCCACACACACACACACACACACACACACACACACACACACACACACACACACACACACACACACACACACACACACACACACACACACACACACACACACACACACACACACACACACACACAGGTAGTCCAGCGAGCAAACAGGATGCTCTCTGCTGCATGCTTGTCTGTAAAATACCACAGAATGTTCCAGTGGCCAGTGTGTCACTCAAGGTCAGTCTTTATCAGTATGTGCAGTACTCTCTTTCTTGACTATTCTACGGTTCAGTAAATTAGATTTAAATATTTTGCCAATTGTTTATGCACATTTCTTACTCTGAGTTTACTTTTTACAGTAAAAATACTCTTTAAACATGTCTCTGTCTCAATGCAGCTTGGTGCAATCTCAGACTCAAAATGGATCAAAACAACCAAAACGCTGCATTCAAAATTGAATCTACTGTAACACCAGCAGAAGACATTCTTTGACAACAATAACACTTTTGTATGACGTCGAACAGGAAAGAGTAAAAATAAATATATTTTTTTTCTTTGAAGATCCTTTCTGAACATGTATTTTACATAACACTTCTGCTTCACTGAAGAGTCCATTCTGCTCTGTGAAGTTCAAACTTTCAAGTAAATGTAATACAGTAATAACCCCCGAATACATTTTCCAGTGTGGGAGGATTTTATTTTTTTCATAAACTTGACTATATCAAACTTCTCCACCATATTTCACATTAAAATCTAACCCATTTATAAAAAAAAATGCAGGACATCTACTGATACCTGAATACAGTATATAACAATACTAGTGTTATGCGATCATATTAATTGAATTTGACCACAAGTTTTCATCTTTATTACACCATATTGCCTCTTTTGTAAGACATTATTGATACAACACTGGAAATCTTTTGCAGATCTGTATTTTGCAGATCTGTATTTATTTTGCATTTGATCTTGTGGGTGGTGGTCATAAACTTTACCCCTCAATGAGGAAAAGAAACCCTCTATGATGATGAGGAGGTGAGAGTAACGTGGGAGGAAACGTGTAAGCCACAGTGCCTCATTGTTAACACACCAAATGTTATAATTGGCTGAGTTATTTACAGTAATGCAGCAGTCTTGCTGGACAATGCATTGCCTTACGCTAATTCTTTGGTTTGGTTGATTGTGATTTAGTGTAATTGTGTCTCTGTTAGAGACTGAATACTGCTCATTAGCTTGACCAGTGTAGCTGAAGAAGCTCTATGTGAAATGCATTGATCACTTCAAATATGTATTGTCTCATATAGAGAATAACTTTAAAAGATCTTTGAGTCATGTTTGAACTCCTGCACTCTACCAGCACCTGCTGGAAGAAGACTTTTCAATCCATTCTAACTTACATGAATATAGCCGTGCACCTTCACACACCAGTGAAAGCCTCTTTATATATTTTCAGATGTACTATGGAGAATGTAATACATGTTAGCTTTGAAACTTCAAGACCCAGAACCTAAAACTATCTCAGAGTGACCCTCATATTAATTCTCATATTTTCTGAATTCAAATCAGTTCTGCATTCTAAAATCCACTGAGATCTATTATCAGTGTTTGTTTGCTAATGATTATGATTTTAATTGAAATTACACATTCAAAAACCACACCCAGATCACAGTGAGTACTCTGAGAAATGAAATGCTGATCAAATATTTGTCAAAATTAAACCCAAAATGAAGCACTGTAGGGCATAGCAAGTACATTCTTTTCATGTGAAATGTTTAACTTGATAATATTGACATGAACTGATCTATTACGTAATTGACCAATACATGTATGCATGTTTCTTGTGTTGTTTCTGCTTACGGTTCTAGTTGTACTCTTTACAGAGTTTGCACATTTGCATGTTTCATAAATCCAGCAGCTAAAACATTTCACTGTCTGTTTCTGTCTGTTGCCTCCACCGTCTGTCTTACTTCAGTTCTGTTTTAAGCTTCATACGATAAACATTTAACTCGCTACTGAATAAAAAGCCATCCAACAGTCAATGTTATTAGAAATAGACAACGTACCTACAGCTTACTCTGTTATGTCTGTGGGATAATGAGCTGCAAAAAAAGAGGACATTATGGTGTTCTAAAAAACACCAAATATGATATTTAAACAATTTGCCCTGACATCTGAGCCACATTACACATAACACTATGTAAATTTGCCACATGATTACCCATGCAGTCCTAGCTGCGGTGAGAAGGCCATCTGTGTGCAAGATGATGCAATAAACCTTTTAATATGGCATATTACATTCAGATTCTGCTGAAATAAAATCTTTCATAAAAGTTGGTGTATGTAAAAAAACGGCATACATTTAATGTTGTAGAGTCAAAATGTCAGGATAGATAGATAGATAGATAGATAGATAGATAGATAGATAGATAGATAGATAGATAGATAGATAGATAGATAGATAGATAGATAGATAGATAGATAGATAGATAGATAGCAACAAACAGCATGTCTTCATCCGAGTAAAAACTAGAATAAAGACTTTCTACTCTGACATGCTGGTTGTTAAAACTTTTGATGCTGCCCTTTATTACAGTAAAAACTTTATTTATAACCATGTGCTCCAGGTCCTGTCCCTCTTATATGTTGTATAGTGTCGGGATACATAGTAGTTGAGTAGTTGAGTGCTCATCCAGTCCTGAATTTAGGGCACATGCAGGTTAGAAGATACAGTAAAAGCAGAGGATATCTGTGCATACCCTATGGATACAACTGGATGGACATAAACAGACAAAAAAATCGTCTGTTCAAGGCCAGACAGACGCTCTCCAAAGCTGCTCACAAACTGTAGTTGCTTTTGCCAAGTTTCCGTGCATTAGCATCACAAAGACGCAGGTTTGGCCTTTTCCACCTTCGTCATTAGTAGTCTCAACAGAAGAAGCGGACGCGGCCCAAACTCCAAATGTCACTCTCTTTAAGCTGTTCCAAAACATCCACTTTAGCCAAACAGCAAACTTACTGAACGTGGTCATTTTTCTTTCTCTGGCGCACAATGGCGTCTATATTTGACTTATGGGAATTTATTTTACAACGTATTAAACTATAGCTTCTATAGATGGTGTAACAGAGTTATTTCAGTTCATTTAATTTAGTGTTCAAGGAAAGGCCGCAGCAAGTATTAGGTTATGACTTTTAGTCATGCAAATACAGAAGACTACTTTTGGATTATCGTACTTTTTTAAAGAGCATGAGCTGAGTAAAGAGCCCAAGGCACCATGGTACCGGATAAAGATTTGAGGGATGTGTGGCCTCTTTCTGATCCCGCCGTCAGTGTATTTACAGAAGATCAGGTTACAAAGAGGAATACATCTGGAAAAAGATAATGTTCTTCATTTTGAGAACATGATCTTGTTGAGTAGGGAAGAAAATGGCAAGCATAACATAACAACCTTCAATGGTCAGTTACCTCGGGTGGCACCTGCCACGCAGATAGTTTGGGTTTTATTTGTTTAGGTTGGGAGGTCTTAGGCATTTTGTTTGTTTAAATGAAGCTTAATTTGTGGTGCTCACAGAATTTTAAAATATTAAAAAGAAAAGGTTTCCCCCATTACTCTGGATAATCCACAAAGTAATTATTCATTGTTTCTGTTAAACTTTTTAATTGTATTGTTTTAATGCTGTGAGCGTTGTGTTTATTGAAACCATTATAGTACGGTGTTAGAAATCAGAGACGGATATCTCAAAACCTGAGCAAAAAAAACTAAAATATCTAAATAGTGTTACATGAAAGTGAGAAAATACAGTAGAAAAAAAAATTCAATTTACAATGATACAAATCACAGAAAAACTGCAAATTCTCATATTTAAGAAGCTCGAAGCCGCACAGCTTGGCATTTTCAGTTAGATAAATGACTGAAATGATTAATTGATTGTCAAAATATTTGCCGATTAATGTTAAAAGGTGAATTGCTTTTTTGATCACGTTTGAACATGTGACAGTACTTATAAAATTACAGAGGACAAAGGATGTAATCATGAATGAATGAAAGAAGCATTTGATTAAAGGATTTATATAAAAAATAAAATAAGATATGTTGCATTTTAGAAAGAAACACGTCATACACTTCTTTCTGTATATAGATGGAGATGTCAGCCAGGGGCCCTCTTACCTGTAGCTGGATGTCTCCTCAAATATCTTCTCCCGTCCCTCTTTGAACAGCAGCAAAGCCCTGTCAGTCTTATCCAGAAGGTTTCTGATGTGGATCCTCAGGTATTTGGCCTCGTCTCCGCGGGGCACCTGTCCGCCTGTCGACTTGGGGCCTCGGTAGGGCTCCCAGACCTCCGTAAGCAGTGTTGCCGTCTCAGATACCAGGTCTGGCAAGTATGGTGGACTGTTCCTCAGGCCCAGCCGGGGGTTAGTGCACAGCTCCCGGAGCTTATCCAGTCTTCTGAGGGCCTTGTCCACTAGCCGCCGGTCTCCACTGGTAGGGGGCTGGGAGCTCGATTTTGGGCTCAGGGAGGCCCCTGAACTGGCTGTCGCCATCATTCCACTGTTGTGAAGTTATGTCACAAATCAAAATTCACCTTAAATGTCAGTCTGTCTGCATGTGTGTGGGTGTGACAATAATGTCCTACTGTTTTTAAGAGATGTGAAAACTCTATTTTGAATATGTAAATGTTTATGAGCAAAAACTGGAGCAGCTATTCATACTGGCTCAAATTTTTAAATGTGTTGAAGTTGGCATTTATTGTACTTTTGAATTTCCAGCTTCATTGGAAAAGCACACATCTTAGCCACCCCAAACATCATCTATCCTTGATCCATAAGATAATCCAACAGCATTACATTATCCAACAAATAATAGCAGGTTCAATTACAGCAGCTTCTAAAATGCACATGAAGCTGAACATTTCCTCCCAAAACAGCCGGTTCTGTTTGTAGCCTCTCACGCCTCAGTCAGATCTTCAGAAAAATACAAAAATACAAGCTCTGTTATACAGAGGCTGTCTTTTGAAGATGTTTACAACACCAACAATGCATCGCAAGAAGCCAAAAGAGTGAACAGAAAACAAAGGAAGGGAGGGCTTGACATATACTAAACCACTGAAACAGTTTCAACTTCTACCATCCCAACTCTCTCCACCCTAACATGTTGCCTTTCTTACCCCTTATCTAGCACACTTACCAATAAGATCGCACATCTCATCAGTACAGCAGTCCCATATTGTCAGAGTCAACAGAACAGAGACATCTACTCACAGCACAGCACAGTGGAAACATGTCATTGGCTGAAACGCTGCTGCTGCTTTTTTTTTCTCATTCTTGATGTAACTCTCTCTCTCTCTCTCTCTCTCTCTCTCTCTCTTCTCTGTCTTTTCTTGGTGCACCCTTTGATTGGTTTCCTGGTTGCAGCCAGCCAAACAGGTTTGTTTTCTTTGCTCTATTGCTCAGGCAGGCAAGCAGAGAGAGAGAGAGAGAGAGAGAGAGAGAGAGAGAGAGAGAGAGAGAGAGAGAGAGAGAGAGAGAGAGAGAGAGAGAGAGATAGAGAGAGAGAGAGAGAGAGAGAGAGAGAAAGAGAGTGTGACTTTAACAAATATATATTTACTAAGAATGAAAGCATTGTGCCACTACTTACAGACAGGATGCCAGCATATTCAAAGCAAAGGTCAACGTTTTGTTTGTCAGGTACGTCCACCACTTTGGTTCATACTGAAATATTTTTAAAACTGTTGGATGGATTGCCACAAAATTGTGTACAGACATTCATGGAATGGAGGATGATTCCTAATGACTTTGGTGATCCTCTGACCTTTCCTACGGTGCCCCCACGAGGTTGACATTTGTGGTTTTGAGTGAAATGTCTTAACTATTGGCTGGATTGGCATTCAATTTAACACACACTTAACACACATTCATGTCCCTCTCAGGACGTTTTCTTTTATCGCCATCATCAGGTCAAAATGGTTATTACTCCAATGTTTTGGTTTCTAATCAAACACCTGAAAAACGAATGACTTTCCCTTCAGGCTCTACCAGTGTAATTTGTCTTTAGTGCTAATTAGCAAATGTTAGCATGCTAACATGCTAACAGAACCCAAATTCAAGGTGATGTCTTCAGATGTTTCCAGACCAACAGTCCAAAAAACAAAATATATTCAATTTACAATGATACGTGACAGTACATGGCTCTTGTGAAATGACTGATTACCGTATAAGATAAGTATGAGCTATTTTAATGATGACAGAGAACAAAGGGCGTCATCATGAATGAATTAGTAAGTAAGTAAACTTTATTTATATAGCACCTTTCACAGACAAGGGGGTCACAAGGTGCTTTACAGTAAAAACAAATAAAAACAACAACACATACAATACAAAACCATAAGGCTAATTAAATGCTTGTCTAAAAAGATGTGTCTTCAGGTGTTTTTTTTAGAAGTGTCCACAGAATCCAAGGCTCTCAAGGCTAAAGGGAGAGAGTTCCAGAGCCTTGGAGCCACCACAGAAAAGGCACGATCACCTCTTGTTTTAAAATGTGTTCTGGGAACAGAAGGTCTTGGCCAGAAGACCTTAGAGATCGACCAGAAGAGCAATAGATCCTGGATGTATGAGGGAGCTTGGCCATGCAAGGCTCTGTAGATAAAGATTAAAATTTTAAAATGCACTCTAAAACCAATCGGTAGCCAATGAAGAGCCTTAAGCACAGGAGTAATGTGCGATCTCCTGCTGGTCTTAGACAAATGTCTTGCTGCTGCATTCTGTACAACTTGCAATGAAGCCTTTCATGAATGATTTATACAAGATGTATTGCGTTTTAGAATGAAAAACGTCAAGAAAAGAAGATACATTTTGTTGTGAATATTTTCAAACAAGTATCTGTTTTAAAATTAAATTTCCCACGGACACGTGCTTCTCTTGTGCATAGATGTGTGTCAGGGGCCCTCTTACCTGTAGCTGGATGCCTCCTCAAATATCTTCTACCATCCCTCTTTAAACAGCACCTTGTAAACAACTTTTCCTTTAGTGCCATCATCAGGTCAAGACTTTAATTTCAGTAAATTTAGAATGTGTGTATAGCCTAACTATAATGAAAGAAAAAAGTTGCTGTTCTATTGTCTATCCTTTATATCCACTGAAGTATAAAAGATAGATAAGAAGAAGACTGAAGAATTTGTGTTGTCTCTATTAGCAGCCAGTGAAGCTCCCACCCTTCACTTATCCTAAAATAATAACATAAATGTACCTAAAACCTCTATTTACTACACAAACTAGGCCTATTGAACTGAAATGTATGAACTTAATGAATAATGGCATATTCTATATAAAATAAAAAATACAATATGACATATTTTTTGTCCATAACTTGTATTATATATGTGGTAGCCCTGTAAACCTCACCAGGTGTTTTCAACATTGCAATGGATACATTATTAATTTTTAAATTATTTAATAAAAGTATTTCTTGCATCCTAAACATCACAACATCTGCACCACTAGATTCGGAAAACTAGCAACCTCTGCTTCAACATCCACAAGAGGGAGACACTATCTCAGACACTGCTCACCAAGTTCAGTATTGTCACTGAAATCTGATTGTTTTACCCATTTAAAGCTTTAGTGCATAACTTTTTTTATATATATATTAATGAACGTCCGTTACATTCAAGCCATTGCCAAATGAGCTGATGCAAAATTAATTAAGACTATCAGCTTTACAAAACACTCTCTGTATTTCTCAGCATTGCTGTGTTTAGAAATTGTTGTCGTCCGGCAACTTTTGTGCGCAGAAACTTGTTTTTTTAATCCTCCGTGTCCTCCTTGGCTACTAGAAACTGCGTGGAGGAGGGGTGGGAGCGCATGCGCAATGACCAAAGGCTTGTGTCAATGTGGATGCAACAACAGTGGTGTTGTCATTACTTAGAATTCCTCATGGGGGCGACAGAAACTACGCACTATTGCTTTAAATGTCCAGCATTTTCCATCTTAATTTACCTTAACTGACGAGCATATATTTGCTTTAAAAATAGTTTAAAATCTTATGACTCAACAAAAGTACTTGATTTAGATTTTCTCCAGTTGTGCATGCTGCAACAGCACTTACTCAGCAGACAACAACAATAGTAATTTGTACAATATTGTTCAAATGTAGTTTCATTCTTTGGAGATGTATTTCTAAATGCTCAGAGTCTAGTTGCACATTTCCTCTTCTGGCACAAGAGGGCCTTGTGTTACTAGTGATCTGAGCCATGGATGGCTACTCTCTGCATTCATCATGCTGCAGTGTCTCAGAACTAATATGAAATGGGTATGGGGTGTTTTCTGCTCTTAAAGATCACTAAACCTCAGTCAATGTCTTATTACTTAAGCAATGAGCTCTGTCAAGTGTGTTCAGAATGAGACTGTCTGTTAAAGAAGCCTGTGTTTTTCACAAACAATTATACTTAATGCCAGAGAAGACCATAATGGTTGAGTGCCTTGACAGCTGCAAAGCACGTTAGTGTATAGTATCAGGGTGTTTTAGGGACTTTAGACACCAAGCTTGACTTTCCGTTGCCAGCTCCACACTTCAGTGGAAAGAGGAAAGTCCCAAATTGACCCTGGTAATCAGAGCCCGGTCTGCGGGTGGGGTTGGATAAGATTGAAGACAAGGAGATGAGGTGTGATGTGTGTGTGGGTGCATATGCATGCTTGAGTACGCACATTTATGGTTTGTATGAGGGATTGTGATCAGGTAATGTATCCACTGCAGGGCAGCTGTGATATGGCATCAAGTCAGTCAGTTTGAATAGGGCATCTTCTCTCTGAATTCCTCCTTTATTCTCCTTATTCCTGGAGTTCAAGTTCCGCTCTGAGTCTGGTGACATATGGCCAACCTAAGGCAACAGATAACTGACTGACCCTGTGTTGCAAAATCTGCAACTTCCAAACCAGGGTTTTAAACAATCTTGAAATTAGCATAAGGCTTATTTAATCTTTCACATCATGGTTATTTACAATGATATGAGTTCCCATATTTGCAGAGATAAAGAAAATGGAGCATTTGTGAGTCCAGCATGTTATTACCAGAAAGCTATTATTTCAGGCTGGTCATTTATAGAAGAATACAGTCTGCTGTAATGTACCACAACTGAGACAATAGTGTTTGTTCTAAAGCCGACTGTAATGAGAGAGAGGTTTGAAAATCCACTTTATGTCTGCTCACTTGAGGCACTGAAACATGAACACAATAACATAAAAAAAAATACCTTCCATGACATCATAGGCTATGAGGGCACAGAAAAGTTCAGAAAGGAAGTTTACCTTTCAAAACCTTTCTGTTTTTGGTAGTCTTTTTCTATTTTTACATTGATCTGACAATAATACATAAAAATGTTCATAGTTTCATGATAAAAGTATATAATTCAGCAGATTGCATGTTAAAATTGGTCTTAATTTGTTGTATTCTCATCTATAAAGTGGGACAGTAGTTTAGACTTTTGGCTATTGCAATAAAGAAAAAGGCAATACATTTTATAACAAGGGCCAATTGTGAATACCTTAGCTATACTACATGCAAAATACTCTTCTCATATTGTTTACTCATATTGTTACTTTAAACTGTATGAAACTGTATGTTAACTGCTCCTCATGTTTGGAAATAGTAAAGTTTGCCATTTGACATACTGAGTTCAAACTTAATCTTGAACCTTTTATTATTAACATGACTGAACAATTCAAAACAAAGAAAGACAATTATAAGGGAAATAGGAAAAAGTGTGCGTTGTGAGCATATCAACAATGAAGTCATGTTGTACATGTTAAAGGTCCAATATGTAATTCTGACAGCTAGCGTTTAAAATAGTTACTACAGTCCAAATTCAAAATACTGGAGAGAGTCCCGCGGCCCCTCCTCCCCAGACTCGAAGTTCACGGAGGTTGCCAGATTGAGAATGCAGCATCCAACAATGTTGCTAGATGCTAGTCTCACATAGCCAGACATTACTCCACAGCGCAGAGGCATAGCTAACATTAGATTCAATTTCAATTTTATTTGTAAGGGACAATGTCCAATTAAAACATAAATGTAACCATTTGATGCATTGCACCAGAGTTAGGCCTTTTTATGGTTGTACGGAGGCTCCACGCAGAGCTTTTGCCGTAGCCTACGTAAGTGGCCTGATGTTTATACTTGTGCGCTGGTGTGTGTGGGGAGTGGGTGATAGAGCCAGTACCGACTCTAGAGTCATAGTGAGAGAAACAAAGTGTCTCCCCTGTGTTTTCTGACCAAGGTGGGAAATTTGTAGCAGGAAAAGTTACCCCACTCCTTGATTTCATGTTGTTTATGGAGAAGGAGAACAAGGAAATGAGTTGGGGGAAATGCAACGCTACCAAGCCACGGCTGAGCGATGTGCGCTGCTGAGAAGTGTAGTTACATTTTTCGTGAGGTGCACGTCAGGCTACGGCGTAGGGTCCGGCGTAGACACAGAGGAGTCTGTGGGGGCGTTTATTCAATGCACAACCATAAAAAGGCCTTTAGGCTAATTTACATCTGCAGTCCCTATGCAGTGGCTATGTTGACAGTCATAAAAGCCTGTGCTCACGAGGAGCTCTGTACCCGACTGACAACCACCCTACTGCTAAAACACCACTTCCTCGCTGTCCTCTCTACCTGACTGGCAGACACACTTTCTCAGCTTAAAATTACAGCAACGACCACTAAAAACGACGCAAACTCACAGTCCTCTTTACCCGATTTACAGCCACCCTTTCATGGCTCAAAATGACTTACCGTTTGTTGGCTAAGGCAGCTGAACAGGCTACACGTTGTAAACAGCCGTGGCCCGCTTGCCTGGTCCTCCGGTAACTTTAGCAGTTATGGCTTGGTAGCATGGCGGCGTTAGCCAGGACCAGTCAGGATCACTTTACTGGCTGTCTCAATTGTTTTTGCAAGTAACCAACTTGAGTACTCTATATAATTCAATGTGAGTACATAAATGTTGAAATGACATAAAAAGCCCGTCCCTAGTAGCCATGATAAATTAGCCTGAAGCTTACCTGTTCAGGAGGAAATTAGCCAAATCTGTGTCCTTTTTCTCCAGTCTCCAATATTTACCTGGGTTTTGTTACGTCTCTGGCAATGCAACTGTTAGAAAAATGCCAAGGTTTTTATGGGGTCAGGTAGAATCTATCTCCGCTGATTGTTTGCTGCTTCCATGGCTGTAGCCTACTAACATTACAGCTGTAGCGAGCTGGGTTTGCGTTTTTACAGGTTTATCTGGCAACCTGGCCTGGCTGTCAAAATGGGCAGTTGATACCAACACACAGACCAAAACACAAACAGAGATTCACAGAATGGAAATTTCAAAAGAACATATTGGCTTTAACATTGTTGTCAGAAAAGATAGTATTTTAGCTTCATCTTTCCATAATATCTGATGACATATAGGCTATTATGGTCATTTTTGGATTTAATACAGTAAATATATTAGGCTATATATTGCAACTTTAACCTAACTATTAAGAGTGCATTAAAATGCAACCAGCTGCCAATGGCCCAGAGCCTTATTCACATTCTGCACAGTGACGTGCACAGCGCAAGCACGCGAACCATGAAAGCATCGATCCTTGAACTTCTTGAGAAATTCAGTATTAGATGTTTTGAACTTGCATGCAAAACAAAAAGACAGATGTCAGAGAGATCGGAAATGCAGAAATTATTATGAATTCAACGACGTGTTTTCTCTTTTCCTCCCGTACTCAGTTAATGTGCCCTGCTCTCTTACTTTGTTTCGGTTTAACGGTAGCCTACTTTCGCTTTAAAGGCAGATGAGCGCTGGTGCTACCTGCAGTTGTAGCCTACTGTAGGTGGGACAACTACACATTATCTACACCAAACTTCTATCGGCTGTTCTTCGAAAAATAGCCTACATTTGCATGAAGAGTCAATTACTTTGAACGCGTATCTAAAAACACACCAGTGACACAAAAGGAAACAGAGTGATGCTTTGATCGCTGCCCATTTGATTTCATGGGGATGGGAGAAGCGCACTTGGCCACTTTGGGTGGACTGATCCCAGAAAACTGTCACTGAGCGTTGAGAGGGTTTCTTCACACGCGCATACACCTGAAACGTCTTCAGATCCGGATCGCTTCGTCCCCGGTTGATGCCGAGGATCATGACCATGAACGGTGATCAACAGTCGGTTGCCGCAGCGCCGCTGGATCTGCGCACCACTAACCGAGAGCGTGGGAGCGCCGGGTCGAGGACTGCGGACTGTAAAGGTCGCGCCAAGGACGCTCGGGTGACAGGCGGCTCACCTGCACCCCCCGCGTGCACAGGGACAGACAGTTTGGAAATACACTGCCCCACGGTCCGAAGCTCACCGGGCACAGAAACCTGCGCTGCGGGTCGCAAGCGGCCAGCGGACAAATCTTCCTTCAGGCTTCCTTTTAGGAAACGCCCGATTCCTGTCGAGCCGGAGACCCAAAAACAGTCACCGGCTCCACCAGAAAGTGGAGACCGGTTTTCTCCTGCGGTAGATTTGGGAAGAGCCACGGATGCAAGCAGGGTCGGCACAGTACCAGTGACTCCCAGGCGTGTTGAAGAGGCAGGACAGAGTCCAGATGGATATCCCATCTGCTTTTTGCCCTCGTTTGACTACGGTAAGCGTTGGTCTATTTTTGGTCTACTACCCCAGCAGTATAACTTTGTATTTTATTCTTTAAGTTTTTTTTTAACTCCTAGTCTATAATATAGCCTGACAAGAATCATTTCTGAACTTTTTTTACACATCACAGTTTTGCTGTGATTACTATAAAGTTGTCATCTGAAGTATGTGATTACTATTTTGTATGGCTAAAATAATCAGGCTGGGTGGGACATACGTGCATTCGGGGTCTCTGTGCTCTCTTTTGAATGGTAATACCAAGTAAGAGACACCATTTAGATTTCAAAGGCAGAGCATAGCACAACCTGCAGGGGCTCTCTAGATAAAACATTTTCGGTATTACATGAATGATGCTATTTTAGTAGCAGCACCCCCTTCAATATATTTTGTCACTAGTGTGTCACAAGTAAAGAAAGACAGTGGAGTTGTTGATGCAGCAGTGACTGCTGAATCAATGAGAAAATGTCCAGTCAGCTATTCTGCAGCTATTCAACTGACAAAAGTATATCACTGGGTCAACTCATAGCTGAATACCAAACACACACCTTCATGCACAGTTGCACACTTTCTTATTTCAAAAATGACTTGTTTGCCAGGGCAGCGTTTTCATTGTTATGCTCATAATTTTCTCTTTTTCTTCTTCCTCTTTTCCACCTTTTATGTCTCCCTCCCTCTCTCTCTCTCTCTCTCTGTTTCTGTGTCACTCCTGCTCAGGTCCATACCCAGTGTACCGTTTTCCCCCTGTCGCAGAGCTGAATCACCATCTGGTCCACCAAACCGAAACCCTGCTGACTGGTATTGCTCTGGCAACACATCAAGATGAAGATGGAGACACGTATGTTGATATTTTTAAAATGGCTTAGGTTGGAAGTCCTGTCACATATCCAAGTCATGCATATAGTAAATCTAAAAGGTTCCTATGATTTATCCACCACATGCATTTTTTATTATCAGCACATTTTATTCACAACAGTCGTAACTTTGCACAATTCTCAGATCTGAAATCTTACCACAGTCATAAATATTCTATATAGACTATAGACTGAGCAGATCACTGAGCAGACTGAGCAGATCAAGTTCACATCTTGACCTGTCTAACCAAGAGTTTGAACTAGTGACCACCCGTAAGTTTAATAAGCAGAATGTTCCTATAGTAGTGATTCATCAGTTGCAAACTTGCCAAATATGAAAATCAAATTCAGTTTAAACAGTCTAAAAGGGCAATTTCAAAGTCTAAAATGGATGTGTAGTGTTTTTTTCATATAGTTTTCATTATAAAGGTCATACCTTAATTAGAAATGAAATACAGTAATTTCTGTACTTTGATGCCCTCTATGGTGGCAAGAAGCAACTGAAAACATGTTTTAATTACCCTAAACATGTGGGGTTGAACGAGTCCAAACTAATAGAAGAGATATCGGTATTCTGTGTATGCACAATACCAGGACTCTGAACCCATCATCATTAATTGGATCATTTACACCTCAGGCTTTCCTACTGTGACATGTTATGTCTTGCATGTGACATTTAATTCTGCATTATAGCTTACCAATGACATACTGCAGATCTGCACCCTGCCTCTCTGCGACCTGCCCGGCTTGACCCTTTTACTACTTGACCTGTCTTCTCAAAGGGAAACCATTAACATTGTCCTAAAAAAGGGAAATTGAGATGGTCACATACATAACAAGTCAGTACAAGTGATTCATTGGGCTAGACCCAAACAACATTAGTCTCAACAAGTGACGGTCTGACCTTATAAACAAAAGGTTTGCCGTTGCGCAACCTGGATGTGGTTTGTGAGATGTCTGTAATATCATCCCAATTTATTTGTTATGCTCTCTGTGACTCACCTGGTTCTGCATATTGAACAGATACAGTCAGTGCCCCCCTCACATCCAACCAAATTCTTTACTGTTGTTTCACTTCCTGTAAGGGAAACTGGTTTAGTGTCAATCAGGAATGATTCACTAAGTGGCATTGGAGACTTTGATCGCACACACTAACCTGGAAACTATAGCACTTGAGTCTGAGCTGCTTCAATAAATAGGCATTGCATGTTTGTGTATGTGTGTGTGTGTTAAACAACCTATAATATTAAGTGTAGGATGGGGGGTTGGGAATGAGAATAGTTGTACACAAGACACTGGAGGAGTTCTCGACACCACATGAATGCAAATATTAAACTTTAACGCATGGTTACTTTACTTTGTCTAAAGTCTTAACCCCCACCCACACACTAACTGAAATGACACACACACACACACACACACACACACACACACACACACACACACACACACACACACACACACACACACACACACACACACACACACACACACACACACACACACACACACACACACACACACACGCGGTCTTATGACTGAATACATAGCATGTCCAAGAATTTTATGACTTTGATGTTGCGGTTTCAAAAGGTATCAGCATCATTTGCATCCATTCAAAACAATCTCATGATCTATTCGAAACAATCTTGTGATGGCCAACATTGAGCCATAAGTCCCGTGACATGTCACAGCTGCTTATTGTCTCATATCTGCTTCAGAGACTCATAACTAAAAAATAAGAAGATTTCAATGTGTGTTGACTCTTATAATCGCCACGATAAAAAAATACTTTTTCATTTTTTATATTTGCAAAGGTAAAAGCCTGTATATTTGTGCTTTCACCTTCACTTATATCGTCATTATAATAAATTGTTGACACTCCACTCTGGAGCATTTTACAAGAATGCTATCCAACTTTGCAGTGCAGGCACAAAACCAAAATGAAGAACATTATCTTATTACTATAATGACTTACGGCAACAAGACTTTTGCTTTCACAAAATCCAACCCCTTTGTAATGAAGTTGAGACCTTGTGTGGTACCTACTTGTTGCTTTGTGGTTGTTTGAAACTTTGTGTGAATTCTGTAGAAAGAAACATTCTCAGTCCCCCTTTGCTTTTCACACTGTCTGTACATGAGTGTGTGTGTGTGTGTGTTTGTGTATGCATAATGTGAGTGACGGCGAGCATGCGATCGTCTTACGTCAATGGGGTGTTCATTTTCTGTTCTCAGCGCCTTTGAGCCCCTTAGTTTCGGGAAAACCAGTGAGGGCTCAGTTTTAAACATGATTGCGGTTTTTCTCAGGTGTCTCTGTCTCTCTCTCTTTTCTTCTCTGTTTTTAAATGAATGGGCTCAAAAAACCCAAACATCCGCTCCTCACTTCCTCATTTACCGCTTTCTTTCTATCAGCTTCATCTCTCTCTCTGCAGATGTGTATTGTTTTACAAATTAATTCCTACATGCTTCCAGTCAGTCAGTCAGTGCATATTCTGTATCTGCACAATAACTCTATTATATGCAGAGTTTGGTGATACTCTGATCATTGAAACCGTCATGTAAACACCTTTACTGGGTCATTATCTACTTGCAGACTTAGATCAGGTTAAATTACTATGGAAAACCAATTCTTTGATTGCTTTGTTTTTTCCAGTATTTTGATTCTGCACATGCCCTGATCCAGATGTAAACATTCAACTTTTTGTTTCTGAAAAGACAAACACAAGATTAAAAGTCCACAGCCACACCAGCGGTTCTGTGAGGCTATACACATGCTCTGAATTAAATGCTAATGTCGGCATGGCAACATACAGTTTTTAGGTATTTGGAAAAATAAAATATTTGCCGTCATGAAAAGTCAACAGATCATTAAAGATTACAATTCATCCGGAGGGGGACATTAATGTGTGTAGCAAATGTCATGGCAATCCATTCAATAGTCGTGAAGACATTTGGCTCAAAACCACAAATGTCAATCTCTTGGTGCAAGAGGAAAAGTCATGGGTTTTATCCTCGGGGCACCATGGATATCTGATATCTGTGCCAAATTCCATGGCAATCCATAAAATTGTTGTGATATTTCAGTCTGCACCAAAGTGGAGGACTGATGGTCCCTAGAGCCATGCCACTAGAATGACCAAAAAAACGCATAGATGATAAATACATTACTCTAACCATCTATTGACATTAAACAAAGTATTTCTGTTTATTGTATGCATACGGTATGTAAAAGTACTGAGACAGACAGCCTTTTCACACTGAAGCAACAACATAGGAAAATGCAATGTTTGCTAAATGCCACTAAGTTTATATGACCTGGGTCTACGCTCCCCCCTGCCCTATTTTACTTTCGTCCAACACCGCTTGCCTGTGCTATAAAAGAGTGAACACAAGTTCATAGTATCTGTGAGATTGTATGTGCTGTATTTTAAACTACCCACGTTTTCTGTTGATATTGATAACCCATATTCGAACAGATTAATGTTCAATATCCTGTATCATCCATGCATTGAGCTCAACTACTGTACAAATAGGTGCTTTCATATAGGAGCTTTAAAAGAGGCATCACACACTCACCCGCTCAATAACTCTCTGACTGACTCAAGGTTAGACCTCAGGGTTGTAAAATGCACTATGATGGCAAACAAAACAACAAACTTCTTGTTCATCCAGGTTTCCCCTATGAATACCCGCAAAACCTGGAAGTAGCATCCTTCTTCGTGACGAGCACAGCAGACTATACAATGGGACGTTTCATTACGTTTCTTGTTAACTGGACTGTGGTGCGTCTCTGCTTCTCTTTTGTTACTATTTGCACACACCGACACATCAACTCACTGCTCAGCTAAGGGCTATTGCACAAAAACCTAGATACGGTTTAAGATGGGATTTCCCCGTTATCCTGGATGACTTGACTTGACTTGGTTTCACAAAAGCAGAAGCACCTAAGTTACCATGGAGATTTATTCTGTGCAGCTAGCCTGCTCCTGACCAGGGGCCTATACCATGAAGCTGGTTTAGGTGGCTAGCCAGCTATGTTTCAGTTTAGTTTCCACCAACCCTGGGTTTTAGGTACTATGAAAGTAGCTCGGCTTTAATCGGTGTTCGTTGCCATGGCATCTTACGCTGCACGGCTAACCTGCTCCGGGGCAGGTTATGTTCTGGATTCGAGATCTCAGTCTGAAGTTTGACCAATCAGCGGTGAGTAAAGAAACATATAGGTGACGTAGCCTAATTAATTCCCAGCTTCTGTTCTCTGTTGCAATCATCGCAATGGCTTCACCTTTTCTTCCAAATCCTGTGGACATCTCAGTGCAAATTGTTAGACGAGCACTTCGTAGAGAAAGACTTTTTAGGGACAGACAAAATCCCCTTGACTTTCCTGATACTTGTATGAAAGATGCAGATTTTCCATGGAAGGAATAACTTATCTTTGCGAACTTTTTGAGCCGCACATAACAAATGTGACTCGTCAAATCCATGCACTTACTGTACCGCAAATGGTATGTGTTGCGTTGCGTTTTTTTGCGTGTGGTACATACTTGTATGCGGTCGGTGATGCGGAGAACCTAGGGAAAAACATGGTTTGTCGAACCATTCGCAAGGTGGTCCTCGCACTGCAGGGGTACATAAATAGCTTTGTTGTGTTCCCTGGACATTTATCGACCATGTCCATAAAAGAGGGATTTTATAAAATTGCCGGTATAGTAAGATATATTGATAGGGTGACATGAACAAATTTAACCTTTCACAATCAGATTTTTTTTCCTTCAAAAAGCAGCTTGCACTTAGAGCACTTAAGTATTATACAATAGTCTACAGTAGCTACATGTTAAGAATGTTTTTTAATATATATATATATATATATATATATTCATATGAAAGGATTCCCTAGAGTCTGCAGATGACTTGTGATCATGAATGCATTTCATTTTTAATATGATTAGCCTATATTCATAATTTTACATTAATGGCCTATAGAATGTGTTTCTTTAACTTACGCATTAACGCAATCAGCAATCTTCCTCCAAGATTGTTCTCTTGCTTTGGCAGCAGAGGCGGTATTACTGCGTGCTTGAAAAACCTTTTAATATTCTTCATATTTCTGAAGAATAATTTCTAGCTCCTCCGCGGAAAAATATATTGCTCTCGCTCTATCCATATCGAACGTGATTGGTTGTTCGGTGGTGACTTCACTCTTTTATGTGCACGCGCGCGCGGAGTAATCAGAGTTTAAGATCAAAGCCTGAGTTGACAGAGAAAGTTGATGAGCTGCTTCATGGTACCAATAAAGCCTGATGGCATCGGTTTGGTTTTGTCAACTCTAAACCAATCCTGCAACCCTGAGTTTGTTCTACTACCATCATGGTACAGGCCCCGGGCTAACAGCCTTTTTCTGTTCACTCAGCAGTGGTTTTACCCTATTGTTATCAGCCCACATTAAAATAACACATGTACATATTGCTGTTCAGTTAAATAATGTTATTATTTTAACATTGTGACCATTATTTTAAAAATGATTTGTCGTTGGCGCTGTTATATTGCTCTATGAAGACTGCTGTTTATATTGTTGTTGTTTGGTAAATATTGTATGGCAGTTGTTGAGATAATTAGAAAAGGCTGATAGTTTCAAATGTGTTTTAAAGTGATGATGGGCAGTATATAAAGTTGTATACTACATTTGTGTTTCTATAATGGTTCTAACAATAGCTGACTGGTCAGAGACCAATAGATCTTTTTAGATTATTTATTTATTTTTCTATTCTTTAACAATAAAGGATCATGTATACTACTCTTCCATGTGCTTTTTTATTTGCCATTCTTAGCACACAATTTGTGTTCTCTCCAGTAAACTGGGACTATAATTTGAGAGTACTGTACAATTATAAAACCTAGGAATTATAAAAACCAAGCCAAGATGCACAGATAAGACTAGGTCAAGCTTTGCTTTATCAGTTATGCTGGATTTATAAATTCTACTTTGTGAAACAGCCTCCAGGTCCACAGACCACAGGCTATGTTAGGCTTCATTATGATCATTCAGTTTGGCTACATCCTTACCCCCTCTTTACCAAACAGGATACCGCACTATGCTGCCATCTCTTTTTTTCTTGTCTCTTTTCTGCTTTTTGTTTTTCTCTCTCTCTCTCTCTCTCTCTTTCACACACACACACACACACACACACACACACACACACACACACACACACACACACACACACACACACACACACACACACACACATATACACACAGTTACACTGGGACTGTCAGTGTTAATGCGGCGGGCTCGGGACTCCTTTCTGCGTCAGTGCTGCTGGGTCTGAGGTTATCTAGGCTGTGGTCTGCCCCACTTCCAGGAACTAGAAACAGTACAGTTTCATCTTTAGAGTAAAAGAGAGATATGGATGCAGAAAGAAAAGAGTATAACAAGAAAGACAAAGTCACTTTAGGCCTATATGAAGACAACTGTTGTTACATTTCTTGTTGATACATTAGTTGAGCTCAATGCTTAGAGAAATGAGTAACTATATCTGACTGTGGATAGCCTGTACAATGATTGGTCACTCCAATCACTGCAGGATTTATTGACACTGCAGGGGATTTTTAGGTAAATGATGGGTGATGCTAATAGCATGTACAGTAAATATGATCATCTGTGTTGATACTGAGCTCAGTTACAGGAACAGGGACCAGCTGAGGAAAGAACCGCAACGCTCCCGTTCCAACATACAGTTCTGCTTTTTCTGCTGTTCACTCCGATGTCAGGAGCAAATCATCTGATTGTTTTAGCAGTTGCAGTTCCAACCTGCTCTTGCATAGCACCATTTAGTTTTAGTGTTGATGTCCATGCTGGCTCATTCATGTGCAATTATCCATGTATGTACACATACACACACAGTTTGTTCACAATTTGCAGTTATTTATATATATTTATATATATATATATACATGAGCATGATTTTTTTCCTTGCAAGTGAAGGTTGGCACATGCTTATGCTTCAGTGTATGCTTTAAAAGAGCAGAGGCATTATTCTGTTCATACTTACTTTCATCAAGTTGTCAAAGAATGTGAATGTTTTCATTGTGAATGTAGAGATTATGTAAACAGTTTGTTTTATATGTGGTTGGGAGAGATATTAGAGTAATGTGAAAGGCTACTGTAATAAGGCAGAAACATGATAAAATGTGCAGGGATGTGTATTTGTTGCGTACAACTGCATAGAACTTAGCACTATACGTCAGAGTTCCTGTTGTTTGCTTAGAGAGATCTTTAATCTATATTTTTTTCTGGCAGGAAATTACTGTCATTAATGACTCCTTGTCAGTGGGACATGTCGCTGAGAGGAAGTGCTGCAAGTGCTTTTGTCATTATAAAAGGGCAAGGGTACTTTCAACCGAACACTCAAGAAGTGTCCCTGTTTCTTGTGGCATGATTGTCTGATTATGACTTATCCATTGGATGAAGCTGACTGAGTAAACCTACAGAAAGAATCTGTCAGAAACCATACAGCTTAATGGCTGGATTTTACAGCACACAGAGCGAGATAAAGAAGGAAGTGACATAAAACCATTCTGGCTCTTACTGGAAGTTGCTTCTTCTGCCAGCAAGAAGCAAAATAATATGAAAACTGCTATATGGTTTTCTACAACATGCCCTCCCCCCTGCTTAGTTTATTGCCTTTCCCTGTCCTAAACCTGCCTGCGTTTGTTCTTTCGCTTCACATATATACCACAGATAGTGGTTTCCCCTTTAGTCTTGATAAGGGTGTGATAAGAGTGGTGTGAGTCATGCCTGTACATCTGTGGAGCTCCTCGGTACAACTGTTAGTGGGATATTTTTTTAGATCAAGTGAATTTGCTAATTCTGATATTAAAAAACTAAAGTCCCTCACAGGTTAGATTTGAAGGTCATGAAAATAATGTGTGATTTTTCATCCCAAGTGAGTGATATAGACTATATACACTGACTAAAGCAATAGTTTGATAGCTGTTAGCTTAGAATTAAGACAGAAAACAGGGAAAGCTAGCCTGGCTCTGTCTGAAGGTAACAAATATGCCTAGCAGCACATCAAAAACTCACCAACGAACATGTTATATCTCATTAGTTTAATCCGTGCGAAAATGTAAAAAAATAAAAAAGTTGTTACTGTGAGGTTGCCAGGCAACCAGCCAAGCTGTCAAGAAGTCTCTGCTCCCAGCCCAGAGATAGTCCAGTACATAACCCTGTAAAACATAAACACTTTCTATTTATATAAACAATGAGCTATAATGTGGGCTTTAAGTCCCTGAAAAGACCAACCCGACGGCCGTCTGTCAGCAGAAAGACTGATCGGTCTCCCCAAGTTGGTCAAAAAAGTGCCTCGAAACACACCAAAGTGACACTGACTTGAGCGTACATTCTGCGCGTGCGCGAGACGTAATATGTCTCCATAACAGCAGGCGCCGCTTATCTGTATTGTTGCCCAAAAAATGAAAACCAGAAATGACGAACGCGTCACGTGTGTCTGGCTTGGCATAATGGCGGCTCGTTCGGAATACGATCTCATATTTTACTAAAATAGTTCACCGAAACGTGTTTCTGAAAACATTTTAAGCAAGAAATAGGCCATATAGTTGCTGAATCTGTCTTCATTTCAGATCGACAAAGGTCAGTTTAAAAGATTTTCATCAGATTTTGAAAGGCTGTTCATCGCGCTCATGCCGCTCATCATTTCCGGATTTGCACTCCACCAATCAGATTGGTCATTGAGTCCGACTACCCGCCCTCCGATTCAACATGTCAAATTGGCCAAAATGAAGGCCGACGGCCCCTTCGACGGACGATGGCACGGAACACACCGAACAGACTCGAGTCCCTGACCTCGCCAGACTGTCCGACGGCCGATTATCGGGTTGGTGTGTCAGCGCCGTAACTCTAACGGACAGTATTAATCTTCTCATCTAGTTCTCAGCAAGAGAGCAAAGAAGCCCATTTCCCAAAATGTTGAACTAGGCTGATTGCTTTTAGTTGACCTTTTGACTGACTTTATTGCTATAGTGTGGGAATGTGATTTGTAGTGCTCTGGGTTTGAACATTTACAGACGTACTGCCATCAGTCATGCAGCACATCCTAATCACATCACCAAATTGCCGAAATTAAATGCCATGCCATTTGTGGAGATTATTGCACTTAAGATACATTTTGCACATGCTTTGTATATAATATCTCTACCTATGGTACGCACATTAAGTCTAAGTTCTGATTAGTTATCAGATCAGTAATTTTCTACTTTGAAGTTGAGTGTCAGTGGGTCAGGACAATCTGCTGTGACCCACTTAAATAACCTTTGAAATCTTCTGAAAATTTCTCTTTCAACTAAAAAAGAAGGATCTGTTTTTTTTGGAATTATTACAGAGCTCTCCATATAGCTGTGGTGCAGGGGGAGTTGGCCATCGTCTCCAGACTAATTCAACTCCTGCTGTGGGCTCGCAGAGGCCTTGATGTCTACAACAACCTCCGTCAGGTAAAACAAATGCACTTTAAATACACACACAGCTGCGCATGCATGTTATTACTTTTACAAATGCAGAATTTGAACCAATAGTTTGGCATTTGAGGGGAAATGTAGTCTTCCTTTCAAATGTGGCAGCCATCAAATCCACAGGAAAGAGTTTTTTTCAATGTTTTAGTTGTATTTCATAAAACTCAGGATCAGTCAGTATAAAATGATGAAAGATAGATGTAGAATTGAAATGCAATGGGGTTTTCTGCCCCGACAACCACAGCATGCAAAACACATTCCCCTGCTGCCTCACCCTTCTGATAACAGTAACATGGAAAAGAATGAAAGAGGAAGTGCCTTGGTTTCCTTCTTGCCTTGCACCGTGTTATCACATACTCTTACAGTCATGGTGTTTGATGGTTATGCAGTGGAATTCACCCTTCCTGGTTTCTCCACCTGTTCTTGCCACAAGCCAAAGTCTTGCGTATGCTGGGAAGGGCTACATGTGTTTTCCAGTGTTTTGTTTTATTTTGTAACATGGGTTTCTAGTGCGTTGTTTTCCTTGTGGGAAGGAATTTTCAGGGTTTGCATGTTGGGTTTACCATGTTGTGAAATTCAGAGGAGATGATTAATCAGAGCAAAATGTGACTCCCATGAACTCTCCTGAACCATGCACTCATATGTCATGTCTTGGGCCTAACTACAAACACATGAATAGGCTGGAAAAGGGCCATGGCATAAGTTGCAAATATGTCATTTTAAACTCATATTCCAGCAAATTATTAGCTTTTTCTGCACATAAAGAGTCTGTCCGAAACTCCTTGTCCATCGCAACTTTGGCTATTTACGATGATATAAATGCACTCAATGAACTTTGACTGAGGTGACTTGTTTTCCCTATGAAAAAGTGACTGTGCCCTTCAACTTCCTGCATAGTAACCTCAACAAAAGGGATAAACTACAGTGTACTGGAATGTACACAAGGAATTGTATTTGAGTGTTTCTCAATCCAGGGCTGTCCCAAGCACTGGCCTTAAGCCAACACTCTTCCCCTCTGTTGTCTCCACCCCCTCACCCTCCTGCTCTGCATTCTGCCAGCTTTCTCTTTTTCATCCTTCAGCAGAGAAAGCACCTGAGCCATGCAAAGCTTTTAGTTCTCAAGGCTGGGGTTTCACACCACACAGGACATCACAGTCTCGCTTACCAGAAATAACGCTGGTGCTATCATCCGTTGTTGTCTTTCCTCATCGCTGAGGCTTGACAGCATAGGTTTTGTGATATCCTGTGTCTACCCTGTGTATGAAAATGCATGTATGCACGCAAGACACACACACACACACACACAGACACACGCGCGTGCGCGCGCACACACACACACACACACACACACACACACTCTCTCTCTCTCTCTCTCTCTCTCTCTCTCTCTCTCTTTTCACACGCTCACATATATTATGCCATATGCAATTATAACCAAAAAGGGAGATTTTCAGGCTCAGGCCCGTCACAGTCATTTGCCTACCAGATTATGTGGTTTTAACTGAATACCAGGCATAAAGAACAGACTTCAAAAAGGGAACTTTTTTAACATATAAAGTTTACCAGACAGACCTGAACACATTTTCTGGCACTGGCCAACTGCCCAAAGAAAAGAAAAACATAAAATACACATTATCCAATATTGATGACAAATCCTGAGTTTCTGTGGTTTTGCATATGGAACTTTTTGACAGAGTGTTACTATCAGTACCGTAACTAAACAACTGTGCAAGTGTCAGTGCTTGATTTGCCTTTCACTTGATGGACTACTATGATGGTAGAGACAGCTGTTTGATACTCCCACACTGGGTCACGCTATCAGGCTGTGCACAAACACAGGGTAGTAGTCAATGTTTTGCTGCTCTCCCCACAGCTGATGGTGTACTGCAAGATACTGACACTAGTGGGGTTTGGGGACTGAATCCCCAGGGACCACCCACACTAAAACATGCACTCATTTGCTTTAGATTAAAGTAATCCACTAAAGTGCATTTTGTTACTTCTATGTTACTGCAGCATGTAGACGATCTGTAATAATTCAATAATCACATCTATAAAGACATGTCTCTAAATGGTCACATCCTCTATACTGTTGAAATCTTTTGTTCATATGACATTGTTTAGGTGCATGCTGGTAACATACCATTTTATTTTTTTAGTGTGAGGGTGTGTGTGCACGAGCGAGACATCTGTGTGTGTTTGTGTGCTTTAGTATCTGTTCCGAGAAGTCACATGACCCCCCCCCCCCCCTTGCTTTGGGCTGTTTCTCAACATACATAGTTACATAGTTCAGAGGGTAGTTTACAGGGACTTTCCCTTGTCTCTCTCTCTCTCTCTCTCTCTCTTGTGCAGTCTCTCTGCCTGTCTCGCTCTCTCACTACTGTCCTTTTTCTCATATCTCGCTGCATATATCTTAAGAGAATTCAGGGTTTCTAACCATAACTGATGAACTGACTGATGCTATCAGCATAACTGTCAACAGCTCTGACGTAAAAGTGTATGATGTTTATTTTGTGCAACAAGACTGACTTTACCCTATAGTGTTCACCACAAAAGTCTCTAAAGTCTCTATCTCCTTTCTTTGTGTTTGGCACTGCTACAGCCTGGGGCTGTTCTTCAGTTAGAAACCTCTCATCTTTTTACCTCCTTCATGTTGATCCGCTCATATTGCAGGAATGCAAGTGTGCAAGGACAGACCCAAGGGAAAGAGAAGGGATTTTCCCTTGCTATCCTGTCTTTCCCCTGGACTCCCCTCTGCCGCTTCCATTTCTTCCTCATTCCTCCGTCTCTATACCGTGTGCACTCCTCACTCCCTTCCCACCCTTCCTCTTATCTTTGCTGGATTTTTGTTTTAGTCACTCTGAAATCCTTTACAGGAAGCCACAGCTAGACTCTGCCAAAAGAGGTCTATTTTTAAGGCCTTAAAAGGCCTTAGTGTGGAAGGTAATTTCTGTAGTTCTGAAGAGGATTCAACCATACATGTTTCATTAGTGCTGTGTGGGGTCAAAATAGTATTATGGCTGCTTTTCACAATCACTGATAATAGGATGTCCAATTTCTCAGGGGAATATGAGTGTGTGTGTGTGTGTGTGTGTGTGTGTGTGTGTGTGTGTGTGTGTGTGTGTGTGTGTGTGTGTGTGTGTGTGTGTGTGTGTGTGTGTATGTGTGTGTGTGTGTGTGCGTGCGTGCGTGTGTGTGTGTGTGTGTGTGTGTGTGTGTGTGTGTATATGTGTGTGTGTGTGTGTGCGTGTGTGTGTGTGTGTGTGTGTGTGCGTGTGTGTGTGTGTGTGTGTGTGTGTGTGTGTGTGTGTGTGTGTGAGTCACAGGATTCAGGGAAACAGGAGCTAAAGGGAGGAACACTGGCATTGACACACTTGAGGAATTCCACAGAGACGCTCTCCCACTGCTAGACTACTTTTTTTAATAGTCTTTACTGGAACAAATCCCCAACACACACACACACACACACACACACACACACACACACACACACACACACACACACACACACACACACACACACACACAGTACAGTACAGTACAGTAACAATACAGCAAAAATGAAACTTGGAACAACAATCTGTTCCTGATTGCTGTGTTCATTGTGTAACTTAAATAGTAGCTAAAAATTCCAGGTTATAGTACTTCCCTTTATGACTGAACTATTGCATTGCTTAATTTAAAAAGAAGGTTGTCAGTGCCCCCCGTGGCCAGAGTTAACTTAATTATCAACAGGATGATACATGCTGACCTCACCCAAAGGAACATCCTAGATTGCTCAAGTGAATTCATTGAGCACGTGGTAGATTCATCCAGGAAAACACCTGGTCAACTGTGTGTACTTTTTGTTTTTCCTGTCCTTGCAGGCTGTTTGTCAGAACAGGTTCCCTTCTCATTTTGAATTACGTAATCACAGTCTCACGCTAAGGTTGCTGCTGTTGTTTGATCTGTGCAAAGGTCTCATCTTTGACAGTCAGCTATTTTTGATGGACTTTGATGTGATTGCTGACAACTAAGAATTTTAGCATTGTGTGTGCATGTATGGGTTTGGTGTGTTGGGAATAGGCATGGAGTAAATGGATCTTCTGATGTATAATAACGATAATCTTACCATGGTTCCTTGTTTATTTATATCAGGCGTTGGCCCGTCCTTATGGGCATGGTTTGTATTGTGTCTCTGAACTTTAACCCGTAGAACAGGTTAGAGATGAAAGGAGGCCTTTACTAGAAATAATGGCATTCTTCCTCCAACCTCACTTACAAGAATGTGGTAATTGGAAGATTTGGGAAATGTATACCTTCTCACTTTTCTCCATGGGTCTTTTAATAGAACTCTTAACTCGTCTTTCTTGCAGCAGAATATCTAAAAAAATATATTTCTTGCTGCGAGTCAGAGGATAGTTAGCACTATCAGGTCTAAACAGTAAATATGCAGCTACAGCTGGCTGCCGGTTAGCTTAGCCTAGCATAAAGATAGGAAACAGTGGGGAACAGTTAGCATGGCTCTGTCCAGAGGTATGTATATATATATATATATATATATATATATATATATATATATATATCCCTCTGTTTCTCAGTCTTTGTACTAAGCTAACTTTCTCATGGCTCTTGCTTCATGTTAGTCACCCACAGACATTAGTGTATCTTCTCATTTAACTCTCCACCAGAAAGTGTATTTTTCCAAAATATCAAACTATTCCTTTTATGGATTTGCAATTTGAAGAATGCCAACAAAAAAACCTTGTGAAAGGGACCACATTATTACATTTGCTGGAAATCACAATCTGGGATTTCCACTATTGGATGAGCATGTGCCAGTCAGAACAATGACACTAAGATAGATACTTGTTTTGAAATAATGACATCAACAGTATACAGAGTAAGACGTATATTTATCTCAGATTTTAAGAGATAGGAATGATGTCTTTGAGGATAGTAGAGAGTGGGAGCACTGTTCAGCATTAGTGGGGGTTTCACGCTCTCTGAATGCTGTCTAGTGTGTGCTGCAGTGTGAAAAATGAAAACTATTTAAAGAGACATTTTGTGGTTATGGACCTGAATACACTGGTTTGTCTAAACGGTCATTTTTGCTCTCATCCTCCCCCTCAGACCCCTCTTCATCTGGCAGTGATCACCCAGCAGGCAAACATGGTGGAGGCTTTGTTGAGAGTCGGGGCCGACCCTGCTGCCTTGGACCGTAATGGCCAAACAGCGCTCCACCTCTGCTGCGAATATGACCAGCGTGACTGTCTGTCTATTGTGCTTTCTCACTCCTCTTCCTCCATATGCCTGGAGATCAGAAACTATGAGGGTAAGTTGTAGTCTACAGAAGAAGCTCCTTGGTCTGTATTGCGCTGAAGTTGTTCTTGACAAAGACAGATCTTGGATGACTCACTAGCTCTTCTCATTAAGTTATTCAATCTAATAAAGCCTTGTGATTGACCATTTCTTCCTCAGTGATTTTTTTGTGTTTAATGCAATGAATACAAGCAAAGTTATAATCAAATTAAGAGTATTACATTAGGATATAATAAACAGACATGCTGCTTATATAGGATGAAAAGGTGTTGGGCACCATTGTCAGTTGCTTTTTTTTTTGCAATACATGTGCAAGCAGAAATATGGCAAAATAAGTGAACAACCACATACTACATTATTAGTTTGTTGGGGGATATAAGAAATGTGAACTCTTGTTCAGGTAGGGGTTTGGGATGGTTGTTTTTGGGTGTGTGGGCGGGAAGAGAAGAGGACATGTCCTTCTTATGTGGTCTGATGTAGTGGCACATTGCCTCATCTCCCCAGTATGCCTGTCATGTTACCGCAAAGGAGACATTTTGTGAAAGTAACAACTCTGCGTACAGAAGAAAGCCCCCAAAATACACACAGCCTCCTCTTTCTACAATGAGCATTAGTGGAGCTGAGTTTGTATGTAGGGATCTGATGTAATGACAAGACAGTAACTTTAACTAAATAACAAAGTCTACCTAATTCAATTGTAACTAATTAGAATCAGAGATTTCATGTTTTGTCAATTCTAAGAGAAAGAGGGGGGGGGGGGTGTTCAGGTTTTATTTTTTTCAGAGTGTATTTTCAGGTCTCTCAAACAAATGCTCCTGGGCAGCTCAGCTTATTGAAAACACTGCTTCAAGATGGAAGAAGTGAACTCATCACACCAATTCTGAAGTCTCTCCACTGGCTTCCTGTGTGCCACATGATTGAGTTTAAGGCCCCATCAACACAAAGACGTATTTTGATGCAAACGCACATCTTTTGCATCGTTTGGGCCGATTGTCCACACAAATCCTGTAAACGCACTGCCCATAAACACACTTTTTTGAAACCTGGTCCCAGGGTGAATTAACGGCTCACGTTTGGCTTCGTGTGTAAGGTGAAACCGCATAAGTGCATATCGATGATGTCATCCCCACACACCTTGGCCTCACAGCTGACTGCCTTCAACCCAGCTGATGGCTCTAGCAGGGACGCAATGCTGTTTATAAAGTGGAAGTGGACAACTTATCAACTAGCTAGCTAATCTGTCTGCTCATCAACTCCTTGAACGGATTATAGTAACTTTTAGCACGGCTTATTGTAGAAAGGCTACTGCAAGAAAAATGTGTAGCTAGATTATCAAAAAGACATCGGATCATTCATGTTTGCTTGACTGCCGATGTTAGCTAGCAGAGCTAACGTTAGCTCGCTCTGCTACCTAGCGCGCTGCAATCATGTCCGATAGCAGACAGAATTGCAAAATATAAAGCAATCCAGCAGCACATTATACAATGTAACGTTTTCTAGCGGTGGCCTTTATATAATGAGCAGTGGTGAAAGTTATTAAAGTCTAGTCCATGGCTGTAGAGAACTATGGTATGTTATGAAAGGAAGAGACTGAAGGCTGCTCTTCTTCTTCGTTCCGTTAATTTCTGTAGCCATAACAGCGTCGCCTACAGGGCTGGCATATGAAGTACCGTGTTGAGTCATTTACATATGGATTCATGTGTACGTGAATTTTCTTGAACCGAATCCAGGGAAGACGGATGCGTTTTCATCCTAACATCTTTGTCTGGATGGGGCCTAAGATGCTCTTGCTAGTCCAAAAACCTCTCAGTGAAAGAAACCTTGGTCATCTGGTAGCAGTCTGCTAACAAAACATAGTAAAGCAGCATTTAATTATTTTGCTTAACATAGCTGGGAAAACACTTCCAGTAGATGATTTGCCCATATGTTTGTGATTTCTTCCTTAAAATCACTATACAATGTAATAATCATTGTATTGTGCGTTTTAAATGTCTTATGCTGTACTTATCTTGTAATATCCTTTAATACTGCAATACCTTTGAATAAAACATGCTATACTGTGTGTGGAGTGTATGTAGAAACAGGTTAATGCAGGAGTGTGAATATGCATTCATCTGGATTTGTGCTCACTGTATGTGTCTATGTGTATGTTTGCATTTGTTCACTGTGAAACTCAGGTTCTGCTCTGTCCCTGTTCTCAGGTTTGAGCCCTCTCCATCTGGCGGTGCTGCGTGGCCATAAAGATTTGGCCAAAATGCTGCTGGATGCAGGCGCTGACATCAATGCTATGGTCAGTCTTTGTACTGCACTGACTCAGCACTTACCGAGTTTCACAACATCACAAAAGTTTACATTTACCGTCTGTGCAGCCTCTGACTTTTCCCATGGTGCTTTTTTTCTCTCTATAATCAGGACATCAAAAGTGGCCAGAGTCCACTCATGCACGCTGTGGAGAGCAATAATGCAGACATGGTCCACTTCCTCATTGAGGTAATAATGTTGTGCGGGCAGGGAGGAAGGAGGGGAAAGAAGGGTTGTGACTCAACTGTATTTGATAAGTCTGGTTTTCTCTTTCCAGCTCATATCTGCATACTGAGTTTCCCATTCTTTTTTAGCTTACAGATAAGACCTTCAAAGAATTAGAGCAAAAATATTCAAAGTTTAACTTTATTATCAGCGCTCAGCAGACGTGTTGTACAAGGGCAGAATTATCTTTTCTCCTTCCTTAATCTGTCCTTGTAAAGCATTTTTTCTTCTTCGTCTCTCCTATCAGATCTAACTCACCCTCTCTATGGATCTATCTTCTGTTTCACTTTCTATGCTTAGCTGCATCTCCTCTGCCTTTCTCTATGAATCACATCTATGTCAACTTCTTCTGTTTTTCTCTTGCAGAGTGGCTGTGATGTTAACAGCCAGTCATACAGTGGGAACACAGCCCTGCACAGCGCCTGTGGTCGAGGTCAGGTGGACACGGTGCGACTGTTGCTAAAGAGTGGAGCTGACAGCAGCCTCAAGAACTACCATAACGATACCCCTGTGATGGTGGCCAAGAACAAGAAAGTGAGCGAGGGGATGACAGAAAAAGAAAATGTGCATAATAAAACAGACCTTGCTGAAATTTCATTCTTACTGCATTGTTTGTTTTAGCCCTTTTTATGGTTTTCAGTTGCTGCTTCAGGATAATTCAGATAGTGCCAAGAAAACAGTGAACCCTAAAAAAACGTTCCCAAATTACCTCTAAACGACTTCCTTGTGATTGTCAAAATGATGTCTGTCTCTCTCTAACGGCTCTGGTTAGGATAGTAGGAAGAAATGTTTGGAGCCAGAAATAGAAAGTAAATGTGTGTATCATTCCCTCTAGAGGACAGAGTTGAATGGTGCAGAGTTTGTTTGGCTCAAGAGACTGTTTTTTTGTAGATCACTGTGACACTCACTTTAGGTCATGCACACAAGTTTGTAAGAGACTGTAAATCTTTTGCAGATAGCAGATGTGTTACGAGGGAGAGGCTCCAACCACATAAGAGTCCAAGATCAACACTGTGTGTCTCTCTCACCCCATGGGAGCAACTTAACAGAAAATGGTAAGAAAATGGACCTACAGGTTCACACACACACACACACACACACATACACACACACACACAGCCACTTAAATCACAGTATTTCATTTGTGCTCTTTGCCTCTCCTTTAGGGTCCCCATCTCCCAGCCACAGTCGTGGATGTTCACCTTTGACTACACCACACACCCCTCATCGTAGCACCTCTCACTCTCCAAAGACTCCATCTACCCTTGTATTTCCATTTTACTAGCTCTAAATTATTGTCCAGTGCCACTTGCAACTACCTCCACACAGCCAACCAATAAAGAGACTTCAGTGCCCGTAAGGACATCCAGAAGAAGGTTCAGCCAATGGGATGAAGGAACAGCAAAAGACTGCACCTGAATTTAGACTTCTCTACAACCTGGCCTTCTTTTGCTGGACTCCATAACAAAAAACAGTCAAAGTTGGCATCCCTACTTTGGTTTTGATGCCTGGACAGAGTGCCTGCAGCCTCTTTGCTCATCCAGCTGCTGTTGTGGTCAACCTCCTAAGGATCAAACTGGCAAATGACAAGCTGCTGCAGTGATCAGCTGGATATTTTACATGCATCTATGCAGCAATAGAAATATGCCACTGCATGCAATCAAGGCTGAACGTAAAAGGACTGACATAGGCCTGGCCTTTTTTTTTTTTATAGATAACTGTAGAGAGATGGCAGGAAATGAAGGGCAACAAACATTTTTACACCCAAATTGTATCCAGTCTGCTTACTGTAAGGCTTGACCTGCTTAATATTGCACAGTTAAATTCCTTCTAACTGCCATTTTAATAATCTGTCTCCACAGTAACTTTCAGATGTTTGTGTGTGTGCATATGCCTATGTGACTGTGTGTGTGTGTGTGTGTGTGTGTGTGTGTGTGCGCGTGCTTGCGTGTGTGTGTTGTATCACTATCCAAAGTTGTGTTTATATTTTTTTATATAAAATGTGTTCTACAGATTCACTTTTGTCTTGATTTTGTCAGCTTGTCCCACAACAACACATTATAAAAGCAGTGTTGTGATAGGTCAGTGGGAAGTTCTTTGGAAAAAAATAAATTAAAAAAAATAATATATATATATATATATATATATATATATATATATATATATATATATATATATATATATATATATATATATATATTGGATATTATTGGGCCCTTTTGTTTATGTAAAGTGATCTTGAGTTGTATGGTTTTTCTAATCCACCATGAGGCTGCTTTAAAACTAACTCACAGGCCTTTCTCCTAAATCAAAATTATAAAATTAACTGTACACTAAAACCCAGAACTGTGCTTTGTTACCTCAGTCCATGTGTCCAGATTTCACTCACTTTCATCAGTGTCAAAAGTTGTACATAGCCTACGTTTTAAACAAAATGTGTCCAACAGATTCACATTTGGCTTGATTTGTCAGCTTGTGCTTGTCCCACAGCAACATTTGTGAATTTGAAAGCAGTGTTGTGATTGGTCAGTGGGAGGTCCTTTGGACGAAACAACCAGCCCAAAACGAGCGCGCGGCCATGTTGAATTGTCGATATTCCGAAAGAAGAGACAAAAGAGTGAAAACTCGGTGGATTTCTCGAAACAGCGAGTATTTACCGAACTTAATTAAACTGTCGATGAAACGTTAAGCAACGACGCAACAGGGAAGATTGTTGGTGGATGTAGCAAAGTGTAGGTAGCATCTTTTTTTTGGCTGGGTAAAGACAATTTTTTTTTCGAGCGTGTTGATTAGTTTACAGTAACGTAGCTAGCTAATGTTAACACAGTCTGGCTAAGCTAACACTAGCATGCTAAATTAATTTGGCCAAGTTGGATAAAAGTGTTAAAGTTGTGCGAGTCCAGAAGCTCCACACAGGTTTGCTTTGTGCACATCGTTTCTCGATGATTAAAATCGGGTCCCTATTAGAAAAGTTAACTAGGCTTAACCTTAGTATGCTAGCTGGACGGTCAAAGCCACGTTGCTATACATAAAGTTTTAACGCTGACTACAGGCGTGCCAATTAACTTATTTCAAGCCAATTTTGCTATCGACATTGACAACGAAGTTTCATGAAGGAAGATACCCACGGGACAGCACCCTGGTGGCTGGCTTTACTTTGTATTCTGTTAAATGAGGATAAGGTTAAAGTCCAACGGCTAACAAGCTAGCTAACTTTGAACGTTAGCAATCAGGTTAGCATGGCATCACAACAAAGCCGCGCTGGCACAGTTGTTAACTGCCTTTTCATATCTTAATTATGCTGTTGACTTCACAGTTTCGCCCTGGTAACTTTGCTAGTTGGATGAGGTTTTTACGGGTTTTGCTGTCTAAAGTTATCTGTTGTTGCAGACGTGATGGTTTTGCTAAACGTGGAATTGTTTGTGTTCCAGCTTATCAAAGATAGCCGGTGGTAATACACTGTACACACATCTGAAATGTATGTTATCGATCTAGTAGCTTATTTTGATTACATTGCTGAGTGTGATGTTATTTTTTTTGTCTCGCTTGTTGATACTCTGAACTAACCACCCACGATTGTTTATTGCCTGGCAGGTCACCTGGATTTTTTTTGTTGATCGGCAATTCCCAAAGCACTTTGCAGACTGTTATCTCAAACTTTTGCTGCAGAAGTAAACGACACCGGAACAAGATAACCACAGACATTTAAAGTGGACTGTCCATGTTAAAGACACAATTGCTGGAGTTACTTTTTTGAGCCCCAGCAACGACGTTTGAAGACTTTTTGATGTCAAAGGAACAAATCATAAGAATAGTCAGACGTGACGAAGCAGATCATATTTTACTACTGGCCATTTTGAATGTATAAACAAAGCACTTGGACATAAAAAGCCAAGATACTCGACGGACACAAAAAGACAATTCTGGATCATCGTTACAGCAAGGATAAGAGTACTCTGACAAACAATTTTGAAACCTGTGTTTTGGTCACATAATTGATTTATTTATTCATATGAATGTTAATTTCTCCCTTTTTTGGAGAGTTGTCTTGTAAATAGACAGAATTCATAAGCAGACCTCTTCTTTTCAAGAGGCCTGGACATCAGATTGTGTACACAATACATTCTTTAAAAAAAAGAACATATTTTTTTATTTTTTTCAGCTTTTTAGTTGTTGTTTTTTTACACTGGTGCATTAAGCAAGATATCAGTCAAGGAAGCACACTGAGGCACATAAAACAAACTGAGGAAAATTGCCAGTTATTGTGATGGCTACAGCAAGAACAGCAAACCCAGCACAGATGATTGGATTGAACAAACCAGCAAATGGGCAACTCAGAGGACAGGCAGCACTTCTTGCAGCTGCCCAACAGCCCAGTGCCCTCCAGAAAAGGACCAGCATTCCTCAAAGCAGTGGGGGCATCAAGTAAGATCCAGCTCTCAATTCTGCATTGAAATTAATTTTTAATGTTTGTATCAGTAATCTGTAGCTTGACTACTTACACTGGATACAGTAATCTGCAAAATGTAAATATAAATTAATTCCTTCTCAGAGAACAGATATTTTAATAGGTGTTTTGCACAATAAAGTTGACCACAAACATGTTTAAAATAACGCTAAAAGAAGATGAGAATCTCATAGCTTTTTACTATTGTGCATGGCACATAGGGTATATATTGTGCATATATCTGACATGGCTAGTACATTTTTGAAGTCTTTTCCCGGCCAACATCCTAGTCTCTAGATAATACGGGAATTTGTTTTTGGGGTTCAATATATTTCAGAGCCCCCTTTTGTGTTATTTATTAAGACGTAACAATGCAAATTCTTATAATTAGGTTTGGTGATGACTGGAAGAAGTGTCTGGAGCTTCCTCCAAAAGACACCAGGATGAGAACTGCGGTAGGGTAACAATTAGTACTGGCAGATATCATTATTCAGATTCACTGTTCATAACTCTTAAAGCAACACTATGTAACTTTTAGCTGCAGCTGTAGTTCCAATGAGACAACCTGTAGGGGGACCGTCCCCCTACAGGTTGTCTCAGTGGAACTACAACACCCGCTAAAAGTTACATAGTGTTGCTTTAAGACACATCCCACATTTTCCGTTGAATTTGTCATGTTTAACTCAAATGTGTGTTGGCTTCTAATGCGGTCACATCAACTTCTGGATCCTATGAAACGGTAATCTCATATGGTTCTGCTGTGTTCTCCCAGGATGTGACGTCAACTAAGGGAAATGAATTTGAAGACTACTGCCTAAAGCGGGAACTGCTAATGGGAATCTTTGAAATGGGATGGGAGAAACCGTCCCCTGTCCAGGTAAATAAAGATAATAGAATGTGGGACTCTTTATGTGAAGTGAGCTTGATTTTTGTACTTTTTCTAAACCATCTTAAGGCTGCCTTAAAATTTAGCCTCAAGCCTTCAACTGCACTTATTAAAACTCAGAAATGGTGCTTTGTTAATTCAGTTAATGTTTCAAATTTGAGAAGGTTCCAGATTTCACTCACCAAAATGATTATTTACTTTAGGCATCTTCATTAGATATCATCTTCTTCTCTGACGAAGACATTTGACCGCGCTAGCCTCTGACCTATTATTGTATGAACATGCTGATGGAGGAGAATTGTGGGCCTGTCTTGCAGCCCCCTCTAGTAAGCCACAGTATCCTATTACTCACACTTCTACAACCCACTCCTTCATTGTATGGTCTGAAAGGGTTTGGTCCCACAAAACTCGATTTGGCTGCTTTCTCCCCACTATATCTAAACAACAGTTTGCTCAATTTTAGACTTGGGGGGTATATTGCAGTCATAGACTGTCTTTCTTGTAGGGCTGTCAACGAATATTCTAAATTTGAATATATATTCGAATAGTAAAAAGAAACAGACATTCAAATGTATATTTGGATGTTATTAACGTTTAGCTTCCTGTCTGATTGAGCCGGTCAGGAAGAGTTTACAGCGAGTGAGTGGGCGTGTTCTATCATGCAGCTGCCGGTACCGAAAGTAATTGACCGCGTAAAGACCCTAGCGTAAATCTGTAACTGCAGATACGACATATTGACCCCTTACGGACATACTGTGCAAAAATAGATATTTGAATATATTCGTACCTCTGTGGTTTTTTAGAACGAATATTCAAGCGTCATTTTTGGCCAGTTTTGACAGGCCTACTTCCCTGTAGTACATACGGTTATATTGTGGTGTGACGTTGCAGCCCTATTGTGGATTCAAAAGGCTCAGCAATAGGATAGTCTTTTGCATATAGTTTTGTTTGGCGTATTTTTAAATAGTGTCATGTCCAGTTAACTTTGCCCATTGTACTGATATTACTTGTCTGGCTGACAAAAGGAGGAGAGCATCCCCATCGCTTTGTCAGGCAGAGATATTTTGGCTCGGGCCAAGAATGGCACGGGAAAAAGTGGAGCCTATCTCATCCCTCTCCTGGAGAGGATAGACCTGAAGAAGGATCACATACAGGGTGAGTTTTTGCAGCCTCCATCTGATGGTGCTAATTTTTTTTTTTAACTGTTTGAAACAGTTAGTGTGACACATACATCTATGAAGACATCAACTTTATGTTATTATGAAGTTATAGTGAATATTTTGTAATAACTAACCCAGTTTTAAAGCGACTTTGAGTCCATGAAAAGCGCTATATGAATTCAAATTATTAATAATAATAATAATAATAATAATAATAATAAAGTGACGCAGATTTTAAAGAAAAGCCTTGTTAAACAGGTTTTGAAGCATCAGATTTAGCTGCTTTCCACAAATTTCAGATGTCTCAAATTGTGTAATCCCAAAACGTAACAGAAGCATGTCTGCCTTGACAAGAGTAAAGCACATTTAAGACAGATTTGTTTTTTTGGTACACAATCTCTGGAGCATGTGGAAAAGTCTGTGATCACTGCACTATTCTACCCCATACGTATTTCTACGGTTGGTGAACCGTTTTTGGTCTGAAAAAAAAGAATGATTTGTAAGCATTACTTTTATTTAATTTTATCTATGCGTCTCACCAACCCTGGCATTTCATCAGCCCTTCCCATTTTTGTCTCAATCAAGCCATAGTAATGGTGCCAACAAGAGAGTTGGCCCTGCAAGTGAGCCAGATCAGCATTCAGCTCAGTAAGCACCTAGGAGGGGTTAAGGTCATGGCTACCACGGGTGGCACCAACTTGAGGGATGACATCATGCGTCTTGATGAGACAGGTACTTGTCGTTCCCTTACTATTCAAGATGATGAAAAACAGATTTTTCCATAAGATTGTAGATACAAAATTCTTTCCTAGAAGCTACTGCCGAGTGTAATGTGATGTTTATCTTGTCACACTGAAGTCATGATTCATTTGCACATCGGATCATTACCATATCATTTGTTTTTTAATAATTTTTTTTTTAAATTAAAGTTTTGCTTTATATTTTTACCAAAGATTTTTTTCATGCAGACAGCAAATGTTCTGCTGAATGACAAACCCTTCTATTGACCTTAGTTTAGCAATGTCCTTTGTTCCGCTGTTCTCAGAACTTGTTGTGATGTGCTGTTTGTGCCTCCTACCCTCCCAATAGTGCATGTAGTGATTGCTACACCAGGCAGGATACTAGACCTGATCAAGAAGGGTGTGGCGAAAATGGATAAGGCCCAACTGATTGTGATGGATGAGGTAGGTTTGGCTCTTTTTAATTTCTGAATTCACTTTTCAATACCGTGGACTGTATTTCTAAAAGCTTCTTTAAATATCTCTTAATTCAGGCAGATAAACTGCTGTCCCAGGACTTTGTGGTCCTGATTGAAGATATAATCAGCTTCATGCCAAAGGACCGTCAGATCCTGCTTTACTCTGCCACTTTCCCAATCAGTGTGCAAAAATTTATGGTGAGAACTTAAACCGCAATTTGGTTCTCTGGAGAGGTAAAAGTCACTAATCTTGTTTCATAATACACTGTTAATGTCTTTTCCAGAACAAACACCTGAAGAAGCCTTATGAGATCAACTTGATGGAAGAACTGACCTTGAAGGGCATTACTCAGTACTATGCCTATGTGACTGAAAGACAGAAGGTTCACTGTCTCAACACACTCTTTTCTAGGGTGGGTGTTCAGCTTAACGGTTGGATACAAAGAGTCTAAAAAAGTGTGTGGAACTTGATACCAGGCTACAAAGCAGTGTTACTATGCCCTCTCGGGTTAAGTTTCAAGACTGATTATTTTATTAATTAATGGTTTAACAGTTGATTTTTACAGAAAATGTACTATATTGTTATACGTATACTGATAACTCAATATAGAATTAACATAAATTGTGATCAAGGATTTATCCATATTGCTAACTCCTACTTGCAAAATACCACCTCTGAAATGTGCAGTTTTGTTCCAGTAATTCAAGAGATTTGGCTCTCATATTAGGGCAATGATTTGCATAGGATATTAATACAATTTGATTCAAAATCGAATAAAGACAAGACCCACATGTATGCAGGCAAAAAACCAAGAAGCTGCATACAGCTAGCAAGCTGCAGTTTGCCCACCCTAGATTTAACGGTAGCTCAGGTAGACCCATAGGATGCACAGGGAGCATAAAGTTATTCCTTCAGTCATCGATAACCATGAATCTATATATTTCTATTACAGCTTCAGATCAATCAATCTATCATCTTCTGTAACTCCACCCAGAGAGTTGAGCTTCTGGCCAAGAAAATCACCCAACTGGGATATTCATGCTTCTACATTCATGCAAAGATGATGCAGGAATACAGGAACCGTGTGTTCCATGACTTCAGGAATGGATTGTGTAGAAACTTGGTCTGCACAGGTAAGTTAAGAGTTCTCTATTTTAAAATAGAAAATGGATATTTAAATTATTGATGGTCAATGTAGGTTGACTAATATGCATATTTTCTTGTAGACCTATTCACTCGGGGAATTGACATTCAGGCAGTAAATGTGGTCATCAACTTTGACTTCCCCAAAAATGCAGAGACCTACCTGCACCGCATTGGCAGATCAGGTAAAATGAACTATTTATAAATGCTCACACTCTTAACAGGTTTTGTTTACAGCTACCACTTTCAAAATTTGGCATACCCTGCTTGATTCTGTGACACTACTGCTAACGGTACATAATGGCTAAAATATGTCTCTTCTCTCGCAGGGCGTTTTGGTCATCTGGGTCTGGCCATCAATCTGATAACTTCAGAGGACCGCTACAACCTGAAGAACATTGAGGATCAGCTTGTCACTGATATAAAGCCCATCCCCAGCAGCATTGATAAGAGCCTGTATGTGGCAGAGTTTCACTCTGTTGACCCAGATGATGACGAGAATGACTATGATGACCACGGTGGAGCCAAAAACAAGGAACTGGGAGGAATCTGAGTGAATGGTCAGTTCTTCGAACCGCTAAGAAACCAGCCATGACTGAAAATAAACCTGTAGGATTAAATGTTTTTATTAAGTTAAACCAGTTTTATTGGTGTGCACTGATCTAGAGGAGGGGTTTCTGCTCATGGGTTTTTTTCTGAAATAAGTTTGCTTCATTATTTGAAGCTTTGGACACGTTTTAACATGAAAATCCGACATTGTAAGTTATAGATATGACAGAAAATACACAAAGCATAATGGTTCTCTTTAACACTTGTGACACAGGTCACAGTGTAGCTGCATTTTAAATTGTCCATCTATCTAACACAAAAAAAGTATTGAGGGTTAATGCTCACCTGTGTGCGTAGCTGGTGTTAGGTTGCGTCATCTAAGGACAATGAGTTTTTTTCACATGGTAACACCCTTCGCTTTACCAGCAGTATTAACAAAAGATGAAGCCACAGTGTCCTGAAAAGCTTGTGTTATTGTTGACAAAGTGCTTTGCAATGCGAAGGTGGCGGAGCCGCCGTGCAAGCAAGGTAATCTGTTTGCAAAACTAACTAAAATGAAATTATCGAGTAAATGTCCTTTGTCAAATAATAAATGATAAAATGCTGTTCACAAACAGCTCTATTGTAGTCCAGCCTTTACTTCTGTGATGAACGTGCGTCACTTTAACACATGTAATGATCGCCTAGCTGCTAGCGTCGCACACCCTCATACTCTGCTGCTGGCTGGGTAGTAGTCCTTACCTAGCTACTGCGCATTTGCGACTCCCAAGAAAGATGGAATAGAAGTGGGATGCCTCACTCTGTAGCAAAAACGGAGAGCTCAACACACAGGGTGAAAAGAGGAGCAATGTGCCGTACAACAAAAATATGAGAGATATATATATATATATATATATAATTTTGAAAATTAAACCATATAAATCTATTGTTATAACCTCTAAATACAATTATGAACCTGAAAATTAGCATATGTGCACTTTAAAATTACATCCTTTGGTAAATAGGTGAACAATTGCAAAGATGAAATCAAACGGTTCATTTCCACATTATGAACAATGCAAACATTCTAGTATATAAATGAGAGCACTTGGACAGTAAATTAGTACACTGTATTAACGCTATAGCGCTTAGTGCTCAAACACCTGAGCACTCTAGCTTGAAGAAGAGCAGATACTAGCAACCTAGCTAATGGGTAATCTCCTTTTTCATCAATAAGATTAACTGAAGTTTTACAGGATATATAGGTGAAGGGTTAAGGGCCGTCTTCCTCAGACTTGCACAAGAGCAGTCAACATAGATTTGCACAGAGCTGATGAGCGCACACAGCCAGCTGTCTGCTCTCCAGCTTTACTAAAGCAGTAACCACATGGTGGTTTTCAGACAGTTTAACTCAACTTTTGTTTTTTTCTTTTCAGGAGAAACACGGCGCCTGGCATTTATGACACAAGATTGGCTATACAGCCCACAAGATTCCAAGTGATGATTTCTGTTCCCTAGCTTGTCACCAAATGGTCTTTTAGGTTTGTTTTCATTCCCATTTCGAGTCTACAGCAATCTCCAGTTCTGTCTGTGCATATGTTAGTAAACTGGTATCTTTCCACTGCCACTTCAATCAGTTGATCTTTCTGCCACGCTGCCAGAGATGGTCACTGTACATGTGATTTGGGATATTGTTTAAGTCTGTCATTGAACACCGCCACTCTTGATTTATTTTTTTTTGTGGTACTTTGCTGTAAGAATGAAAATGTGAAACCAAAGGTAGACTTAGAGGATAGAGCCCAGCTCACATCCTTGCTGTGCAGATGAACTGCATATGGCATTGTGCACATCCTGCTGCCATTCCTTTTGAGCAGATGCTTTAAAGGAAACTTTTTTTTTTTTTTTTTTTTTTTTTTTTTTTCAACAATTTACACTCAGTGGCTACTTTATTTAGATGGCCTGAATTTTTTGTGTCATGTATTTTTTGTGCTATGTATTCAACAAGGTGCTGGAAACATTAGACAAGTTCATGTTGAGATGATAGCCTCATGCAGTAGCTGCAGATTTGTCAGCTGCCCATTCATGCTGCAGATTTTGTGTTTAACCCCATCTCAAAAGTGTTCTGTTGAATTGAGATCTGGAGACCATTTCAGTAGACTCATTGTCATGTTTAAGATGATGCGGTTTGTGATATGGCATGATGTTCTGTAATGAAATGGCCATTAGAAGATGGGTGGACTGTGGTCATAAAGGGATGCATATGGGACAGGAACAATACTCAAGAAGCCTATGGCATTTAAACGCTCTGTTTGTATTGAATGGGCAAAAGTGGGACATTATTTTTAACATTACACTGCCACCATCAGCCTGAAATGTTGACTTCATCTTTACACCAAATTAAGACCCTACCATGTGCCTGTTGCAGCAGAACTCAAGATTCAAAAGACCAGGCAACATTTTTCCAATCATCTGCTGTGCAGTGTTGGTGAGCCTGTCTACTCTTGCCTCAATTTTCTTTGTCTGCATACCTCTGCTGTAACATGGTTATTTGTTACGGTCTCCTTCCTGTCAGCTTGAACCAACCTGGCCATTCTCCTCATTAACGAGGCACTTTTTCCCCCTCACACCTGCGATGCGTGGGGTGTTTTTTGTGTGTACCTGTAAACCCTATAGACTTGTATGTGAAAATCCCAGGAGATTAGCACCAGCAATCATTCCACTGGCAGTCACTTAAATCACATTTCTTCACTATTCTGATGTTTGGTCAGAACAACTGAACGGATTGACCATGTCTGCATGCTTTTATTCATTGACTGATTTTTAGATACTTGCATCAGCGAGGAGTTGTACCTAATAATGTTGTACCTAATAATGTGGCCATTGAGTTTAGCTTTTGTTATCATTCCATGTTGGTCATAAAAAAAATTTTTGCCCAGCAACCTAATTGCTGACTTGGGGATGCAGTGGTAAAATAAAGCAGATTGTACACATATCCATAGTCTAACCAAATTAACATCTTTCAATAGGTAACCAAAGTTGGAAGAGTAGACAGAGGATTACTAAAGTAAGAATAGAGATGGCTTCAGAAACCAAAATGACCACTTTGCTCTGAATGTTTAAAAGAGGGCTGCTATGGTGCTCCAACACAGAGCACCTGAAACAGTGTTGCATATAGTGAACTTGCTAGTTTTTAAAAAAAATATTATAGTCTTTACTACAGAACACATTTAAATATGACAGTTAATTTCAGTGACATTATAGTGCATTTTGCCAAAGCACAGATCCAATAGCGACCCTAAGTCAGTATTTAATTGTGAAATTTCTTTTGTTTCCTTTTTAAGCCATAGCATCAGGCAGCATGTTCTCAGGTATTGAGGTTATCTGTAATTAACAAGATGAGGGGCCTAGATTCTGAGTCCCTTCTTCCCTCCAAAGTGCCTTAGTCTAACGTCAAACCTGTACTTTGTCCCAAGATTGTATTGAAGGTAAAATGGCACCCAAACGATTCCTTATAGTTTATCAGTTTTGAAAGCACAGTTATAGTCTCAAGGATTTGCAGTGCTTCCTTATTTGTAAGAAATGCATTTGTCTCATGAGGAATTGTAAACCTGACCAGTTGTCTGACTATATTACATCATTGGACTTCTTGACTTCAGCACAAAAAATGCATGCATTTAAAATTTAAAACAATACTGAAATGTTCAGCCGACTTTCGTTTTCTTGGCTGACCATTACGTTATTGCCAAGCACCAGCAAGGAAGGGACCCATGTGTGTATCCTCTTCTAAAGCATCTGAAGTAGTAATTAGCCCTAACTTTCTTAATGTCCATCTCTGGAGTGCCCTTGTTAATAGATTTTGGTTCCCCAATTCTTTTAGCCTCAGTGCAGGCAACAGTACATGACCATTTTCTGAGTGGATTTGTAACCATTTGTTCCATCACTGTATTCTGAAGAAATACCTTCGTGACCAGATGCTTTAAGTAGACCGCCAACAATTTTCTGTTAAATGTGTCAATGCCAGCGCCTAAAACAAATTAAAGTCTAACTGACTAACTCCTCTTTTCTGTTTGATCTTTGTACACTTGGTGAGAGAATGCTTTTTTAAAAATTGTGATTGAATTGGTCTCCTACACTGCCAGCCAGGAGCCTGTCTCACATAGGATACTTGCGTAAAATCCACAGTTGCACCCTTTTTAAAGTACGGTAATACTAATATTTCAGGATTTGGTGTGGTTAAGGTTTTCCACTGTTTTTTTTTCATCCAGCTTACTTAATGTTATTACTTGGGGAGACAGGACCCAGTTTGAAACCATGGATCTTGCAGTTCTTATTTGAAATGATTGGAAATAATCATTGGATTGTATTCGTTCAACAACACAGCTAGTATATCTCTGGCCGTTCTCATCTTCAAAATATCGACAAAATCCTCCTTATGCATTACATATACAAATATGGCAGTATATGTATACAATTTGTTAATGTAATCCTACGCTACAGCCCCTAAAATAGGTGTACCCTTGGAGTGTCATTCAGCAGGAGATTGAATGAAATGAATGTTATGCGAATGAACCCCGTGCTACGTCATTGGTAGGGGGCTGTACCAGCCGTAATATCAGTCAATGGCGGTTGAAATGAGATATACATTAGCCAATCCATGGATGAGTTACGGAAAATAGGCGGGCACTTGTCAAACACGGTCACGGACGTTGTGGTTAACTTTGCCGGTGTTGAACTACCCCTGGACCCTTGCTGTCAGCGTAAGTAGATCAACCGTAAAATGACATGCCTCGTTTTGTAAGAAGGTGGTAGATTAAGGTGTTAACAAGCCACATAGCGTATTTCCAATTACCATGTTTTCAATATAAAGACAAAAATATCTCGTGGTCGACTCCACATGGCTACCAAGCTAGCCAGCTAGCTAGCTAACGTTAACCAACCAACCAACCATGCTAGCTTGCATTAGCCTTGACAGGTTAAATACTGTTAGCAGGTGTTTTACCAGCTGCTGTCTTATCTCCAAATGTTGCCTCTCTAGCAAACCACAAGTTTTAGTTAGATATTTATTGTGGTTAACATGTTGTAATCAATTAGCTAGAGTCTGATTGACCTGGGCCTTAGCTACAACCAACCTACTGTAACGGTACGGTTACTGCCACGACAGATTGATCACTGTAGCTAGTCAAGTTAACGATAACGTTAGCTGAATGCATGTACGCGAGCTAACGTCTTTTAAAAGCAAACTGTGCCCAAATGCATTGGATATACTGTGTAAAGAACGGGTGATTGTATGCTCATATCATACCTCACCTCAAAAGTCATGCAAGCTAATACTTCTCCAGTCTTTATCAGGGATTATTTTAAGTCAGTAACCTGCAGTTGTATGATTAAATAACATTGATATAATTAAATAAATTATTCATTCATATCAATTTCTTTCCTAGTCTGTTACAGTCTCAGAGTATGGGCAGTGTGTTGGCTGCTGCCCCACCCAGTCCTGCCCCAGCTGCAGCTGGCGGTAGTCAAGGGATCCCAGGGTTGGTGTCCGTCCCTCCAGGATTCACTATGCCCTCAGTGTCTTCAGTCCCTCCAACATCTGGATCTGGCCTGCAGTCGGCAGATGCAGATTCCCCACTGCCAAACCCAGGCACATATGAGGAGTGCCACCGCAAATGTAAAGGTTAGAAAATCAGTGTTTTCCCTAGGTTTGTGGAAGACTCAAGCATGATTTATGCTTCTGTGTTGAATCTACGCCGTGGCGACGTACGTAAGTATGTGGAGGCACGCACCCTACGCCGTAGCCTGACGTGCACCTCTCGAAAAATTTAACTACATGTCGTGGCCACTCATGCCGCTCGACCATGACTTGGTAGCGTTACATTTGGCACTCTCTCCGAAGCTAATCACGTCACTCGCTCTACCCCACACACACGCACACGCCGGCCCTGTTATTTTCTTAAAGAGAACGACGCACAAGTATAAACTTCAGGCCACTTACGGAGGCTACAGTAAAAGCTCTGCGTGGAGCCTCCGCAGAAGCATAAATCACGCTTTAGGTACACGTATTTGACGAGGGATTTGAGGTGCCCAAAACGGCTTGGGTGTTATGCCTGAGCCTTATAATGGTAGGGTCCCGTAATTCATGACTGACGTAGTTTATTCTTTACATTTGTTCAGCTTTGTAAGTAATATTCACTGTAATATAAGAGTATCATTATTGTCCTATTGGCATGGGCTTATACAATTGTCTAATGTTGTGTTACGTAAATCTTTTTTGCCCTTTCTCTGTTTTAGAGGTGTTCCCTCTGCAGATGGAAGGGGTGCGGTTAGTGGTGAACAAGGGCCTGAGTAACCACTTCCAGGTCAGCCATACTGTTACCCTCAGTACCCTTGGTGATTCTGGTTATCGATTTGGTTCCACCTACGTAGGCAGTAAACAGACTGGACCAGCAGAGGTAATGATAATTTCCCCATCACTCCAACTAACCCCTACAATGGTATTAACTAAGGGTGCTCCGATCAGGATTTTTGAGGCCGATCACCGATTGCTGGAAGACGTATCGGCCGATACCGATCACCGATCACTTTTATGAACTGAAAATTACGCCATTACATAACAGTCACACATGTTTAGAGAATGTATCAGTAACTGTTTGGCTTTCTGTCCTAGCTCAAAATCTAAAAAATGTCCTTTTTATCCCCGAGGGGCAATTCGTTGTGCAGCAATAGAATGCAACATAAACAACACATAGACTATACAGAAAACAAACCCCATCAATAATAGACAAAATAAATACAAACTACACAGACATACACATCTCGCAATGACTTATTTACAAAGCCTATAGCAGCAGGAACAAAAGAGTTTTTATGTCTGTTTGTCCTGCATTTTGGCAGACAGAATCTGCGGCCAGACGGTAACATCTTGTCGCTGTTCAGAGGGGGGGTTATATCAGCCAGGACTGACTGGGCTTTCTTCAGAGTCCTTATCTCATATAGAGAGTTTAAGTCAATCAGGGAGTTTTGGGAAATTTTGCCACACACTTTAGTTATGTATTGGAGCCTATTTTTTTTTTTTTTTTTCAATCACTGCACATTTCTTCAGCACACACAGACACACACAGTCAGTCACACCGACACACACACACCGACACACACACACACACACACACACGGCGAAACAGATGTTTGAGCGGCGCCGGAGCTGCTAGCTACACGACTCCGCTCTGCCTTAGCGTTGGCTAACTTTGAAAACTCCTCATCCTCCTTTCTGTGACTAACCTTCAAATGTCTGATGAGGTTGGTGGTGTTGAAATGTCTCTGGAGCTTTCCGCCTCGTGGTATTTCCTCGGTACACACGTTGCTAATCGCTAGTGTATTGTCTTTTTCCCAGATAGCAATGAGTCGGCGGACCACCAGCGGTGCTCCAGAGGCAGTAGAAGCGTCAGAATGGCGTAATCACAAACACGTTTGCCGGAGCACCACCGGTGGCAGACACTTTTAAAAGCAGTAGCCGTCTTCCTAGTGTCTTCGTTCTGCGGCCGGCCGCGGGCCAACTCCTGTTCTGCCACCGTTCAGACACCTTGTAGAACTGCCAGACCGCTGAATGTAGGGACGCCGCCATTTTGAAAATGTTCTCAGGAGTAGTGCGCTCCTAATACATCCGTGGTAGTGCATCATCTGATCGGCCTATCTGATCGGCCTTTATGGAGACCACCGATCAAACTATTTAAAGCCATTATCGGCCGATACCGATCGGTGGCCGATCGATCGGAGCACCCTTAGTATTAACATTGGGAAATTTGGGTTGTATATCTTGCTGGTCAGTGTAGGAGACCGAATATTGTCTGATGTATTCTTTTAGTTGCTTCTTTGCTCCATGGATGGAAAAAATAAATACTATTTTTTTTTTTTTTTTTTTTTTTTGAAAAGCATTGTTTATTTGGAAGCAGACTGCATGCCTCTCAGCAGGAAAATAATGATAATAATAATAATATGAATAATACATTTTACTTTCTAGATACACAAGGACATCTTACATGTTTTTAAGAGGGCATATAAAAGAAAATACAGTAGAATATATTTAGCTTCATAGAAATACATTTAACAAATTGGACATCTGAAAAGTGCTAAGAACGTCAGAAAAGCAGTAAAAAAGGTATATGGATATACCTTGCCAATGGTAGCCATGTGGAGTCGACCACGAGATATCTGTCTTTATATTGAAAACATGGTAATTGGAAATACGCTATGTGGCTTGTTAACACCTTAATCTACCACCTTCTTACAAAACGAGGCATGTCATTTTACGGTTGATCTACTTACGCTGACAGCAAGGGTCCAGGGGTAGTTCAACACCGGCAAAGTTAACCACAACGTCCATGACCGTGTTTGATAAGTGCCCGCCTATTTTCCGTAACTCATAATAAGCCTTTCTTGGTTACAGTTAGTTCACCTAGATCATTTTTAATAACTTCTTTTGTCTTCATCAGGTTCTAAACTAAATAACATACACATAGCCAATTGGTAAATACAGATCAACAGCATTTACACTGATAGTTAGGAAGCTATATAGCCCAAGGCTCTATGCAGATGCTCTTGGCCTAGGTTTCAAATGTTATCCACATAACTTGAAAGCTGATGAGTGTGTGTGTTTTGTTCCCCATAGTCCTTCCCAGTCATGGTTGGAGATATGGACAATACTGGTAGCCTGAATGCCCAGATCATCCACCAGCTCACGTCTGCTGTACGCTCCAAAATAGCCATCCAGGTATGTAGACTTGTTGAGGGAACAGCCTTTCAGGTGTTGTCTTTTAGACACTTCTTTTCAGATTTTAAGTGTCACTGACATTGTGACTTTTTGTGTGTGTTGCAGACTCAGCAACACAAGTTTGTGAACTGGCAGTGTGACATGGAGTGTCGTGGTGAAGATTTCACCGCTGCTGTGACGCTCGGAAATCCAGATGTACTTGTTGGATCTGGTATGATTATTTTCTCAAAATTGTACTAGAGGTGTTGTTGTATACATTGTTATTTCCTCAAAAGTTCAACAGAGTAGGGCCGGGCAATATATCGATATTATATCGATATCGTGATATGAGACTAGATATCGTCTTAGATTTTGGATATCGTAATATCGTGATGACATAAGGATGGTCTTTTCCTGGTTTTAAAGGCTGCATTACAGTAAAGTTGTCATTTTCTGAACTTACCACACTGTTCTAGCTGTTCTATTTTCCTTTCCTCCACTTAGACTTTATGTCCACATTACTGATGATTATTTATCTAAAATCTACGATATTTTGTTAAAGCACCAATTGTCACCCCTAGAATATTGCCTCGATATCGAGGTATTTGGTCAACCGTATTGTGTACCGTATCTGATTTTCTCCCTATCGCCCAGCCCTACAAAAGAGGGGTTTGTTGTGGTCTACACTTGTATTTCACAAGCTACTTGATCCACATGCTAAAGGTCCTATAGGAGTTATTGGAACTACAGAAACACTCAGCCCACTTGCGATTGTACAGCTAATGCTGGAGTGAAGCTTCTTCTCTCACAAACAACCTTTGTCTGAGAACAGACATTGACTGCAGAGAGCACTTTAACCAGACCAAAGAAAATATAAATTTTCCACGTTATCAAGTTACTCATGGAATTAACATTAATTAGCGGCGGCTGGTATGACCTGCTATATGGGCTGAAATATGTGCCACCAGAAACTGAATTTGAATCATTTATATTTGAATTGCTAAACTTGAATAATTGCATTGAAAAACTGAATTTGAATAACATAATTTGAAATTGTATTGTTTAATTTGAATCATTGCATTGAAAAACTGAATCTATATTGTATAATTTGAAATTGAATGTATTCGTTTGAAACTGAAGTCCAATAAAATTTGATCCTCACTGAAAATTCAACTCTATATATATCTTCACATTCAGTTCTCAAAATTCAGATTCAAGTTACTGAGACTGACATCCGAGTAGTTGGAGGATGAAGGAAGAGCAATCGAGCGCAGATTGATAGAGTTCAGTGTATCTCTGACTAGATGTCACCTTGGCTACTGCTGTTAATTGGAACGACTGCATCAATAGAGTCCCCATCGTCTATCTCTAATATCTGTCTCCTTCCTTAGAGCGGTCATATAAATATTAAAGTTAGTTTTGTTTGTGATTTAAAAGTGTAGCTGTCTCAGTAACTTGAAATTGAACTTTGAGAACTGAATGCAGGGCTCGACATAAGCCATGGCCCGATGGCCCGGGGCCAGTAAAAGAGTATGTCGGGCAAGTTGATTGGCCAGTTACTGGCCCGCACGGGCCAGTGACAGTGTCTCTCTGCTGCATCAGCAAACGTCATACTGAGTGGCGCGAAGCTTGTGAATGTTAACTAACATTTCACATTTTCACCTCACGTAATTTATAACGTTAGTTAAAAAGTCAAAGAACTATGAAGCTAATGTGAGAAAGAGGGCATTCTTAGTGGAAAACACAGCAGCTACACCTGGGTGGAGAAAGGCGATCACGGCATGTAGGCCGACGGTTCGTTTGCCGGCAATTTCCAACAAAAGCCGACCAGCCAAACCAATAAAATGCCACGCAGCTTCAAACATAATTCATTTGGATACAAGCGTTGCATTTTAGAAGATAGACGGATTGTGAACAGCGATGTCCGCGCTGCGCACACACACTCTCACACACACACACACACACACACACACACACACACACACACTCACACACACGGCAGAGCCGAGGTGTGCGCGTTACTTCACGCAGCACATAACTGACTGGAAACGATACCGAGGATTATTTAGCCTACTGCCTCTGGCACAGATGAACTAACGCTACAGTCGTTACTGTAAGTAGCCTACAATAAAACCTCCATGATTAAAAAGTCAGTAGTTATCAATATACCCACCTACCTGTTCTACAGGCATCAACATGTTTCAGTCTGCTCTGTCTGCGCTGTTCACTCGCTGTGCAAACACAGCTCTACTCTGCAAATAGCGACTCTTTACAAACAAGCTAAAATGAAAAATGTCAGTTTGTAGTCTAACTGTTTATCTTGAACTTTGGACAAACTCTTGTAAACGTAGCTGCTGTCTTAACGAACCGTCCTCTCCGCTGGAGCAGTAACCTGTGAATGTAGCCTATTATAAGACCAAAACATATACATGTGGCTACTTAATATGCACGTGAATTACGTGATCGTTACGTCCGCGTTCTTCATTCTAGATGATGATGCCGGTTGTATTCTTTTGCAACAGCATTGTCTTATTTCAAATGAGGCATACATGATGAATGCTAGCCTGCTTATCAGTCCATTCATCATTAAAGCTGCTGTTTTCACTTCAGGCTCTCTGACTGTGACATGTTTACCTGACAACAGGCCTTTCTTTCTGCAAGCATTTTCCACCAATCAGGACACTGCATACTACAACAACGTTTCAGTAATCAAAGACTTTAACCATCACTCAGTGAACTGCCCCCTAATCTGGGAACTTTTTCTACTTAAGTAGCCTATCTAGTTATCGTTATGGATTGTCCATGTTTTTTTAGGAGTCTTCTTACACTAATACATGTAAAAAAAAATATATAGCATTAATTTAGTAAGAAAGTGAAATATCAAACAAGAATATGCTTATTAGGTATAAATACATTTTATTTTCTTTATTTGAAAGTCCGGCCGGAGTGTCAACTTAAAAAAATTCTGGCCCTTGGAAAAATGTAGTTGATGACCCCTGGTCTAGCTTTACTGCTAATGGCACAACATACAGTGACAGTGGCTAGCTGGGTTATAACCATTTCCTGAAGCTTCATGGTAGGTGCGGCGTATATTTTCCTGCTTTTTTTGTCCTTTGCCAATCACACCTATGATATTTCTTTCAGGGCCAGTAAAAATTTAGAAGGGGCCAGCAAAACTCTGATCTACTGGCCCCGGGGGCCAGTGGGGATTTTTTTTTATGTTGAGCCCTGCTGAATGTGAAGATATATAGAGAGTTGAATTTTCAGTGAGGATAACATTTTATTGGACTTCAGTTCCAAACGAATACATTCAATTTCAAATTATACAATTCAGATTCAGTTTTTCAATGCAATGATTCAAATTAAACAATACAATTTCAAATTAAAGCTGCAAGCAGCGATGGACGGGCCCTCGCTTCTCTGCGCGCGTCGGGGTTACCGGCGGACCACGCTCCTTGCGACCGTGCATCTGCGCGGCAATCAGACGTTGAAAATTGTCACCAATGAAAAGGGAACTCCCTGACGAGTTCAACGATACCTCACACAAGACTCAATGTCGTACAGTTCATTATTTGTGAAAGGGGGCGTGGCCAAAGCATAGGGGGCGGTTCAAACCATCACCAATGAAGAAGGAACTCTCTGATGAGTTCAATGATACCTTACACAATAGTGTACCTTAAATGGGTCACCAGTTATGAAAGGGGCGTGGCTTAAGCATAGGGGGCGGGCCAAACCATCACCAATGAAGAAGGAACTCTCTGCTGAGTTCAATGATACCTTACACAAGGGTGTACCTTAAACAGTTCAAATATTACGAAAGGGGGCGTGGCCTGATTAAGCGGGCGTGGTTAAAGTATATGGGGCGGTTCAGTATCACATATAGACCACACATTATAAGTTTCATGTAAATCGGATGATGTTTGTCATATAAGGCAGATTTCGTGTTGCCAGCGGGGGGCGCTATGATGAAATGTCAATTTTGGCCTGTAGGTGTCCTCAGGCCTGGACCCTTGTTAAACGTGAGAAGTTTCGGGCAGATATGACAACGTACACTAAAGTTACAACAACTTCTTTGTTCATCGAAGGATGCTCAAAATGGCCGCCACGCCACGCCCACGCCGTCTGACGAAAAGTTTTTCTTTTAACAACTTTTCATCGGAAAGGTGTTGTGATGGTACACACCAAATTTGAAGTCCATCGGATGAAATCTCTATGAGGAGTTCGTTAAAGTATAGCACCTTGACTTTTAGGCCTACTTCCTGCTGCCACTAGGGGGCGCTATGACTTTGAGTAAATATCGGACCTTATATGTCCTCAGGGTTGGACTATTATGAATCGTGAAAAGTTTCGAGCCAATTGGACAATGGACACTTGAGTTACACCAACTTCCTGTTTCGATGGCGAAATGCACAAAATGGCCGCCCCGCCACGGCCATGCCCTATGATCAAAAGTTTTTCTTTTTACAACTTTTCATCTATCATGTCTTAAGATGGCACAGACCAAATTTGAAGTTGATCGGATGAAATCTCTAGGAGGAGTTCGTTAAAGTACGACATGTGGAAATGGGCAAAATCGCACTAATTTCGAACTTTCAATTCAAAATGGCGGACTTCCTGTTGGGTTTAGGGTATGGCTCCAATGACGTTTTCTGTACGTCTTGACATGTTACATAAGTGTACCAAGATTCGTGAGTCTACGTTAAACGTACTGCAGGGGCTCAATTTTTTTAACTTTGTAGGGGGCGCTAGCGAGCCATTTTTGTGCGCCTATTCCCGAAACCCTTAAAATACTTAATTTTTCACCAGACTCGACGCAACCACCAAATTTGTTGAGTTTTTGAATATGTTAAGCCCCTCAAAAAGGCAATTCATTGCGCGAAAGAAAGAAAGAAAGAATAATAATAATTCCTTCAATTCCAATAGGGCCTTCGCCGCTGTCGGCGCTCGGGCCCTAATGATTAAAATTCAGTTTCTGGTGGCACATATTTCAGCCCATATTGCTACCGCTGCCTTTTTTTATTTTTAACCGGTGAAAGCGGCGGTCCGTTGGGCTTAAAATGAGAAGCTGCAACCTGAATGTTTTGTGCAGTGCTAATAAGAGAGAAACAGAAGACAACAGATTTGTCAGTGTCAGAGTTCAGCAAACCTCTGAATTTTGCGAAACTTGGTGTCTGAACTTCACATACGCACTAATTAATTAAGATTGTTTTTCTGCTATCAATACTTATGCATGTAAATAATCAAATTGATGTTCAACACATTTAGAGCTGTAACACTCAGTAACTGTAGGTAATTGATGAATTTATTAATCCAAAAAAAATGTTAATTGCAGCCACAATAAATTGTGTATTTTTTCTAAAGATCCTTTGTTTTTATTTAGCAACAGAAGCCAGACAAATGTTGTCTAAACCCAAGAAATCGTATAAGAACCATTCCTAAATACAATCGTCTAAATTTGGTCAAATATAGATTTAAAATCAGGACATTTCTGATCAAAGAATAAGTAACAATATTATGAATCTGGCCAGACATTCAATGCCAACATTTTGGCACAGTGCTATGGACACATATCTGTTGGTACCAAGAAAATATTGAGGTCAGCAGTGTTGACAAATGTAGTACTCCATTTAAAATCAACATCAAGAAGAAGGAATATGAAAAGCTGGCAAAACACCAGAGGCTGAAAAAGTGAAAACAAAAATGCTAGAAGACCTTAGAGAGGGAAAGACATTGATACTGCAAATATGGATGAGAAGGGACTACACTGTGTATATAAAGGAAACTCTTTTCATACTTTCCGTCAGGCATTTTGGTGGGCCACTATCTCCAGTCTATCACACCAGCTCTGGCTCTGGGTGGTGAGCTAGTGTACCACAGGAGACCAGGGGAGGAAGGAGCAGTCACCTCCCTCTTGGGCAGGTACACAGGTAAATCTCCACTTTAACCTATTGAACTGCACCGCAAGACGACTTGATGCTTAAAGCCCCAGGGTGTAAGAATTTCTCCCATCTAGCGGTGAAATTGTATATGACAACTAAATTTCACTTTGTAGCCACCCCCCCATTCCGAGTGCATTCTAACTTCTACGGTGGCCGAACCCGAAATTAGCGACAACCGTCCGTGAGTGTCCCTTCCAGTGTAATAATAGTTTGATGTTATTTTGGTACCATTTCATTGCTAACATCAGCTATCAGGTTCCCAAACATATGCAAGCTAATGTTAGTAAAGTATCAGTGTTATCGTTATTCTGTATATTGTACCAGATTAATAGTGTAAGGCGATGTTTACAGCATAGGAGAGAAGCAACAGAGGTTTGTGTTTTAATATATTTCTCTGAGCAGCATGAACAATGTCAATTAAACCGAAATGATCTCTTAGTGTCTCCATCGTTTACACGCTGCTGTTCTAGTAGCTAGTCTGTGTTACAACTGCATGACGTGAGTTGTCTGCCAGGGAGGGGAAATCACGGCACATATGATTACGTTTATGTTACAGGGTAGATAATCCTTTTTCATCATTGACGCGAGGAAAAGTATCCTAGACGTCGTTCTAGCGTTATACACTACCATGCTATATTTAGCCAAGCAAGTAGCAACTATAAAACTTTTACACAAACGGGCAGAATTACCTGTTGAGAAGAAAGCAGGCAACTTTGGCGTCCCTTTTAAAATCCTTGCTCCTCATCAGCTCTTTCCATCTTGGAAAAGCCACAACAATATTAACTTTGGTCTCGTTGCTTTGCCTGTCACGTTGTCCTTTTAATTTCCTCGGCGACTCAGTTCCATGTCCTCGATAATAGACGCAACAGGCTTTCAAATCTGCCGGCGGTGAGTCGCAAGTAATCTCCTCCCCCCTCCCTCCCTGGCATACGTCACAGTCAGTGCCACTGAGTGAAAAGCGCGAAATGCGGAGCAGTATAGCCTGTATGTCCCTTATGGGCTACCGTATTTTAAGATGGCGCATGGCTATGGAGCGTCCACCCCAGTTCATGTAAGCGCAAATGTAAAATTTCAAGCCAATAGCAATACTTGGAATTGATGGTGGTGGTCAATATTCATAAAAAATGAGAAGTTTGTGAAGGGCAATACAGATTTTGATAATAAACAACTACATATGTTACACACTGGGGCTTTAAGTTCACATTTTACAATCATGTTTTAAGTTTACAATTTATAATAGTTGGCCACCAATTTCCATTCATTGTGCTTAGTACTTAGTTTCTGTTATCCCTTTAATCTCTCCTCAGGGGACAACTACGTTGCTACATTGACTTTGGGAGGGGCAGGAGCTCATGCCACATACTATCACAAAGCCAGTGATCAGGTACCTAACATTGGTAATAGTGTATGTGGATGTATTTCTTTATTTTATATCAGTCTGCCAAACTGCTCAATACAGCATTTTGGTTTAAATTGTGATTGTTAGCTTAAAGGATACATTTTTATGTCACTGTAACACCAGCGACACACTGGCCACTGAGGCGCTGTGAAGCAGAGCTATTTTCACTTCGCTCATGTTTTCCAGTCTCTGTTCACACCAGCTGCGATTAGGAGTGGAGCGCCCGCGCTCTGCAGTGATTGTTTGGCTCTCCTCTATTTCTTCATCTTGACTTCTCAGCTGTGTCTAGGGTGAGACAGGTGATCATGCACAGAGGGAGGGATGGAGGGAGAGAGAGAGAGAGAGAGAGAGAGGTGTGTCGCCCGATTGATCACAAATCTACGCTTCACGGGCTGTTTGCCCCTGGTGTAATTATTCCTTCTGTCCATACTGGCCGTCAGAGGTTCTTTCGAAAAGAGGTTTTAATGCAAGCGATGGGGACACAAATCCACAGTCCTTGTTCCGTGCAAAAACTAATTCTAAAATTCAGCTGAAGCTATTATTAGGGTTCTGCAGTCTAATTTTGGCAAATGAAGTTGGTATCTTCCAAAGTTCAGCTATTTGTAGTACAATATTCCTTCTTTGTGTTACTATCCCTGCACTGCATGGCTAATGTCCAAAGAAACACACAGAGAGAAAGAACTTGGTATTAAAAAGACTAACTTCGGAAGATACTGCTCAGATTGCTGAAACCTCCTTAATAGCTTCTGAATACATTTTTGCATTAAAGGAGGCCTGTGGATTTATTTCCCCACTACTCTTGTATGGACAGGAGGAAAATCCCTGCAGCGTAAAATTATTTTAAGAACTATGTGAATGTGAACCTATCCTTTTTACTTCTAACACAGTTGCAGATAGGAGTTGAATTTGAAGCAAGCACAAGGATGCAAGACACCACAGCATCTTTCGGTTACCAGTTGGATGTTCCCAAAGCTAACTTCCTCTTTAAAGGTAAATAAATACAGTATGAATACACTCATAGCCATATAAGTTAAGTGACTATTCATTTTAAAACTGCAAAATAAATAAAGATTTTATTTTAAAAAGGAACTCTTCCACTTCTTTACCTTTCCTCTTTACAGGCACAGTTGACAGTAACTGGGTAGTTGGGGCGACCCTTGAAAAGAAACTGGTGCCGCTACCTCTCACACTGGCCCTCGGGGCTTTCCTCAACCATCGCAAGAACAAGTTCCAGTGTGGCTTTGGTGTCACCATTGGCTAGACGTGCAGGGGCTGCCTGGAGCCAGCTCGCAGGCCACAGCTTGGACCGGCACAGAGACACACAGGAACCTGGACTAAGTTTTAGAAATTGGATTCAGAGACTCTCTTATAACTGTGATTTCTGGGGCAGATAGAGAGACAAAGACAACTACCAAGGAGCCAGGATTGGCCAAGCCATGCCTTCATTCTGTAGCCCAAATGTCTTTCTTGTATGGTGTATTGGATATACCCAGAGGCTAGAGTGATGAATGTCAGTGGGCATGAGGACATGCAATGTGAAAATCAAAGTAAGTGGTTAGACATAATATATGGTGGTCATGTATGATGATTAAAATAAATGTGATTTACTTTTTTGTAAAAGAGAATTTTGTGAGTGCTTGTAGAAGAACTGGATGCATGAGGTGATATACTTTCTCGGGTTCACATTTTTTATTTCGGGGTATATTATAAAATGTTAACATGCTTTAATGTTAGCAGTAACTTCCTCCTGGTGGGTTCTCGTACTGTAGCGGCGTCGGTGGGTCTAGGAAGGCTTCATAAGGTCACTCAGATAATCTTTAAAACATGGCAGATTTAGTGTTACGTTATATCAAGATCGGTCATAGTAAGAATGCCATAATGTCACAAATAATACAGTATAATATGCTATAAAAAGTTATAGGTGATTAAAAAATGTCCTAGTGTAGTATGTCATGAAATATTTCATAATAAAGTAACAGAAAATGTTGAATAAAAGTATGTGTATAGTGTGTATATATAGTATGTACATTTGTCAAAAATGGTCATAGCCTATGTGCCACAACAAAGTTGTAATATGCCATAAAATTTAAGTCAGTATAGTATGCCATAAATGTCATAAAAAAGTAATTATACGTCATAAAGTCATAGCATAGTATGCCATAATGTCTCAAAAAGTTATAGTATGATTATAAAATAAAACGTCATACAGTATCTCATAGTATCTTCAAGGCTTCATCAGGTCAGTCGGATAATCTGTAATAAGGCCGGGAGGTTTTGAATGATTCCCAGCCCAATACCAATACAATGACTTTGATACCAGTTCCTGAACGATGGATTGCTCAATATAAATTTCATAAAATCCATTTTAACAAAAAGAAAATACATTACACGTTACGGCACAAATCTTTTTATTTTTCACCTCCTACGTGAGCCCCGTCTCTGTGCGTAACGCAAAGTTTTTCCTGCATGTCGTAATGTTTGACAGCAAATCACAAACATTTTTAAATCTTGGTAGAAGCATGCTCCATGCTTTTTGGCTCACTGACACTGATGAGATTTATTCCTTAGGTATTGAATGACAAGGCATTTTTCGATACTAAGAAGGCAATTCGGTTGGTTTATACTATGTCATAAAAACCCGTATAAAATGTCATAGTATAGTGTTTGTCAAAAAAGGCATTGCGTACTATGTCATATAAAGTCATAGTGTAGTATGTCATAAAGTAATTATAGTATGTAATGAAAAACTCAAAAGTATAGTATGTATAAAGTCATAGTATAGTATGTCATAAAAAGTCATATAGTAAGTCATGAAAAAGTCAAACTATAGTATGTCATAAAAATACATAGTAATAGTATGTCATTAAGTGTGAAAAAGTCCTAGTATAGCGTATCATTAAAAGCTAAATTATGTCATGAAAAAGTCATAATGAAGCGTAGTGTAAGTTCATCAAGGAAGACTATCTTATGTACCTTATCTCATTCTCATTCACCTCCCTCTACTCCTGCTTCACATTATCAGCTGATTAGGCGGCATTTACTCTTTAAGTTAAAACCAACCAGGTTTGTCCTTAATCTCTGTAAACCAATCAATTCAAATTCAATTAAAAAAATGTTATAGCATCATAGCAATCATAGCAACGGTTATCTCAAGACAATTTAAAGATAGAGTAGGTCTAGACCACACTATAATTTACAATTTCCCCAAGAGCAAGCATTTAGTGCAACAGTGGTGAGGAAGAACTTCCTTTTAGACAGAAACCTTGGACAGTCCCAGGCTCTTGGTGGGCGGTCATCAATTTGAGGATGTCACGATGGGGATCATTTATCATTTTTATTGTGCACGTCAATAAAAAAAACACTTAAAATGATGTCTCTGATTGAAATATAGTATGTCATAAAAAGCCATAGTATTGTTTCATAGGAAGTTATAGTAAATTATGTTAAAAAAAGTCATAATATAGTATGTCATAAAAAGTCATAGTAAAATATGTCATTAAAAAGTCATGATGTAGTATGTTGTAAAACGTCATAGTATAGAATGTCACAAAAAGTCATAGTATCATAAAAAAGTCATACGTCACACGATGGGGTCTAGTCACCAAAGACTGTCATTTATCATTTTTATTGTGCACGTCAATAAATTATTCATTCAAAATGATGTCTCTTGATTGAAGTATAGTATTGAAATTTAGTATTTAGTATATAGTCTTTAAAAGTCATAGTATAGTAAGTTGTGAAAAAGTCATAGTATAGTATGTCATGAAAAAGTAAAAAAAAAAGTCATTGTATAGTATGTTAAAAAAGGTCATAGTATAGTGTGTCGAAAAAAGTAATAAAAAAAGTGATAAAAAGTCAAAGTATAGTATGTCAAAAAAGTGATAAAAAGCCATAGTATAATATGTTGAAAGAAATGATAAAAAGCCATAGTATAGTAGGCCTATGTCGAAAAAAGTGATAAAAAACATAGTATAGTCTGTTGACAAAAGTGATAAAAAAGCCATAGTATAGTATGTCGAAAAAAGTGATAAAACCATAGTATAGTTTGTCGAAAAAAAGGATAAAAAAGCCATAGTATATTATGTCGAAAAAAGTGATAAAAAGCCATAGTATAGTATGTCGAAAAAAGTGATAAAAAAGCCATAGTATATAGTTTGTCGAATAAAGTGATAAAAAGCCATAGTATAGTATGTTGAAAAAAGTGATAAAAAATACATTGTATAGTATACCGGTCAGTTTTCGTTCCTACCCTCACCTATGGTCATGAAGGTTGGGTCATGACCGAAAGAACGAGATCCAGGGTACAAGCGGCCGAAATGGGTTTCCTCAGGAGGGTGGCTGGCGTCTCCCTTAGAGATAGGGTGAGAAGCTCAGTCATCCGTGAGGAGCTCGGAGTAGAGTCGCTGCTCCTTCACGTCGAAAGGAGCCAGTTGAGGTGGTTCGGGCATCTGGTAAGGATGCCCCCTGGGCGCCTCCCTAGGGAGGTGTTCCAGGCACGTCCAGCTGGGAGGAGGCCTCGGGGAAGACCCAGGACTAGGTGGAGGGATTACATCTCCAACCTGGCATGGGAACGCCTCGGGATCCCCCAGTCAGAGCTGGTTAATGTGGCTCGGGAAAGGGAGGTTTGGGGTTCCCTGCTGGAGCTGCTCCCCCCGCGACCCGACCACGGATAAGCGGACGACGATGGATGGATGGATGGATGTATAGTATGTTGAAAAAAGTGATAAAAAATACATTGTATAGTATGTCGAAAAAGCCATAGTAAAGTATGCCGAAAAAGTGATTAAAAGCCATAGTATAGTATGTCGAAAAAAGTGATAAAAAAGCCATAGTATAGTATGTCGAAAAAAAGTGATGAAAAAGCCATAGTATAGTAGGCTATATAAAAAAGTGATAAAAGTCATAGTATAGTATGTTGAAAAAGGTTATAGTATATTATGCCAATAAAGTGATAAAAAGTCATATTATAGTAGGTCGAACAAAAAGTGATAAAAAGTCATAGTATAGTATGACTTAAAAAGCCTGTAAAAAGTCATAGGAAGGTATAAATAAAAAAAGTCATAGTATAGTATGTCGAAAAAGGTTATAGGATGCCAAAAAAGTGATAAAAAAGTCATAGTATAGTATGATAAAAAAAAGTCACAGTATGTAGAAATAAATGATGAAAAAGTCATTGTTTAGTATGTCTACATAAAAAAGTCATAGTACAGTATATCAAAAAAAGTCCTAGTATGGTATATCGAAAAAAGTCATAGTATAGTATGTTGAAAAAAGCGATAAAAAAGTCATAGTATAGTATGTCGAAAAAAGTGATAAAAAGTCTTAGTATAGCAGGTCGAAAAAGGTCATAGTATAGTATGTCGAAAAAAGCTATAAAAAAGTCATAGTATAGTATGTCAAAAAAGTGATAAAAAGTCATAGTATAGTAGGTCGAACAAGCTCACAGAATAGTATGTCGAAAAAAATGATAAAAAAAACCCATAGTATAGTATGTCGAAAAAAGTGCTAAAAAGTCATAGTATAGTATGTTGAAAAAGTTGATAGAAAAGTCATACTATAGTGAGTAAAAGAAATGTATAAAAAAGTCATAGTATATCTAAAAAAAGTCATAGTATATTATGTTGTAAAAGGCTATAGTATATTATGCCAAAAAAGTAATAAAAAAGGCATAGTATAGTATGACGAAAAATGTCATAGTATAGTATGTCGAAATAAATGATCAAAAAGTGTTAGTATAGAATGTTGAAAACGGTCATAGTATAGTTTGTCGAAATAAATGATCAAAAAGTGTTAGTATAGCATGTTGAAAAAGTTGATAGAAAAGTCATAGTACAGGAACAGGAAGTCGGAAAATTTGATAAAAAAAGTCATAGTATAGTATGTTGAAAAAAAGTGATAAAAAAGTCATAGTATAGTATGATGAAAAATGTCATAGTATAGTATGTTGTAAAAGGTTATAGTATAGTATGATGAAAAATGTCATACTATAGTTTGTCGAAATTGATCAAAAAACCACTGTGATACCAAATAGAAAGTGTTGAAAACAGTTAAAGCATAGAATGTCGAAAAAAGCCATTAAAAAGTAACACATTGTGGGGTGGCCTCTAGCTCACCCAGTAAGAGCGTTCGCCCCATGTTCGAATCCGACCTGCTGCTTTGCATCTCTCTCCCCCTTTCATTTCTATCCACTGTCCAATAAAGGGAAAAAGCCCCCCAAAGAATAAAAAAAAGTTATGTATTGTATATGTAACGTGATGAAAAAGTCATAGTATGGTATGTCGAAAAAAGTCATAGTATAGTACAGTATGTTGAAAAAAGTCAAAGTATAGTATGTCAAAAATAGTCATAGTACAGTATGTGGAAAAAAGGCATACTGGGAATCAAACTTGGTCATAAAAAAAGAAGTCATAAAAGAAGTCATACACAGCTGACATGGAAAAAACACCAAGAGACACCAACAAAGTGGGAGGGGTCGTCACACACATGATGTTGAATATGTGGGTTCTTGTCCAGCATGATGACGGTCACCTGCCTGCACGGATCAGACCATTCCAATGTTGAACCGTAGTCACCTGACAATAAATGAAAATTAACTGCAAAATCATTTTCTCAAAGAGCAATTAACACCTGGTAATAATCTTCTGTAGAATACACCCTGAGAGAAAACTTCTCTCAGTCTCTGCTTGTCAAAAGCCTCTCAAAGTCCTTCATTTGCCAGACATTATGTCAATACTTAGACTGGTTGATGTCATCAATGGAAAGGTCTCAAGAAGAGTCCTCATTTCCGTTAAGCACCTCAAACACTACCTGGTAAGGCTTAACGGCAGCATTCAGGGAACCTTGTAAAACGCCAAGCACAGTTGGTGGACCTGGAGGGGAAAAAAGATCTTCCAATTGCTGATTATGTTTCTTATATTTCCCTCACTATTATTTTTTAGCCACGTTAGCAGGACAGATGGAATACCATTAAGATAGATACAGACATTAATGATGCCTAGAGTATGAATCCTAATGACATGTGATCCTCTGACTTTTCTCTATTGCCACCATTAGGTTGACATTTCTGTGGTTTTGAATGAAATGTCTCTACCGTGGACTACCATATAATTTGGTGACACCTCAGGATGACTTGAAATTGTGGTGATCCCCTGAGTTTGTCTAAGTATAAAAAGAAGGAAATTACCTCAGACTAAGTGCAGGGGGGCTGCCAAATCCTGTCTAAAATGTTTTTGAAAGTTTATTTTTTATTTTTTTTTCAACTTAATTTCATACAATATATATATATACAGTAGTAGGGGGTCCCTACTCCGTCTCTCCTTCAGTTAAGGGGTCCTTGGCCTAAAAAAACGTTGAAGATGTCAGTCTGTAGTGAGTCGGTCCACCACTTTGGTGGACTAAAATATCGTAATACTATTGATAGTTTAACTTTTGAATGGGTTGTCATGAAGTCTGCTACTGATATTCATGGTTACCAGATGATGTTTTTTAATAACTTTGCAGATCTCCTAACTTTTGCCCTTAAACTGCTCTGTCATAGTTTCATCACTGGGTGGCAGTGTAGCCTCTTCTATTGGCACAGGGAACACAGTCATCCCAGTGTTGCATGGTGCATTACACAGTGGTGGAAGTATTATAAATCATTACTTAAGTAAAAGCAGCACACTAAAGAAATACTCAAAAACAAGTAAAAGTCTTGCATTCAAAATTTCTCTTTAGTAAAAGTACAAAAGTATTATCAAACAAACAACAACAAAACGTACTCAAAGTATTCCTTTGTCAGAATGGGCCATGTCAGTGTTATATCATAATATTACTGGACTATGTTATCGATGCATTAACATGTAAACAATACTTTAATTTTGTCTGATGCTGAGGTGAGGTGGAGCAAATTTGATACTTACAATACTTTCTGTGGTTATATCTATAAAACATTGTATTTTCTATACTGATCATATGTTTTTTTTTGTAAAATCTGAAAAGTAACTATAGCTGTTAAATAAATGTAGGGGAGTACATACAAGTAAGGAAGTACAATATTTGTCTATGAAAATGGAGTAGAAGTATTGAGTAGCATAACATGAAAATATTCAAGTAAAGTACAAATTCTTCAAAATTGTATGTAAGTACAGTAGTTGAGTAAATTCAATTAAATTAAATTCAAAAGAAACCTCGGCAGACACAGGCTCTTGGTAGGCGGTGTCTGACGGAGCCGGTTGGGGGTGTGATGAACAGTGGCAAGAACAGTCACAATAAAGAAAATGGATCAGTGACTAGACAAAGTAGTCGTAGTAGTTCATGTCATATCAGGGCACTGCAGGGTGTTATAGGATGTAGCATGGCACAGCAGAGCATAGCTGGACGTAGCAGGGTGCAGCAGAACGCAGCAGGACACTGCAGGAAACATGCTGGGCGAGAAAAAACATAAGGACTCCAGGGAATAGACTCCCCAGAGCTAGGTTAGTAACAAGCATTTCTGGGACATGGATGCACACAAATGGGAAGAGAGAGGAGTCCCCCGACAGTCTAAAACTAAAACAGCTTAACTATGAGAGACAGGTTAAACCGGATCGGGCTGTACTGGCCTGCCTCCCTCTACTTTGATTACAGTATATCATTGATTATATGGTAGATGAATCTGACGACTATGAAGAGAAGCAGAGAAAATGTACTTAGTTTCATTCCCCCACTGGCATTTCATAACAAGGCTTCTGTCTTAAGGCAACTTACATCTTTGTCCTCCCAAACATACAAGTACTGGCAACAAAATTAACTTAAGTATTAAAGACATACACAATTAACATAAGCACTATACTTTAATGTTATAGTTGGTCGAGGTGGTGCTTATTTGAACTAATTCCTAATAGTGTTGTGGTGGTTTATTCTAAAACCCATTTTATAAAATGATTATTTATTTAATATGTAAAATCTTAATCTGAAAAATAACTATAGCTGTTAAATAGGTGCAGCAAAGTACAAAGTACACCATTTCCCTCTGAAATCTAGTGGAAATATAAAGTAGCATAACATTGAAGTACATGAGGTACTACATGTACCTAAAAATTGTCCTTAACCCTGTAAAGCCCAAATATAAAAAGAAATTAGCACCTTTTCACCTTTCAGATGTTGTAGGAGGCCTGCAGATTTTAGGGGGTTTTCACCATCTTTAAGGAAATTGTGTAATATTGCAACGTTGGCCCTAGTTGGAAGCAGAATTTCTGTATTTCTGCTCACAATTTCTGAACAAATATACAGAAAAACTAAGGGTAAATTTGCAGGGTTGATTGCTTATTTTGTCACATAACAGTACATATCATTCATAATCATGAATAATCATAATCATACAACAGTAATATTTTTATTGATAGTCATTTATTAATTGAAAAAAAGAAAGGACAAAAACTGAATTTCATCTTCATCCCAGTGTTCAGCCTCATTCATTTGCAATGATAGTCCCAAAAACTTTCTCTGAAAAGCAAAGACGATCATTACACTTGAGTGTTGGTGTATCCTTTATTGCAGTGTCGGCAATAAAGGATGTCGTCACTGGGAAATGTGAAATTAGGTCCCCATCCTGTGGGGGTGTACAGATGACCTCTTCACCCCATTTGGCGGATTCCCATCACATTAGAATGGTCTCTTCTGAGCCTTCAAAGGACTCCTGTCACCATCTGTGTTACTGGACTCCCAATGCCTAAAGATGGTCGCCTTCTCTTTGGTGTGTTGAGAGTTGTGTTTACCTGAATTGGATTAGAAGACAATCAGTTAAGATACATGTCAAAAATACATTAAGATACAAGTCAAAAATATTATAAGTAGTAGTAGTGAAATAATAAAAAATATTAAAAACGGTAAATAGCAGAAATGCATTCTCACCAGGATGAGAAAGGATGCTAGTTGTGCCTAAAACTGTCTCCTGTTAAGTATCTCTTTCTTAGAAATATTGAGAGCTTTGCAGAGGAGCCAGGCGATCACAGCGAGAATAATGGTGTGCCAGGAAATGCAGATGTACCAGTGGTAGGATTTCGTGCAAAACTTGTATTTAGCTGCAAGTTTGTTTGGTTATGGCTCGATGTCCACATGATCACCAGCTGGGCAGTCAGTGGGTTGTTGGTTCCCTTTAGCCACTTCACCGGCATGTTCATCTGCCTCTTCATCACTTGCATTAGTGTCGTCTAATTCCATCTCCAAATCACTCTCACCATTCTGGATGGCTTCAATCACATCCTGCACACGGTATAGAAGACTTCTATTTGCTGGTGGCATTCTGGAACGGAAAAAGTAAAATAAATATGTATAAATAATACATGTGAGTATTATGTTGCAGTAGATAAACTAAATGATTAGATATAGAGTTAGATATTTTCCAGGCTAAATAATTCCATTGAAAATGTATCCTCATCCTATTTATACATTCCAGGAAATTCACCTAATACTGTCTGGCTAGCCTATTATGCTCTCCAATGAGCATACTAAAACGAATAAGCATCAGGGGAGAATGTAGCAAGCAATGCAGCAAGCATCCAACAGCATTGCGATGATAAACAATAGGACTCAATTCAATTCAGTTCAATTTTATTTATAGTATCAAATTATAACAAGAGTTATCTCAAGACACTTTACAGATAGAGTAGGTCTAGACCACACTTAATTTACACAAACCCAACACTTTCCCACAAGCAAAGCAATTGGTGCAACGGTGTCGAGAAAAACTTCCTTCCTTAGGCAGAAACCTTGAGTGGTGAAGAAAAACTTCCTTAAGGCAGAAACCTCTGACAGACCCGTGCTTTTTTGGGCGGTATGTGTTGCTGCCAGTTTGGACACAGACACTAATACAGATATACAGATATAGAGAACATTTATACAGTGATGTCAAGTATCAAAAAATGATCTCACTACAATAAAACGGCTACTATGGGGACTAACATCATCCATATGAATACGTTTGGGCTCAGCTTTCCAGTAATAGCCATTTTTTGCAATTCCAAGTGTGGGTATAGAATCATTTTTCATGCAGATATCTTGAGGTGAGAAGTCAAGGGACCCCTATGAAAATGGTCATGCCAGTTTTTCCCTGTCCCCTAAATTCAGCCTAACTATGGAGTGTTATTTAGCCCTTATCTCGACAAACTTGCAATTGGTTGGTACCGAATGGATTCCTGAGATCATCTAGTTTCATATGATAGCTTTAAAGTGAGGCCCATCAGGCCTTCTAAAGACAGTAATGTTGGGCAAGATTGACAATATTTGGCCTAGAGGAAGGTCCAGGCTTAACATTACAATAGTACTGCTTCACACATTTTTTATAGGGCTGTTAGATTATAATATATTTAAGGTATTCACTTCCCCAAGAACATCTCATAACCATCCTGTTCTGAAGCCAGACCAGCTGATAGGGAACAACAAGGTGGAGCAAACAACAGCCTGAGAGCATCTACCGTGACCCATCGACACTAGACAACCATTTAGGCCCCATCCACACAAAGACGTATTTTGATGCAAACGCACATCTTTTGCATCGTTTGGGCCGATTGTCCACACGAATCCTGTAAACGCACTTTTTTGAAACCTGGTCCCAGGGTGAATAAAAAAAAAACGGCTCACGTTTGGCTTCGTTTGTAAGGGGAAACCGCATAAGTGCGTATCGATGATGTCATCCCCACACACATCGGCCTCACAGCTCCACCTTCAACCCAGCTGATGGCTCTAACAGGGACGCAATGCTGTTTATAAAGTGGAAGTAGACAACTTATCAACTAGCTAGCTAATCTGTCTGCTCATCAACTCCTTGAACGGATTATAGTAACTTTTAGCACGGCTTATTGTAGAAAGGCTACCGCAAGAAAAATGTATAGCTAGATTATCAAAAAGACATCGGATCATTCATGTTTGTTTGACTGCTGATGTTAGCTCTGCTACCTAGCGCGCTGCAATCATGTCCGATAGCAGACAGAATTGCAAAATAGAAAGCAATCCAGCAGCACATTATACAATGTAACGTTTTCTAGCGGTGGCCTTTATATAATGAGCGGAGAAAGTTATTAAAGTCTAGTCCATGGCTGTAGAGAACTATGGTATGTTATGAAAGGAAGTGACTGAAGGTTGCCCTTCTTCGTTCCGTTAATTTCTGTAGCAATAACAGCGTTATTGGCATATGAAGTACTGTGTTGAGTCATTTACATATGGATTCATGTGTACGTGAATTTTCTTGAACCGAATCCAGGGAAGACGGATGCGTTTTCATCCTAACGTCTTCGTCTGGATGGGGCCTTAATCTCTGCTGGCACCGATCTGCTTATCAAACCAGCAGTAACAGTCTTGTAACAACATCCTATCTACATCAAAACAACACTGAACCTCTGTTTGTCACTACGGTGATTAGAGCAAGATGCGTCCTGTTCAAAGAAACTTGTGTGTGTCAAACAACGCCTCCCTCCTTTTAGTGGTCTGTGTCGTAGAGTTTAAATGGGACGGACACTAGGCCTTTAAAATTGGCTGTTAGGCTCAAGGCCTCAACGATGCCTTTTGGCTGTTTTGACTGCAGTGTGAATAGTTCTTCTGGGTGCCCACACAAGAGCTATTCAGGCGTAAAACAGGCCAGAGCATGAAAATGTGGGATCAGATTAGCATTTGTAAAGTCACACAGAGCTTTGCAGTAGTTTGAATAGTTTGTGTCTCACTGAATGTAGGGCTTTAAAATGCTTCAATTAAAAAAGGGCAGATTGACCTCTAGGGACTTACAGTTTAGAAAAAGTACACATTTAGGCTTTTTCCTATTAATGCATGGATTATTACTCACTGAGGCTAAAACAAGTCATTCTCTGTCAAAACAAAGGTATTCTCTCTTCAATATTCCCACAAGGTTCAAGTTTATAATTAGTGATTTTATTTGGGATAGATATCTCAAAAATGACTAACACATTTTTTCAGTGCAGTTTTTGCAGTGTCTGTTTTGATGTAACCAGGGAACAAATATGCATTGTGTGTGTGTGCATGTGAGTGTAAATTGTCATTGGACTCTGACCCTCCACGTTGGATGCTGCCCTGTCAATAGAGGGAGGATAAGGCTTTGTGTTGTATATTTAATAAGAGGTTGCTCAATTTTATTTTTTTATGACAAAAATAATTGTGGTTTTCAAAAGCACCATCAAAACAAGTCACTTTAAATAGAATAAATTAAAATTGCATCAGATCTTTAGAGCAACGCACTTTTTGTTTTATATTAAATCTAATGGGATGAATCCAACACTGACTTGTATAGGTCTCTCTTGGTCATTCATGTTTCTCGATTTCAGTGCTGACACCGGGAAAGTGCAGTTTCATGGCAAGCATTGACAAGTACCATAATCAGAACAGTCTGCCCTTTGGATAAAGAAGAAGGCGAAACTGTGACAGGAGCCAGGACATGTTGAGACACGGGAGAAAGTTGAATCTAATCTAATCTAATCTAGTTGCCTCCTGGGAAAAAGGCAGCACATTTCCCACTGTGGCTTGTGACCATAGTAGACCCTCTATATGTTTATATAATAATTCCACTTTGTTAGTGCTGTGTACTTTTAGGATGGCTTGCCAATACACTGTGTGCTATAAAACAGATGATGTTGAAAAAAAGAGATATCTCTTGTGATTAGATTTCTTTCTTCATATTCTGTAAAATACTACAAATACAAATATATATTTCCAGATTCATCTTTTTATTTTCTATAACTTACAGAAATTACAAAAAAGTTACAGCTTCGAACTTCACAACACACAATAAAAACTTAGTATTTACATTTTGGACAAGTGCAATGGTTTGCTTTGCATCAAGCAATAAATATTAGTTTAATTTGGTATACAGTACAATTCAGATATTTCATGCTTCAAACAGAGGTAGACCAAACAAGGCCAGCATCTTGATAAATGATGGAGCAGGTGTGGAGGTTGACTTATTTGCCTTCAACAAAGGATTGGTAGAGGGACATGAGTTGGTCCTGAAGGTCCTGAGCGTAGGGGTCCAGCTTTTCCCTCAGGTCCTCAGCGTAGGGGGCCACCATCTGTTTCACCACATTGGCTCTCTGACTCAGCTCAACCTGGACCTTCTCGGACATGGGGGCCACGCTATCTTGGAAGTTCTGCAAGTGCTGGTCCACCTTCAGCTTCAGGTCATCGGTGTAGGGTCCGAGCTGAGTCTGCAGATCCTTCACACTCTGCTCCAAGTTGGTCTTTAGCTCCTCGCTCTTCTGCATCAGGGTGGTCCTCAGGGCCTCAGAGTCCAGGGAGTCTGCGTATGGTGCCAGCTCCTGTTTGAGCTGCTCCACTCTCTGCTGGATCTGGGCCTTCATGTCCTCGGTGTAGGGCTCCAGCTTGTCCCTGACAGCGCTCAGCTCCTGGGTCAGCACATTTCTCAGCACCTCAGCCTCTGCTGTGATCTTGGTCATCAGGTCCTGGGCTGCCGGGGGAAGCTGCTCCTGCAGGGTGACTGCATACTTGCTGGCTATGTCAGTGCTGTCTGCCAGGCGGGCACTAGAAGATAGACAAAGTAATGGTTGGACCATCAGGGGTTTGTGCAATACCATATTGATTTTAATCAACATGTGATACATGCCACTAACAGGCCCAGTCACCATGGCCATGTGTGCCACACAGCTTACTTGACTTCCTGTCCAAACTGTGATTTCCTGATCATCTGGAGGGTGTCATCAGCTGTTTGGGTGGCCTTGGCAATGTAATCCCAGAATGCATCAGTCAGCACTTCCAGCTGTGGCTTGGGTGCATCAGCATAGAAAAGGTTGGCATGACAACCTGTTGGATGGAAACAAAAACAGCTTGAGAACAGTGCAGGTTTTCAGCCATTCAGTTCATTTTGACAGCTTTTAGTTGCTGAAGCAATGCTGTATAGTTTTGCTAATATAGTAAAGACAAGTCAAAAACCAAAAGCTTGCAACTTACCAGACAGCGATGCAACGGCTAATACAATGAACACCTTCATGATTGCGTCTTGCTGAAAAACATTTATGATCCAGTTAACTTTCAAGCTGCACTGAAAATGTTGCAACGTTTACATTTGTTTTGAAATGTATTGTAATTCTCACCTGCTTTTGACCTGTGTGTCTCTCAGAGTTGAGCGTGTTTGCGACTGCATTAGACTGGCACTTCCATGTATATATACTAAGTCACATGACTGTTGTAGTCAAGAGCCCAAAGTCCAGGAGTCCCTTCCATGTTGTCACAATGGCTCTCTTCCTGTTTCTGCTGCTTCTCACTGACCGCTAAGGCTACATGCAGACACACTGACACAATTTGTACAGTATACAGAGGTTATGTGGCTTTTGGGAATTTCATAACTATTAACCCCATCTTACTCCTTGCACTAGTTCTCCTCTGATTCCTCTCTAGAAAGCATTTCAGAAATAGTAATTAACTATCCACGCTATACAGTGCTAAGAGGCTGCAGATAACTCCAGATAACCTTGGTATGCTTACACTAGTGGACTTTGTATTATAATATTAGGGTTAAGCAACGTGATTAAATTAGCACATGGCACTACAATTTCTTTTTTAAGTGTTTTCTTTTAAAAGGGGCTTACTATAATCATACATAATGTAAACTTGTTTACACTATCCAGCAAGTATTATTTTGTGTAAGGAGTCAATCAGTAAAAAAGTCACTTTTGCAGCACAATATTTTCCATTTGGCTGTACAAATATTACTGTATTTTCCTGACACATTTAAATGTCAGGCCTTCATACTGGAACTCATTGCAGATGTTGAGATTTATTTTTAGAGTAACAGAAAGATAGGCAACTATTTAAGAGCACATAGTGCTGTCACTCTCACTGAGTAGGTGGCATAAATAGATAAGGGCTGTAAGAAGAGAGTTACCAGACAGAAGGTTTTTTGTCAACTTTTACACTATTGAAGTAACACAAATCTCCCTCATGAGGACAGGGACATTCAAGCATTACAAAGAGTGGGAGCAAACCTCTGAAACACTTCACAGTGACTGAACACATCCCACAAACGCACATTTTTCTTTTACATGACAGGGTGTCAGATCTGTTGAAAAACTGCATTTGATGGTTACAAAAGAAAACTGCTTAATTTAAGATCAACAAGGGCAAGAAGCTACAAAATCAAGACTCAAATCTGATGCACTGAATACCCTGTATACAACCTGAATGACAGTAAACAAGACACTCTTTAGATTCAGGGTTCTGTTGGAGGTTTGACTTCATTATATAGCAGTGAAACAGTTTGGACATAATTATCTCTAAAACAGGGGTTTTCAATGTAGGGCTGGGCAACATATCGATACTATATCGACATCGATATATGAGGCTAGAAATTGTCTTAAATTTTGGATATCCTAATGTATTGATATAACACAAGTGTTATTTAACTGGGCCTACAATAACATGTGGGCGGCCTAAAGCCTTTCTACATACCTTCCTGGCAGATTAAGTAAATAGCCCTAAAAACATTGCAAATATTTCGAACAACAGACTAAAACAAATATGACAGGCGGCAGGGCTAGTAAGAAGTCAAGTAGGAAAACTCAGAACGCAACAGGGACAAGAAATGAGAATTGGTTACAAATAATAGATACATTGAAAAATCCATGGCTAAAGTTTCAACTCAAAGTTTCGAACACAATTAAGACAGAATATAAATTATTGGATAAATTATGGATAATTAGATGAAGTACACATGACCCTGACTTTGTACATACACCTGTATGAAAGTCTTGAAGTACTGTCAGGGTCAAAGGATCAAAGTCTTTTCAATAACATGTTCTAGTTTGACACACTAACACTGTGTCGGATGTTTCCATATACATGTAACTAAAATGCTGCTCTTCAAAATTGGTTTCAGGTAAGTGAACTATGGAATGTCTGGTGTGAAACAGCAGCTACTTTGTCCTTTAGAAGCTGACAGTGATTGGGTCTGCTAACCTTTGGCCAAACTGACACATGACTGAAACAGAAACTAGAACTAGGATTTACTTTGACGGTCAAGCTAATAGAGACAATAAATCAACCACTGTACATCTAATCAAAACTAGACAAAGAAATTAAGGAGAGGGGTTTTGTCTATCTTGGCAGAGAGTTATCTGAGGCCATTAAAAGCTAACAGCTAAGTGATTACACACAGGCTTCTGAGGACAAGGTTAATTTAAGATTCAACTTAAGGATTTTGTCACACTAACACTGATGAATCACACATACATTTAGGTCATATGCACTAAGTAAGGCAAACAAAAATTGGTATTTGGCAGATATTCACTAATATATAAAAGGCGCAGAAAATATAATGTACTCAGCATGTGTTACAGTATGAGCTTGTGCATATGTGCTGCGTGGACTCTCTGGCACAGGGTGTCATGAGGACAGCAGGGTGAGGCAAGGTGACAACAAGGCACTAGCCCCCTGGACTTTGGGATCATTACAGTAGTCTGGCTTACTATATAAGCTGCAGAATCACACCAGCTGAACACCATCGCAGCCAAGTGGACTTGCAGATACACTCGCAAACTCAGGTAAGATGATGAAGAATTGGCTCAGTGTAGCAGCTGAGCTTTTTATTTCAGAAATATTTCTTGGTGAACATGCTGTGCTAACCAGCTTTGTATCTCCTTGTTATAAGGGCTAAGAACCATGAAGGTCCTTGCTGTGCTCATCGTAGCCCTTTTCAGTGGTGAGTATGATGGGAGAATCTCATTATTCTTTTTTAGCATAACAAAATATGTTTGAGATAAATAACTGCAAGCCTTGCTAAGGGTGCATGTGTACTAGTATAAATGCCTTAAAGCTCAACTGTTCTTGTGTCTATCTAGCTGGCAGTCATGCCAACCTTTTCTATGCTGATGCACCCCAGCCACAGCTGGATGTGCTGACTGATGCCTTCTGGGACTATGTTGCCAAGGCCACCCAAACAGCAGATGACACGCTCCAGATGATCAGGAAGTCTCAGTTTGGACAGGATGTCAGGTAGGTCGGAAAAGACCAGTGTGACTCATTGTTGCTATGCAAATGAAGTAAAAACTAATAATGGATAGTGGTAACTGACATGCAATTCCTCCTCACTAGAATATGAACTAAAGACAAAACTTATTCTCTCGTACAGTGCCCGTCTGACAGAGAGTGCCGATGTTGCCAGCAAGTATGCAGTCACCCTGCAGGAGCAGCTTCCCCCTGCAGCCCAGGACCTGATCGTCAAAGTCACCACTGAGACCGACGTGCTGAGAGAGCGTATGATCCAGGAGCTGAACACCGCCAAAGACAAGCTGCAGCCCTACACCGAGGACATGAAGGCCCAGATCCAGCAGAGAGTGGAGCAGCTCAAACAGGAGCTGGCACCATACGCAGACTCCGTAGACACTGAGGCCCTGAGGACCACCCTGAAGGAGAAGACCGAGGAGCTGAAGGTCAGCCTGGAGCAGAGTGTGAAGGATCTGCAGGCTCAGCTCGGACCCTACACCGATGACCTGAAGCTGAAGGTGGACCAGCACCTGCAGGACTTCAAGGAGAGAGTGGCGCCCGTGACCGAGAAGGTGCAAGGTGAGCTGACTCAGAGAGTCCAGCAGGTGAAAGAAATGGCCACCCCCTACGTTGATGCGGTGAGGGAAAGCCTGGACCCCCATGCCCAGGACCTCCAGGCCAAGCTCACCTCCCTCTACGAGTACTTCGTCAAGGCCAACTAAGTCAACCTCCCCCTCCCATTAAACAGAAAGAAACTGCATCTAAAGAAACACTATTCTCCAATCCCAGGAACACATCCATGTCTTAACAATATGACATCAAAAAGTCAACTGTTTTGAAAGCTGAAGATGTCACATCCAGTGTTGGTCTGTCACCATACACTGTGTTCTTGTTATTATGGAAATAAAGTAAAAGCCAAACATAAACTTGTGAGTCTGTTATGTTATTTAATGAGTGTTAGGTAAGGTTCGAGGATGCCAAATGTTTTTCTTGCAAACTAAGGCAAATGGCAACAGTATATCTACTTAATTTTAAAATGAAGAAAAACAACAATTACAGTGTGGTTAAATGTGGTAATGGAAACTAAAAACACTGAGTACAATGTGGTTACTCACACCTAGATAATTAAATGGTCTGATAAATCAACTATACAAGCATATGTTGTTCATATAAACACTTTTTTGACAATTATTTTCTTTTGAACTTCATCAAATTCACACGTTCACAAATGTCTAATACATGAAAACATAAAAGAAAAAACACTGGTTATTTTTTTGGACATGACTGGATGAAACAAGAATCTTTGAAAAGAATTAGTGGCATCTGGCTAACATATAGTCACTTCATCGTATATATTAATGTGCAGATATGGGCAACATTTTCAATACATGGATTTCACTTTTGACAGTTATAAGACACTTCCTATATTAGTTCCACATAAGTAGGGATAAAATCCTTTCTTGTTTATTCAGTTCAAATTGCAAATGCCCCCCGCCACGCCCCTCTAAGATTTAGTTTTGGGTCTTGGATGGGGCATGTTCAGATTTGTCTCTGCAAGTCTGGATGTTCACATAAACACATCCTGCTTCATCCTGCATTCACCTTGTTTTTTTAGTCTTCCTTTCGTGCCTCCATCGCTGCTGCCAGATCGCTCCCACGCTGCCTTGCCCAGTGGCAAACAACATTCCTCTGTTCTGCCCCCAGCTGCCACAGACTACGCTCACCATTAACCCTCCAAGCACACACAGCTCTGATTTCTTATTATGTCTGATTATGTGAGGGTTTTTGGTTATATTCCAAATCTGCATCTAAAAATGCAGTAATACCTTTGTTGATCTATTAAAAAGAAATGCTTACTGAGTTTCACTGGATTAATGACCCAACCTTTTCCCCTTTCTTGTACTTTCTTACTCTACTCTATTACAAGTATTGTCTTGATATGAGTTTGCAATTTTTGCAGAGAGAATTAGATGAAGATGGATGCCACTCTCCTGTCTGTACAGTTAACATGAAGAATGGAAACAAGGGAAGCAGCTAGCCTGGCTCTGTCCAGAGGTAAAAACAGCACCTAAGCAATACATTGTATTATGATTGTTGGTTCTGTACAAAAAAAACTTAAAGAGGGTTATGTCTGGGACTATTTAATTGGTGAGCTTCAGAGGTGTTGGTAGGCCCATTTTTTCTCTTATGACAGAACCAGGCTAGCTGTTCGCCCCCTCTTTGTTCTGTAGCTTCATTTTAACACACAGTAATGACAGTGGTATCAGTCAAAGTCTCTACACAACAAAGCCAACAAACATATTTTCTAAAATGTCGAGCTAATCCTTTAATTAGATGTACGCTGATTTAAAATAATGCTTGCACAAATAAAATATTTGTGAACATTAAGGAACATGTTGCCAACCAACCAAGTTTCTGCACTGCTTGAACTCCTTGGTAGACATGAGGCTTTTGTCCTTTAGCCTAAAAGGATACACTTAGCTCACCCTAGCATTGCACAGGGAATGACAGCAGGAGGCAATGTGACTCAAGGTTATTTTTTTGATGGACACGCATGAGCTGCTGCATCAAACCATGTGACCGCTTTATTACAGTGAGACGGTGCTATAAACAAGGCAGACCTACACAGACATTTAGCTCTGTCCGCACACCTCCCCCAATCAGCTGATAGCATTCTGATTCAGAACCAGATGATGGGGTAAAAGCTGCAGGAAAAACACTCAATTGTGAACTTGAACATCCAGCTCAAGAACTCTTAACCCGCAGACGCTAACTGTAGTAACCTCGCTGACTCATCTAAGCAGATGTTTGCCTGTACGGAGGGGTGAGATCATCCAGACTTAACCAAGAACCAAATTCTTCCAGAGAACAACATCTTCAGGCTATAGGGTTACTTTCGTTCACACCATCTAAAGATGCCCTCTCACACACTCACTCCTGATAGAGATTGGACATTGCCTCTGTTGTTGTGGCGAGAAAGGAGAAGCAGCAGGAGTTTAGATGACTGTCAGATATGCATACCGTATTACCATTATCATGGTTCTTCTTGAATCTCTCTGTTTCACTTCCGCCATCTGCCTCTTTATCCTGGAGGTTCGGCAAAGGAAGGCACGGCATTGTGGGTTTGTGCTGTCAGGCCTGTGACCTTTGTTGGTCCATGTGTGTAGTTTGGTCACTGTGGTCCATCACATCTGCATAATACAAACACAAACTATTTAGTTCACGTCTGTTATCTCCATAGTGGAAACACAGTGTAGGGGCTAGAGTAGGTGAATGTTTCACACAGGAGATTAAACATATTCCAAAAAAACAAAAACAAAAAGTTGTTGCGTGACAATGTTTTGCGTAGAACGTTGCGATTGTATTACTGATCTTGATTTGTTTTGTATGTTTGAACTGGACTGGACTTGTTATCTAGCTGAACATGCGGCATCTTTCTGTGTATGACACACCTCATGTAGTAACACACTATTGTTGTGGAATATCAAGGTCAAAGGTCGAAAGAAAAGTGACACCTAAATGAGTTTAAACTGGAAAACGTATCAACCTGTTTCCTCTCATTGTTGATTGATTGCCATTTAAACAGAGTAAAGAACTGTTCTATCCATTTCAAGATAGCTGAACTATTCATTTAGGTACAGTCTCTAAATCAGTTAACACAGAGTTGACCCCTTTGGGTTATCACACACTCATGTTATCATGTTCTCCCACTAATTATCTGACCAAGCCAACCCATTTAAACTTTGTTCCTGTGTAAAGTTGGGTTTCTGTGAAAAAAAGACTGTTTGGTTGGCAACAAAGAGGCCAAGTCCTAAAGGGCAAACGTTTTAAAATAAGCCAATGCTCTGGTCCGATGCTGGTAAAATACTCTGATAGACTGAGATCTTTGCTGCTCCCATCTTAAACCAGTTTTCTATACAACATAATACCAACAAACTTATTCAAAACAGGCTAAAATTAAATCACTTAAATGTAAGCAGCATGGTGCAGTAAAAGCAAGATAGCACAACAAATTCTGACATGATCCCATAAAAAGGTTCCATTTATGTGTATAATGCCTGATATATAACAGCCTTTAAGGGTTTGGGATTGACTTTACAAGTCTTTGGTTTTGACATAATTTGTAGTCCAGTAGCAAAGCGTTTACTGTGAATAGGGAAGCCTGTCTTTAATTTCCTGCTAATCCATCAGCAATCTTTGTCATAACAGGAAAACTGAACTCTTACTCTGCATCCCGGTGACAATCTAACCTACTACTTTTATAATGTTACCACACTGGACATAGTTGTACATACTGTACATATCTGTCTATATGGTTCATTCAGTATATCCATATTTATTGTTTTTCTTATTATATATTCTGTTAATACACTGCATATATCTATATCTATATTATTATGCTACTACATTGCACATATCACATGTTGTTCATACATTGTTCATATTACATAGCTATATTTATTCTGCTCTTATAACACTGCAATATATTTCTTGTCCTGCCTATGCACCACCTGTCTATAGTTGTATATCATATTGCACTTTTCTGCTTTTTTTTTTTGCACTTCTGGTTGGACGCAAACTGCATTTCGCTGTCTTTGTACTTGTACACTGCACAATGACAATACAGTTGAATCTAATAATCTAAAATAACAGTTCTGTCTGATGGAGACGCATTTGTCTGACAAAAATATGCACCAGGACTCATGATGTTCTACCACTGAATAAATATGTGTTGCTCAATAAGCTGAGGTAATCACTTTTCTTTCAGCATCAAACATCCCCTTTACTGTGCCAATTTTATAATCCTGGAAATGCCTTGTCCTCTGTGGAAACCTACAACATTAAAACAGATATGATTTCAGTCTCTTCCCTCTATGGTTCCTGTATAATCTACTTCTTTTGTTCAGTGCCCAGTTTACAGGTAATAAAATAGTTTAATTTAATTTTCAATGTATTTCATTACCTGTAATCCTTCTTTTGTAAAGTGGGCTCACTGTAAAGGTGGGCATGTTCGAGCTTATGGGGGAACAACACTGGGGGTGTTGTCCCCCCCAAGCTTGAACATGCCCACCTTTTTACTTCAGGCACTTACTGGTAATGTAGAGCTCTACATGATAAAGTAGTACAGAACTGCATTTTGTTGTACTCTGCACAATGACAATACAGTTTAATCTAATCTAATCTACAGCACGCACAGTAGAAAATGCAATTTGGCGCGTATGATCTTCATACATAAAAATCTAATTCACCACTTGAAATGTGTGAGTGAGATTGACACGCAAAGATGTTGTATTTGTTGGGGGTTGTGTGTCTGTAGGGGGTGGATAAGTGAGAGCCAGACCATGAATTGCAATGCATGTGTGAAAGGCTTATTTGCATCCTGGCGTCAGGAGGATTTATATTCGGATGAGACGACTTGGTGATAATGATCAAAGAAAATCCTGCAAAGTTGTGGTCACTTAACACCAAACCCTGCAATAACCTGCAATAACCAGTGGTGGAGGAATTCCTAAAATCTGTTACTTGAGTAAAAGTAGCAATACCACCATATAAAAAGTAAAGGTTAAGTTCAGTAAAAGAATGAAATCAGCAGCAAAATATAGCCTGTTGAGTTGACACTACATCGATAATTATTTACTGTTGCATAATATTCAAAACCATGCCATCCTGCTTTAAAGTTTATTGTGTTTTATGTGTACATGTGTAATCCAAGTACATTTACTCAAGTATTGTATCTACTACACACGTGAGGTAATTGTAGTTTTCTTGAGTGTTTCATTTGCATGCTACTTTATACTTGTACACATTTTAGAGGTAAATATTGTGCTTTATACTCCACTACATGTATTTGCTTTTTTTTGACAGCCATAGTTACTTTTACATATTCTGGTTTTACAAATAAAACAGAGCAACAGAGCACAAGGTAACTTCATTTCACTAGCTTTTGACTTCTAATGGGATATTTTACATTGTGGTGTGGCTACTTTTACTTCCACCTCTAAATAGAATAAATGTTCATATAAAGTAGCCTAGCCCAAAAACGTCTTTAGGAAATGTGCTTTGCTGCTTTCTGCTTCTGGCAGTGACACATGAAATGTTCACTGTTGTTAAAAATTTGTAAACGGTGGGAAAAAATATACAAACAAAGAGATTTTTTTTTGAAGGACACGTGAAACTTTCAGTCCGTTATTCTTGTGACTGGCAGATTGCTCAACCCCCCCCCCTCAAACAATACAAACCTGCGAAAACATCGGAACTTCGGACGCAGTATTTGTGGCACGTTGCGTGGAGGAAAACAGCAAATCTGTGCAGACAAATCATGTTGACCACGTGAACGCGCGCGAGCAATCAGCGCCCACCCCACCCGTCCACGCGCGGCAGCAACAGTCTCCCGCCACTGTATAAAAGCCCTCAGTCACTGTTCAGGGAGCACGGAGGAAGCTCAGCCTCTCAGGTGAGTGACAGGGCTGCACAGCGTGCAGAGATACCTCTTCTGACTTAATACCAGTGTATGGAAACTACATTCTGCTTAGTCTATTCTGTGTTACATTTAATGTAGCCTATATTTATTTAAATTGTAGAGGAGGAAGTTAAAACTATGTACTACCTCATGGCAGAAAACCATTCATCTGTTTGTATTGAATTGTTTATTGCTTACCTTTTACCCCCCTTTAATTCACAGGTGTATCTATCTCTCCAACAACCATGAAGACTGTAGCTCTAATCCTTGCTCTGGCAGTCATCTCTGGTAAGTGTACTACTGGTCTGAAATGTACCACCACTAACTTTTTTTTTTATTAAATTGGATTTGATGTTTGTAGATTTATCCAACTTTTCCAAATGTGCCCATAATAGGCTGCAGTGGCCGTGCTGTGCTCCCTGATGCCACCCTAAAAAGCTGGGAGGACACCGTGGATCGTTTCTGGCAGTACGTCTCTGAGCTGAACCAAAAAGCCGATGGAGTTGTACAGGATCTCAAGGCCTCTCAGCTCACCAGGGAGCTAGAGTAAGTTAACTTCATCATTATCATGCCTTCTTAATTTCAATAGGCAGTGACTCGTTCATTTATACTTCTCTACATTTGGAGTACTTCCAAATGATTTCCCTTCACACATTTCTCTTACTCTTATTTCCAAACCTTACTTCTCTCTAACCTCTATCCTATATTCTGTCCTCATGTCTGACCATCTTGTTCCTCTGCTTCCAGCACTCTGATCTCTGACAGCATGGCAGAGCTGGCAGCATACAAAGATGACATCCAGACCAAGCTGAGTCCCTACACCGATAGCTCCAGCGGCCAGTTGGCTCAAGACATGCAGCTTCTGGGCAACAAACTCCAGAAGGACATGCTGGATGCCAAAGAGCGCAGCGTTGAATATCTGGGTGAGCTCAAGATCATGGTGGAGCAGAACACCGATGACGTCCGCGGCCGTATCAGCACCTACACCCACAAGCTGAAGAAGCGCCTGAACAAAGACACCGAGGAGATTCGCAAGTAAGTGGGGTGGAGGATTTTCACACTCTCAAACTCTTTCTTGTCTTTGCTAATATGCAAAGTAAATGTCTTCTCTCTTCTCCCCCCCCCAAGCACTGTGGCCACCTACGTGGGTGAGCTCCAGTCCCGCACCTCCCAGAACATGGACGCCGTGAAGGAGAATGTTGAGCCCTACGTCCAGCAGGCCACTGACACCGCATCCAAGAAGCTGAGTGACATCTCCACCATGCTGAAGACCCAGGCTGATAACTTGGGCCTGCAGCTGGAGACCCAGGCTGAGGGTATCAAGACCCAGCTGGAGTCCACCGCCCAGGAACTGCGCACCTCCCTGGAAGGCAAGATCGACCAGCTGACCGACATGATCTCCCCCTTTGCCACCCAGATCCGTGAGCAGATTGAGAACATCATGGAGAAGGTCAAGGAGACCGCCGCCGCTGCATAAAGAAAGACTCTGATTTCTTAATACCCTGGCAAAGAGGGGGGAGTTGAGAGTTCCTGATGATATATTCATGTGGGTGCTCTATTGTTCAGGATAAGGGGGTTGATGAGATGAAGAAGGGGGGATGAGGTGCGTCTTTTACAAAACAGCAGATAAACATCGGTTTTAAGTTCTTCTGCATAGTCACCTTTTCTTCTCTTATCAACTCCCTTGATCACTGAGCACCCCATTCAATAACATCCTTTAATACACAAACAGGAGACAATTATTTGTAATATGCTTTTCTTTTCTACTGTTCTAGCTGTCTATACCAAACACAAGTGTCTTTCATTTCAATAAATGTACTCACTGATGATGATCAAAAGATGGAGGCAACTACTGTAATGTGTCTGCTCAGTGAACTGTATTGTCTGCATTTCTTCTTCACATAAAAGTGGAAAAGTGCTTCACATAAAAGTGGAATGTAAAACGACTTGATGCATTTCTGACAATCAATGAGTGTAATGCTGCCTGTCTGTCCTTCAGTCTGACTATAGAGTGTCCCTTGTGTGTCATGTGTCATATGCCCACTATGCTGCTCACTGTATGCACAATGCCAGTGTGCTGAACAGTGCGGAGTGAATAAAGAACCTAGAAAATATGCTTTGTTTCCACTGTTTTTTTCTCTGATCGAACATTAAAGAGTCATCCATTATTTATGAAGAGGTTCAGTTATGCTGACAAATGGGGACTTCACAAAGCAACTCCTGATCACTATGGTACATGAAGTCTCTGTAGCAATTTTAGTAATGTTGAAAATGTCTAAAATAATCTCTAGAAGAATAGCACGCACCAAATATGCTAAAATGATCATCCCAATCAACTTCTAACAAACTTAAATGTAACTATCCTTACACATTACATTTAGCAGGTTATGCTTCAGGGGCTAATAATATAAAGGGCATTCATATAAAGCTATTGGCCCATTACAGCGCTTTCCCAACCTCCTCCTGACACACAAACACCGCTCCTTTGTTGAATAGTGTCTTAAATAGACAGAAGTAATAAATCTTAAAGTTAAAAAACAAAGGTATCATTTGCTCTCTGCAGCTGTTCTCCACCCCAATCCTTTCCCTTTCTCAATTTGCTCTCCTCATACAGCCACCCACCACAACCCTTGGTCTACAGTTTTTCTAGTTTGGACTTGTTAAGATCTGTTTCCAGATTCCTTTCTCTTGATCCAAGCAGGCATTTGGGAACACGCTGTGCCCTTGACTGAATTTCCTTTATGTTGAAACTATCATTTCTACCTTTATTTTTGGCTCACACCATATTATAAACCATGCATCAGTGGATTTGTATACATACATTTGCTCAGACATGCCAATAAAATATATTAGTACATGCACACATACTGTTTGTAGACAGTGTGCCCACATGCACGTATATGTTATCAAGCATGTGCATCCAGTTGGCTTAAGATGTATATCATTAAACTGCAATGTTTGTTCCTGGAAGGAAATCATTTGTTGCATGCCATACCCCTCTCTCTCTCTCCGCTATGAAATAAAGGCAAAAATGGCACACAAAAAAAATCTAAATTTACCTTTCTTTTTTCTGATCTTACAACCATTAAGAAACACACTGAAACCTTACACTATTACACTACTAGATGCAAAGGATTTAAATCCAAAATTAGGCGATCATTTTTAGCTTGCTACACATCTGGACCTGCCTAAGGGTAAAAGGTGGTTATGACTGTCCTAAACTCAGATTACTCACTCTTCCAATCAAAAAAACAAAAGTTATCCTTATGAAACTCAGCAGGGTTTTTTTCTTTGAAGTGCAGAGCAGAGGCCAGTAGAGGACACCATTTGTCCCTTGTTCATCTCCTCTCCCCTCCTCTGACCCCTCCGCTTGAATCCATGCTGTATGAAGATGCAGCTGTGTTTTCTTTTTTTGGAAGATACAGTAAACTACATTTGCCTCATAAAGAAACACAAACTATGTGAGTTTCAAGAGCAGAACACACAATTTTTCTCAGATTGTAATCAAAGAGTGGCAACTGCTTAAAAATCTCTTGGAGGTGTGTGAAATGAAGATAAAAACTCTGATATACAAATGTATAAAGGTCACATACATTGACAACTACAGAATCAATATAATTATAATTGATGATTGCAAGCCATAATAGTGATTTTAAGTTGGGGTGTCACGGTGGCCTAGGGGTCTACGATGTGTACCACATAACATCCATGGTTTAAATCAGACTGGAGACATTTGTTGGATGTCACCTACCTCCCTCTGTCCTCACATGTCATGTTTAACTCTTTACTGCACGCTATCAGAAACAAAAGCAAATGCCAAAAATATTCTTAAAAAACGGTGGTTTAGAATTGTATGCATATGTAGATGTATATGTATAGTGGCATATAGTTAATTGTACATTGGTATGTCTCTAAAAGTCAATTAATTGGCAATTTCAGCTTTGTTTCTCTACAAAACAACCTGTAAACATGTTTACCCCACATAGATACCCTTTGTATCTGTGTTAAAGGGCATTGCATGTAAAGTGAAAGAATGACTAACACGATGACTACGTGTTTGTCCCCTATGATATCACTCCTTTCAGGAACCAGTGTTTATTTAGAAAAGAACAGACTGAAGTGAAACTCCTACATTAAAATGTCCATTGTTACTAAGATCAGTCGTGGATTGTAAAAACAGGAAAACCACAAACATCCTGCCAGTTCAGCACTTCTGCTCAGTCTGCTCCTATAGGGTGTCTGTGCTCCGATTACTGCCCAGCAACCAAAAAAAAAAAGTCCCAGCAAACTAGCAGGTGCTAGCTAGCCCATGGCCGCAAGTAACCCTCCAAAAACACACCATGCAGAGATTTTACCTCCTATTACAACCCCCCCTCTCTTCTTTCCATTCTTTCTATCCCTTCAGGGCTGGCACACAAAATCAGTCACCACAGGAGCCAATGGCCAAACACAAAACAGCATTTTTGTAAGCTTGTTATTGCGAATTGGGAGCATGCAAGACATGCACTTTCAAGCCCTATGCCTCCTACAATTATTCAAGAGGAGCTTATATGCACGCAAGCACAAGCTCATACATAAACCCACTGGCCACTTCATGGCAAAGAGATGGAGATGTAGTCTTTCAGAGGTAATGTGTGGGTGTTAAGGCATGTGAAGGCTCATTATCTCAATTGTAGGGCTATTCATCATAGTCATCAGCAACAAATGGGAATTTGGCCCTTTGCAGCAGGCCGCTTGGTATGAAAACAGATATATTCAGCAGTGATGAAGCCTTTAAAGCAGGGATCTTCAACAGGGGGTCTCCAAATTATTGTTAATTTTTGAAAAAAAAATAAATTAAAAAGTCTTAACACAAATCCAACATATTATTAGCAAACATAAATCCCCACTGCTAACTGGCCTATAGGTAAGGTAGTCACTAAGGCCATCCACATACACAGTTCATCCTAAGGGTTCACTGTGCTACATGTATGTTTAACATTAAAACATGATTTATAAAATCATGCCAACAATTAGGCTATTTTAAAAGCTTAGTATTCTATGTAGAAAAGGTATGTATAAAGGTTTTAGGCCGCCCTACACGTTATTGTAGGCCCCGTTTAATATGCAACTTCATTTTATACAATATATGTAGTAGGGGGTCCCTGCTCTGTCTCTATTTCAGTTAAGGGGTCCTTGGCTTAAAAAACGTCAAAGACCCCTGCTTTAAAGCATCAGATACAGACGTCCTGGATCTAACTCAGGTCACAGTTGTATTGAGGGGTTATTACAGTTCAACCGACTGTACTGTTTTTTTTTTCTGTTGCATGCCTTCTTACAAGATGGACCACATTAGACTTTGTCTCACTCACTTCCTTTTTAAGAAAGGGAAGGTCTGGGTAAAAGAGACATTTAATGAGGCAATGGAATGCTCAGTTAATGGAAAAATACACCAAAACAGAACAGGACAATGCAGAAAAGCAGTCTGCAATCAGTGACTTCTGCACATAAATACATTTAAAAATGTAGGTCCTAGGACATCAGGGATACTATTCAATTTAGCATAATAAGGAATCAATACATTATGAAATGTTAACAAGGGACAGTGGTGGAAAGTAACTATATTTGAGGTACTTTACTTATTTCCATTTTTTGTTGTTGCTAATTTAAGTGTATAGTCCGGTACATATCAGAGAGAAATATTGAAGTTTGTACTCCACTACATTTACTTGACAGCTATAGTTAACCAGTTACTTTTCCAATTGATATTTAACATACAAAAATATGACTCTAGCTCCACCTTGAACATATACAACATTACCCTTACATGTTAATGCATCAAAAATAATATACTTACACTGCCCCTCTGCATAATGACTACTTTTAGTTTTAATATTTTAAGTCCATGTTGTTGCTAATGCTTACTTTTGAATGTAGGACTTTTATGTGTACTAGAGTACTTTTATAGTGTGGCTCTGCTACTTAAAAGTAAACATCACTGCAAAGTATGAAGTATGCAATAGGTCAAATAGGGACATGGAAGTTAAAAGAATAATGTGATGTGATGAATGTGCATCATTCTCACAAACCAGTCAAGCCTATACAGTTAAATCTGATCCTGAAGGAGTCGAGTTGTTTGATATCAAACATCTTGATTAGCCATTTCCAATAAATGTAAGACTCAGTCCATGCTTGGCCAACACTTCAGGTCCAAAGGAGCTTCCAAATAGGTCAGATTTATTAGTAATGCTGCTATCAGTGCTGCTATAGATTCATCTCATCAGTGTGCTGACTATAACACAATCTTACAGCATTATGCAATAGGCACGCAACTCATTTTCCTCAGTGGCATCTATATCATAATCACAATCTTTTAATTCAATTACATCGGTGCTGATCAATAAAGGGGGCAGTGACACCTCAAGGACTCCACGTGTAGGCTACATGGTGACTGAAGTCTGGTGTTGTACGTCACCCTCAACGGGCTTATAAAGAGGAACACAGACGCTCAAACACACTCGATTTTCTTTCACCTTTTCTGAGACAACCAACAGGTATGTTTGACATTTCATTTGAATTACGACTACAACTGATGCAAAAAAACATAGTCTTTGTTACCCTATTAACTACAGGATGGTGACGATTACATTTAAAAACTATGAAAGGCCTTTTGTATTTATCCAAAGTTTTAGCACTAACCTCAGGGGCCTTATTTCTTAATATTGTCATCATGGCGACACAGGCGTGTTAGAAGGAGTACATGGCAAAAATATAATTGAGAAAATGCAACCACAAAGATAGTTTGATATATATGTCCATGTATTTGTACGAACGTAATGCGTAAATGGAGCTGTCCAGTTGCTGTGGTTCTGACGTAGGGGAGCGCTAGTTTTAAAGACAAAAAAACACTTTTATTGTTTCTTCCATGTAAACGTCTTGTTTGCGTCACAAATTAACCACAACCCGTCTCTGTCCCTCCTCCTAGAGACTGACAGCCAAGATGAGACTGTACCTTGCAGTTGCTGTGCTGATGCTGGCTTTTGTCGCATACACAGGTATGTCCCATGTTTATTACGCCCTTAAAAAAAACGTTCCAGCTAAGTGTTCTTTTTCCATGTTGTGTAACGTTGTCTATATCTATCCATCGCTATCACCTGCAGAGGCCCAGGAGGAGACCATCGAGCAGAGGTTTGCTAAATTTCGTGATCAGATGGCTGAGGTGAGCAAGAACCTGGCTGAAAAGGCCAAGACTACCTTTGAACAGTTCCAAAGCAGCGACTTGGCAGTCAGCTCACAGTAAGCGTGCTGCGCACACACACACACACACACACACACACACACACACACACACACACACACACACACACACACACACACACACACACACACACACACACACAGGCTACATGAATAGATATTCACATGCACACTTTGACTCTGTGTGACACACGGTTTTTGTTCCTCTCCTCCTAAGGAACTGGTTCCGCGAACAGTATGAGAGTCTGAAGGCCAAGGTGGGGGAAATCGGCCAGTAGACAGGCCCGTCTCCAGCCTACACCCCGACCGCTGACCTCCTCACTCTATCATGTTGCAACGCTAACGTCACACATCACACTCTCTCTCTGCTGACCAGACGAAATGGTTAGATTGCCTCTCTGTAAAGGGATGTTTTTATATAATTTGAATGTAATCTTTTGAAAGTAGCAATGTGAAAAAGTGCAATAAAGAATCAAAATAAAGTTTTAGTTTTTGATGCATCACTTGTAAGCATCAGAATTTCTCAGTGGAAAGAAATAAGATCTTCTGATTGTACTAAATGAAATAAATGAACAGTTCTGGTCTATGAGAGTACGGTCTCCATATGTTATGTGTGTGTGTGTGTGTGTGTGTGTGTGTGTATATATATATATATATATATATATAAATCTCAGCAATTCATTTCCTTCCAAACCTATTCTATTCAGACTTCTGGGTTGAGATTATTTTCAAACTACCCCCTTTTTTTTTTAAGAAAGAAGTGTCAGTTTTCTTATAAGATATACATGTCTTTTTGAACATCCTTAGACAAGGGGGATTGTATGGAAGGAAGTGGGATGAACACAGCCAGTTGACACTATTTATTGTAAATATTGCGTTTTGCACGATTGTTGGGGGCGGGAAACAAATCTAATCTAAGGCCAACATGAAAACTGCTGGAGTTGGAATATTAACAAACTTAAAGAGGCCTTTGCACAGACATAAACACAGTATCCAGGCTTGCTGTTCATCATTTAAACATGTCTCCTCATGCAATCAGAGGGCAATTAGTGTTTTGTTAAACCCAGGAGCATCTGTGTTTCATGGCACTAAAACCTGATAATGATACTCAAATCCCATTTTAATAAGATCTTTTTTTCTTTTTTGAGAAAATTACTTAAGAGCAGATCTATATTATAGACACACACACACACACACACACACACACACACACACACACACACACACACACACACACACACACACACACACACACACACACACACACACACACACACACACACACACACACACACACACACATATATTACTATTTGTCTATGTATAGAGAGTTAACACCTAGCGAAGTCAAATTCCTTGTGTATGTAAGTATACTTGGCCAATAAATCTGATTCTGATTCTGGAGGTCTGTAAGATATTACTGTCTTGTTGAAAAACTGACCAATACAGTGAAAGGATTTGTAAAGTGCAGGGGCCTTTGCATATTAACTGTAGCTAAGGTTTGGTTGATGCTGTATTTCTTTTATAACATCTAGAGACACATTCAATATAAAACTCAATTCCTGAACGTCAAAAAACAAGTTTGCCTCGAGTTCATTAAACGACCAATCACTGACTGATCACAATGGGATTTAATGGTTTTAACCAGCCAGCCATTTTTACTATGACCAACAGATTAATCTAAGTTCGGGTCATTATCATATGATAGGCTGATCACTTAGAGGCCATCCAGATGAAAACGCGTTTGGATGCAAACGCACTTTTTTTGCATTGTTTGGGCCGATTGTCCACATGAATCCTGTAAACGCACTGCCTGTAAACGCACTTTTTTAAAACCTGGTCCCAGGGTGAATAAAAAAAAAAGGGCTCACGTTTGGCTTCGTCTGGACGGTGAAACCGCATACGTGCGTATCGATGATGTCATCGCCACACACCTCAGCCTCACAGCTGACTGCCTTCAACCCAGCTGACCGCTCTAGCAGGGACACAATGCTGTTTATAAAGTGGAAGTAGACAATTTATCAACTAGCTAGTTAATCTGTCTGCTCATCAACTCCTTGAACGGATTATAGTAACTTTTAGCACGGCTTATTGTAGAAAGGCTACCGCAAGAAAAACGTGTAGCTAGATTATCAAAAAGACATCGGATCATTGATGTTTGTTTGACTGCTGATGTTAGCTAGCAGAGCTAATGTTAATGCGCTAGCTAACGTTAGCTCTGCTAGCTAACGCGCTGCAATCATGTCCGATAGCAGACAGAATTGCAAAATAAAAAGCAATCCAACAGCACATTATACAATGTAAACAAAGATACGTTTTCTAGCGGTGGCCTTTATATAACGAGCAGTGGTGAAAGTTATTAAAGTCATGTTATGAAAGGAAGTGGAAGTGACTGAAGGCTGCTCTTCTTCATTTCGTTAATTTCTGTAGCAATAACAGCCTACAGGCCTGGCATATGAAGTAGCATGTTGAGTCATTTACAGATGGATTCATGTGGACGTGAATTTTCTTGAACCGAATCCAGGGAAGACGGATGCGTTTTCATCCTAACGTCTTCATGTGGACATGGCTTTAACCAAAGAATAGCCACCTGATCACTTCACCAAAGAATAGCCAGCAGCATCTAATAGATAATAGTTTATTTGTGTCAATAGCTTGTACCAAAGGGCAAGTGCCAACATGGCTGCTTTTCTGGAATTTCACAACTCCTGTGCTAAAGTCACTGTTTATGCTGGGTTAATAATCCACCAGTTGCCCCAGTTCATTGAGATCTGTTCCTGTGAAGAGAACAGAGTGACAGAGGTCAGCAGCTGGTGTGCAGAGGTACCAGATTATGATCATATTGCATCAGCTGTGTGGGCTGAAATTAACTTGAAATCCCTTTCACTTCTAGTCATTTCACTAGTTAGAGAATATATTTTACACGTTTAAAAACAGCTTGATTTGGTGGAAAATCGTCTTCCTGACGTGGCACTATTATTTTCAAGGTTTACGCAGTAAACAGTATATTGCAAACCTACTTTATACACTATATTTTGTATTTTTACCTTTAACATAATTTTAATCCAAGTAAAACATAATACATAAATACTCTAATAGTGGCTTCAAAATATGTTTTAAATTGTGTATTTCTTGATTTGTAATTATGAAATGTATACATTTTATAATAAATATAACTTTTCTGAAGAATAATGGGAGGATGCAGTCATGTCACTCTCTCACTCTCTCTCTCTCTCACACACACACACACACACACACACACACACACACACACACACACACACACACACACACACACACACACACACACACACACACACACACACACACACACATATATGTTTTTGATAGGCCTACATCATGTGTAAGCATCAGTATTTCTCAATGGAAAGAAAGTAAGAACTTCTGATGTATTAAATGAAATAAGAGTTCTGGTCTATGAGAGTATGGCCTCCATATGTTATGTATGTATATATGAAATATATATATATATATACATACTGTATGTATATAAATCTCAGCAATTCATTTCCTTCCCAACCTCCTAACGCCTTCCAAATATATTTGAGTTCCGGGTTGAGATTATTTCAAAGTACCCCATTTTTTTTCTAAAAAGAAGTGTCAGTTTAGATATATAAGTAGTCACGCACGCGCGCACACACACACACACACACACACACACACACACACACACACGCACGCACGCGCGCACACAAACACACACACACACACACACACACACACACACACACACACACACACACACACACACACACACACACACACACACACACACTTGCTTACATTCAGAACATGCAGCAAGCACAGAGCCTACGAACTGACAAGATTAAATTGATTTTGTGGTGGACTCTGCACACAGAAATGCTTCGCTTGGCTAAAAATGTTTATCTAATTTGACCCCCGTCCCCTTCACTCTTCACTCAAACATCCTGTCAGAACACAGACTTTGATTGGCCTGTACACATATCTTATCCAAAGGGCGCTCGGACAGTTAATGAACTCAGCTAATGTTGATCTTGAAAAGACATCAAGATAACAGATTACAGAGAAAAGAAACACTAATCACATAACTATCTAAGATGGATAAAACTAATGACCAGTAGCTCTCATGTGACTCAAATGGAGATTTCACATAAAACAATTGCCCTGAAGTTCTGCGTCTTTGAAATCTTATAAAAGTTTAACGAAAACCTTCATCTAATCTCTATACATGCCTGTTAGTCCATTTGTCTGTGCATTTTCTGTGTGCACACATTTATTTATTAGTGTTTTCTCATTTGTGTGAATGTCAAAACAGTCTGACACTAAAAAAAAAATACTTTGTGTTTGTTCGCACCATCTGTCACAGACCTTTGACCAGATTTTTGCCAACAAAATGTGGAAAAAAACAACGCGATGAATGACCATCTGATTTGGACCAATGTACAACCTGTTGCTCTCACCCAATTCAAATAAAATGGCTCGATAACACTTGTTTTATTTAACTTCTGTTGACCAGAGCCAGAGGAAAAGGTAAAAAATACCCTTTGTCACTCCTTTGCACATTTGTTGTGGTGTAAATTAACACATTTTATTTTAAAATCAGGGATTTAATTTAGTTTTTCTAATTGTAGAAAAGGGAGAGAGACAATTTTAGCAATTTAAAATAATATAACAAACGGCTGATAGTCGTGTTTCTCATGACAGATGCATATGAAAGAACTTGTTTTTGGTCTCATCTTACTGATGCAAGGTATGCCTTAAAAAAAGAATTATTACATCTTCAGTTGCACTTCCTTTATATCTGAGCTAGTCGTGTCTATGTTCTTCGTGACTGACAAACATCCTCCTCTGCAGCATGTGAACCACTTTTGGCCCAGACACCGGCCCCTATACAACCCGACTCTCTAGGAATACTGCAGAGGGTGGCAGACAAAACCAGGTATCATTATCAGTATCATCACCATTAATGCAAGCACATTGGACCTCGTAACATCGTTTTTTGGACCTTGTAAATTATTGCCATTTATCAGAATTGTTAAAATATTTTGTCTGCGTGCACTTTGATGTGTTTGTGTGTCCATGTTATACATACCTTTTTACTCATCTGTGTCCTTGTATATCTCATAGGGAAGCCACAGCTAAATTCAAACTTTTGAGGGGCTTTATTGGTACTTACTATGAAGACCACATCCAACCAGTGACTGACAGCTACGTTGAATGGGCCTCTAATGTCAAAAGCTCTGTGTGGGAGAAGATCCAGACAACCATTGACAAACTTATTCCACTGAAAGCAACTAATCAAACGGATCAACCCACTCAAATATAAAGAAAAGCTGACAATAAATGAATACTCTCACCATTCTTCTGCAATTCTTACCACTTGATGCTGAACTCATCATGTCTTAAGATGGCTTTGTGTCAAAGAGAAATAATCTATAATAAACCTCTGTAGCACATGTTGTATGGGCCCAGATTGTCCTGCAAGAAAGACAACAAGAGAGAGGTAAAGATCATAAGAGGGAATATTTAAAAGCACCAATTAATACAATTATGTAATCAGATGGTAAATTCACCAACATACTATACATGATATGCTTTATATACAACATTTACTTGCATAATCTGCATGTTTGTAGTATAATCATGCACCTTTGCTGTATGTGGCAATTCCCTTAGAGAGCTATTGAATGAGTTACATTTAGTTCTGCTGTTGAAAAAAGAAATCTTACTATTTTCTTTGACAGCAGCATGTCAGTACAGTGTTACTATCTGCATACATCTAAAGATAAAGGGAAGGAGAACAAAAAAGTATTAATAAAAAAGAAGAAAAAGGAAAACCTTTAAATCATTATAAAAATGGTCCTTTATCACCCTGCATGGAGTCAGTCTCAGGGTATCAGGGTGAAAGGTGAAGCAGTAATCCCAGCATGCATTGCTCTAGGTATAGTGCAATGTGTCTAGACATGGTCCTGGTTGATTGACCTGCTGACTATTTGACTCTGATCTATCTCTGAGTAAACATAAGGTGATTCCGACTTGCCGTCAAATACATGTTCATTAGTAAATCTACTCAATATGATCTTTTATTGCAGCAGATACACAACATGTAAACTGCTTTTTTTTGCCACGTGAGACATGATGCTTTTGATATACATGCAGTGTGGCATTTTCACTTATGCAGCATTATCAGGAGGGCTCTAAGTGCATCGCCATATGAATACAGATAAACTTACATTTCAGGAACATTGCATAACCACTTAGTCATATTTCAACATACGATATTTAAAGTGAATATTATGTACAGTGGACTTTGTTTAGGTGGACATATGTGTGTGTGAGTGTGCATGTGCAAGCATGGGTGTGTGTGTGGATGTGTGTATGGTCATCAGATGACGTTTGTTTGCAGTCCCCCCCTATATCATCCTGTCCAGATGTGAGCTCCGAGTTACAGACAACTCACTTTCAGAGAAGACTGTCACTTCTTGGATCTGTACATCCAACACAACAGCAGGTAACCACTCTTCTTACTGCAGCAGCCCGTGCAGCTTCTCTTCTGAACCTTATTCTGAATAGATTTCACTAAAACGTATATTTTATAAAACATTTAGGTATTTGATTTTTGCACTCAGTCTTTGCAGTTTTATTAACTTGTGTATTGTCTCCTGAGTGGAAAAGAGGAACAGAATATTCATTACACCTAACAGAGGGTTAAATTTTAAGTTTTTTCCTCTCATTCTTTTGTTTCAGACATGAATGCTAAATACGCCTTGGCACTGATCCTCGCTCTGCAGGGTAAGGCAACATAATGCAATCTGAACATTTGCAGTGTATGGATTTTGTTTAAACTAAAGCTTTACCACTATGTGACTGTGTGAAAAATTGAGAATATCATGCAGAATCCAGACAGCCATTTGGAGCAATGCACTTGTGCTTCTCATTTTTCTGCATTCCTTGTTTTATAGTTGATCAAATGTAACATGTTTTTATTGCATTCACTCGTGTTGCAGTAATTTAATGAACACTATTACTTTGATTTATCTGTGGTTGGCATGCAAGATAAAGACAGCGTTTTAATCATAATACTGGTGAAAGAAATCTGAGTTTGGATACAATTACCAAGAGTGAGAAACCAAAGCTTTTATTTGGTTCTTTGATCATTCTTCCGAAGCAAGATTTACATATCTTTTTCAATTCAACATTTCTTGATGCTCTTTATCGACTTACTGTTTTTTTATGTTTTACAACACTGGTTCTATCATAACAATCCTACCATTCTGATTTCATTCCAGTCTCTGTGAGCCTGTGTGAGATTCCCACACCATCAGCGGATCTTGTTGAAAAGTATGATGCCATGAAATCTGTGTTCTACCAGAGGCTGCTGACTGCTTATGGCAAGATGCAGGCCGCCGCTGCTCCTGTTCTTGAGAAAGCTGGAGACAGTGAGCGTGGACAGGCTGCCAAAGACTACTTTGAGGTGCTGCAGACCAAGCCTGAGTTCCAAGCCGCTGTCAAGGTTGCCTCGTGAGTGTTCACTGAAAACAATTTCTTCCCATTAAAAATTCTGTATTATTGACCCTGAAACGGACAGAAAACTTTTCTCAACTGCTAAGTTAAGAAAAGTGTCCACGTCAACTGCAACTTTGCTGTGTAGATTGGAGATTTCTTTAAATAACCTATCTTCCCTGATTTGTGCAGTGGCCTGGGCCAGGAGGCAGCTCCCCTGGTGGACAAGGCCCGTTCAGCAGTGCTGGGTCTGTACGGACACTACGTGCGCCCCTACGCCGGTGACTACCTGAGCGAAACCATCGACGGCATCAAGGTCTACCTGGACAAATACCTGCCCGCTCAGTAAAGAAGAACAACCAGAGCAAGGCACCTGTCAGCAGCCTTTAATAGATGATAGATCATAGGAGCAAACACCAGTCTAGGCTGAGAAGAGCAATGCACAATGCAAATACAATCCTTTGCCTCTTTTCAAATCAATATCTTTGCCAAATCATGCAGAGTTAAAAGCAGGGCGAACACCACCTATGCAAATTGTGCATGTACAGTATTTTGTGTTTGATACACTAACCAAAGTCTCTGTGTGATTGATTGTGTATGTGTATGTGTGAGTGTGTTCATTAAAATGAACTGGAAACTATTTGAAATGTGCTTCTTCATCAAGATTCAAGGTTTACTTCCACAGTTGATTTCACAAAGCTTGAGTTTGTGTCATAAGTTATCCTGTCATATCTCTTTATGAGCAGAACAAAAGTTGTTCCAGACTCCATTAATCATCGTGTTCATCACAGCTCAATCATAGCTATACATTTTAATTAAGATACATGAAACACATGTCAATGTGTTGCCAGGTACATTATGATCATTCAAATCAAACATTATGAAACTGTGGTTTATAATATGAGCTGCCACTTTGATACAAATGGAATTGTAATTTAAAATGGTAACACTTTATAATAATCATCACTAATAAATGGTAAACTCATTAATATTGTTTAATAGTTATGTTCTTTTAACAGTTTATTGTTGCACACATCATAACATTTTATTTATTATATTAAAGGTGCAGTAGGTAAGACATAAAACTAACTTTCTGTCATATTTGCTGAAACTGACCCTATGTTTGAGAACTACATGAAGTAGGTAATTAAAAAAACAACATCCGGCTTCTCTGGCACCACCACCAGCCTGTAGTGCGATTTGCAAAAATCTAACGCTCCCTGTTCAGATGCACCAATCAGGGCCAGGGGGGGGGGGTGTCTATCTACATGTCAATCACTTCATTTTGGGCTTTAGCGGAAAGAGGGGGAGGGACTGAGAAGTTGTTGATGTTCAAATTTTAAAAGTCCTGGATCTTCACAATCCTACCTACAGCACCTTTAAGTACTTGTTAATGATTACCAAATGATCTGTAAACCTTTGTAAATCATTTATAAACCGTAACAAAACATTTTTCATATATTGCACTAAACTAATGATAAAATAACATCAATTATAACAGTACTAATAATAAGTAAACATTATAAATCCTCATTTCATTGTTTGTTAACAGTACAATAACTTAGAGTTTAATTAACTATCAATGTACCGCATTTCTTAATAATGGTTGCTATAAAGTGTTACCAAAGACACTACTGTTCAGACATTAAGTTGTTTGTATATTTTCCTATCTTTACTCTAATCAGAGCTCGGGCTCAGTTTGGGCCTACTAAGTCAAAGCACACAGATTATTCCTCCAAGAGTATCATTTACTTGAAATGAAGGTGTTGAACACAACATCTCAGTGTTGTTACAGTGATCTCAATGAATCACAACTCACTATAGGAGAGATCTTCAACAGGGGGTCTGGGCCCCTAGGGGGTCCTCAGAGTTAGTGCAGGGGGGCCTCCAAATTATTGTTAATTTTGTTTAAAGTTCTTTTCAAAAACTAATATATCTTAACATAAATCAAACATATTTTTTAGCAAATATAAATCAGCCTATTTGTAAAAAAACATTGATGATAGGCTTACTGGCTTATAGGTAACCTAGGCACTGAGGCATCTACAGATACAGTTCATCCTAAGGATTCACTGTGCCACATGTGTTCTTACATTAAAACATGATTTATAAAATCATGCCAACAATTATTATTTTTATAGCTTAGTATTCTATGCAAAAAAAAGGTATAAAGGCTGTAGGCTGCCCACACGTTATTGTAGGCCCAGTTTAATATGCTTAATTATATACAATATATGTAGGGGGTCCCTGCTCCGTGTCTCTCAGGGGGGTCCTTGGCTTAAAAAACGTTGAAGACCCCTGCACTATAGCATTTCTTTTATTTAGCATTAATAGATGTTCCCAGAAGGCCAAGCCTGAGGTCACTGTGAATGATGGCATGTTGTGTGAGAGCAGCATGATGTGCTAATTCTTCATTCCGGCCTCATTTCAGACATTCTGGTAATTGTAACTTATTTTTTCAATTTGTTATACAGATATCCCTACTGTTTAATTACAGAGTTCAAGACACGACAGACAACAGCACTGACAAAAGAATCCATGTCTCTGTAACCACTGACAGTTCCATTATGCACCCTAATGTCGTCTGCAGTAAAGCCGAGTCAGCGCAGCACTGAATCAGCTGGAATCTGAATCCCACTGCTGCCGACAGCTTTCCTTAAACTGACCTGAGTCCTCGGGTCACACGCAACATGACATGTGAGGCGGAATCACATATTTACTTAGGACTCGATCAATATAGCCATTACAGAAAAATTGACTTCTAAAACTGAGACTTCACCGTCACTCTTTGTAATCAATGAAGATCACAGGTAGCTGGGAAGTTAATCAAGTTATTAAAAAAACTTGATAAAAAATAGTGTTTTTTATTAACAGACAAATAAACTTAAAGCTCCTGTAAACTATAAAGCCTGTGTGCTGTAGGTGTTGATTTTCTCTGTGATTTGCACACTTTTTTTGTTGTTGCAAACAAAAAAGCATTTGCACTTATTAACCAGAGCCAAAATATTTACCATCGATATAGAATCAAAACATCAGGGTTAAAAAGGACAAAACAAACAAAAATAAATAAACAGATGGATTAAAAAAATATGAGAGAATTTTTTTATACAATCAATGTAAGTCAAATGAGCACACCACAAAATGACAAAAATGTGTCTGCATTTTGTACTCATTTGATATCAATTACCATAAAACAAACCAAAAATGATATGCGCCTTTGCCAGAAAACCCTGTACTAAAAGAGTTCCTCTATTTCTGATTAAGATTGCACTGGTGAGTGGGAGTTGTTCAGGGGTCTTTGACACAGACAAGTGGAAAACATAAAAAATAATACTTCCATAAAAAGAGCTGCAAGATGTCTTTAAACTGCATCCCAATAAATCTCATAGCTGGCCTAAATACTTCATAACCTGAATAACCCGGATGACGTGTTCAACACACTCTAGACTTAAGGCCTTCTTAATAGGACTTAGGACTATTGTAATGTGACATGAACAGGGCAACGTGTAAGAGTGTGCTGCATTAATGAACTACTAACCTAATCAATGGAATATAACTGATTGGGGTGTATTCAAAGTTAGCGTCACATACATAATGTACAGTTAGTGGGGAATGTACCAACATGACGACCCCATCAGTCTCTGTGCTTAGAAAATCCAATTAGTGACTTTTGATGATGTCTAATGCAACTGTTGATGCTTTGTTAACATGCTTGTGTTTACACAGTTAGCCATTATGTCTGTTTTATCAAGACGCAATGTCACACATACTCCCACAAACACACACCAGGCAACAGTGCTGGTTTATCTACCACAGAGTGCACTTTGTCTCTGGGGGCAGCAAGTCAACACATTCACGCTACTATATAAACAGGCTGGGCCACTGGTGCCTCTTACTCTGTTTTCTAGAGAAGAGGGAATACAGTGAGTACTGACACTTTTACTTCAATTACTGAGTGGGATAGGGTGTCTAAGAAAAGCATGAATGTTGCGGTAGATATGAAAACATGTGAATGTATATTTTAAGACATAAGCTGCATGTTCAACAGAATTGCAAATAAGAAAAACTTTTGTGTTCATGCTTGAAGAGTAAAAAAAAAATGTCTTCATGTATAGAAAGTTGATATCACCACAAATCTATCAGCTACACATTAGCGGAGAAATGTATGACAATGTCTCACCCTAGTGGATAAAGTGAGGTAAGCTTTAAATGCCCCCTTCTGTTCTCTCTCCTCACAGATACAAGTGACACCATGAATAAGCTGCTTGTCATTACTGGGCTGGTTGCGCTCCTCGCTATCAGTAAGGACATTCTCAGAACATGGAATTGAATTCAGAATAGGATAAATCAGTGATGGATAATATGTAATGTATCCCTGGTAAAATGTGGAACCCTTTGACACCTCTGACCTGTCTTGTGCAGGCGTTGAAAGCTTCCGTATGCCGAGGCAGGCTGAGGAGGAGCAGGGGACCCTGACCAAGATCACAGGCACCATGAGGTCCTACTATGACAGCGCCGTCAACACTGCCAGTGGATACCTGGATAGCATCAAGGGCCTGAAGCTGGAGGAGAAGGCAAAGTAAGAGATTTTAAATGTATATTCACTGATGCAGTATAAAAAAAGAAGTGTGTATTCATATTTAAACTCTTCTCTTTCTGCATGTTGCCCACAGGAATCTTTACACTGATACTACCACAGTCATGAGCACATACGCTGGCATCTTACACGACCAGATGTACCACATCTTTCACCAGAATTAAACAAAAACTGATTTCCAACGACCTCAGCTACATTTTCTGACAACATGACAACTTTCAAGCTCCACACGAAAGGCCCAAACCTCAATTGGAATTTCGAATTTGCTTATATCTCACCTCACCCCAGCCTCAAAACCAACAAACAGCATCTTCAAAAAAATAATGGACCCCCTGCTCTTTGTGGTGCTTTTTTGGGCCACTGCACTGGTGGTAAATGATGATAACCACCCAATGGGGACTGTAATCCTTTGGAAACAAACAGCAGCTTGTACAGAGGAACAGGACAGAAGAAATTGGCAGTCACAAGGGAAAGAGCACACAGCACCTTATCATGTACCACTGAATTTCTTCCTTCTCAGAGTTAAGAAACAACCATGCAAATAATGTAATGATCTATCGCCACCTACTTGTGTTTTCAGTCATCCCACCTCTGAATAAATTTAAATATTTGTGTCATATCTTGAAATAAAATATTTATACAAAAAAAAAACTGGTGTCTATGGTGGATAAATGAGAATTTAGTTTACTGTTTGATATAGTAAATTGTGCATATTTCTTCTGTCTCGCTGTGTAAGACCTGCATTTCCTTTAATCTCACTGATGCAAACGGTCACATGTTTATGTCTGTATGAATCTGCAATGAGGCGCCCTGCTTTTATCAGCGGAGGCAGCACCAGAACAGAGGCTTCTACTGCGATTAATAATGGATAAAAAGAAACAACATGTAAAATGTGAGTGCAGAGATGAATAAACAACACTGTGAGGTCTGTTTTGAGGATTCTGACAAGCTATGATGCAAGAATGTTGTGATTTTTAATTAGTGCATACATCCACAACATGTTGTCTCTTCTGAAGTTTTAACCAACACAAACAACAGAGAGAGAAAGAGAGAGAAAGAGAGAGAGAGAGAGAGAAAGAGAGAGAGAGAGAGAGAGGGAGAGAGAGAAATTTGCTTTCAAGTATCATCGTGTTTAGGTGGATACGGTAGCACACAGACGCAGGACAAACACAATTGTGTGTATTTTAAAGACAACAGTATTCTAGCTGCTGCTACTATACAACTACTATCATTATCATTATATCATTTATATATAATGGTAAATGCTGATTCTTGTGTTTTCAGCCCTGTTGGTATTTGTATCCAGATCAATTTGAGAAGAACTGCACTCTGTATTTGGTATCAGAATTTTTGTCAATTTTCTCTCAACAGCAGAGTATGATCAGATTTAACTTCCACATTAACATGATTTAATCAGTGGGCATCTGCAGCTGCTGCAAAACAGGGACAAACTAATTCTAGACTGCTCTGGCAATAATTATGATTATTTGATTATTTGGATACCAACCACATCTTTGATTTAAGTGCATTTGGGTGTCTTTAATTAGATCTGTTCATTTTAACGCCACTAAAGCAGTCCCACCTGAAAGTGAGTGTATACATCCAGTGGTGCCTGGAAGGAATGAGTAGGCGTCACCGTGTGCTTTGTTGCACCTGAACCATGTGAGTAAGTGTGGACATGGGTATAACTGTATGCGTAAGTGAGCTGATTTTGAACATTACCTTAATCAATATCATATTTAAGGTTAAAATATTGCTAAAATTGGGAAATTAAAATCATCTTTGTCAATAGCCGCTTTCCGACCAAGTAGTTACACAAACGTAGTTATAGGAACAGTCCACTTCTAAACAGTTCTACTAACTACTCTCCCCCAGAACCGGTTTTGCCATTTGCATTCACACTGGCCAAGTGGCCATAGGAACTGGTAGGAGGGGTAAGCACAGTAATTGTCTTTATAGCGCCGTCACTTGACTTTAGCGCCACATACAACAACGCACCAGCATGGAGGAGGCCATCGGAATGTTCCTGTTGTGCCTTGCCGGGATCCTCATAACGGAGTTCGAACGGCGGCGTTTAAAGACTAGGCTGGAGTACTTAACTGAGAAACACAGAAGGCGAAGGCTCCGGCGTAATATGATCCTAATTAATATGATGGAAGAAGAGCAGAGCGCAACAAGCAAACGAAAGAAACTACGGGTAAGTTTAACTAACATTAACAATTAGCTGGTTGAATGCGTGATGTTTGTCTTATGAGTTAGCATATGTAGGCGAATTGCAACAGACAGTGAAGAATATGTACTGTTTGTGTTTCAGACGTTGCTAGGTCACTAAGAGTTCCTATGCGGAAAAGGAAAAAGACCCTGCCCTGAAGTAGGAGCTGAAAGAGTTAAAGGAACTGCGGTCAGAGGAACTTAATAATGCCCAAATTGGTCCAGTCGGAACACGAGAAAAAAAGGGTTCTAGGAACGTTATGTTCTAGGAACTGCAAAAATCCCTCCGGTCGGAAAGCGGCTGATGCTTTATTATGGATGAGAAATTAAACAAGATGTTCATTCAGTTTTATTACAATTAATGTTAAATAAAGTTCATCATCACTTCCTGTGTATATTTCTCCTGGGACAGATAATATGGATAGCAGACTACTACTACTTGACATTGCTGCTATACATTTCTCTTCCCATATGTCATATATTAAACATTTGTTTCACCAGTGGTGTATTGTCATTTCAGTGGGAAGTATCCAAAACAATAAGATGCAGAGAACAGCGGCGTACAGGGCTTCTGTGGAGTGGAACAAGTTATCAAACAGTATTAGCTGTAGAGAATCCAAAAGTGCTTACACGTTAAAAAACAAATGCATATTGAACACAGCTTGTGTGCTTAAATGAAGCTGTTTTGTTGTAATGATCAGCTTTGCCTTTATTTTGTTTATATTATATGTGGTAATTTGATTCATTTATTTTAATTATAGATATTTTGGGACCTTACATGGACCCGAGGAAGATTAGGATGTCAGAAGGTAATGGGGAACCAAAATAATAATAATAATAATAATAAAATAAACAAAATAAATAAACCAAGTGTGCTCTTTGTATAAAAAACAAACAACTGAGTTAGGTAATAATATGCAAAACATTAGTAATTCATGAAGTTTTAGGGAGGCGATTGATCTTAAAGTAAAAAGTGTCCACAAAACATACAAACATGTGAAAATGTAATCACTTGTTCCTTAGCCTGAGTACCACAATTTGTAATTCAATCAATTCAAAACTCAACTCATGGAATGTAAACCAGCTTTGCGAGGGTACCTCTACCAGAACAATAATTTAAAAAGTCATTATTTATCAACTGACTTATTTTTAATCATCTTTTCAGCGACTCAAAGAAGAAGAGAAAACTATTACGTAACTTGGTTTCCCAAAACTGCAGTCTGAGTTGTGCAATATGTGATTTTGTAAGACAAGCCTTTTAAAATTGCATCATGGTAAAATATTAACTTTACAAACAGCGGTGGGCATAATATTGCCACTCTTAACGCCTTTATTATTACTTCTTGTGGTGCCACAAAAGCATTGACACCATTATTCATTTTAGAGTGCACTTAGCACAGACTAGCCATAAAAAATGACTTTAATAAATCCCACTAAGCTAAAAGAATCTGTGAAAAGCTGATTTTTGCCATGGAAAAGACATAAACTTCCCCAAAGTAAAAAAAAACTGTCACTGTAATCTATCATGTCTAAACAATATCTTTCATATTCCATAAATGAGGGTCTTCCTGGTTCTTTGTAAACAAGGTGTGTCACTCTAACTGAACATATTGTTTTGACAATGTCTCTGATAAGGTTATTGCAAAGGTTGGACTGGAAATGATGCTGGATAGTAATAAAGCAATGTGTTCCTCCCACTGTCCTTAAAAAGTTTGCAGGTATAAAGACTCCAGACTAATCTCAACATCACACACTAACAGAGCTACAGAAGAACACTAGGAAAACAGCGATACAACATGAATCTTTTCCTTCTGCTGGTTGCTTTGGGACTCACAGGTAGATATTTACCATGTTGTGTAAAATAAAAGAAATTAATATTAGAGTAGTCACTTAGTTTCTCTTTGGTCTTGTTGGTGTTTTACAGGAGCGTCTCCCTTGGGGGACTCCAAGATGTGCCAGCCTCACTCCAGACCCTGGCAGGTGTATCTGCATGGCGGAGGAATGTCCTGCAGTGGAGCTCTTATCAACAAATTGTGGATAGTAACCTCCTTTGACTGTGCACCCACGTAGGTACTAGTGAATGTTAGTGCCAAATGAAAACGTACAGCTGCAGTTGACTTAAAGTCATACTTTTTGAGTCTTGCTCTTTGTGACTGCTCAAAGAGTCCAAACAAAACATTTAATGTAAAAAGTTGCATTTGTTTTGGTTAGGCATCATTTTCATCCTATAGCAGTACTGCAATTTAATGCACGTCCAATTTTCCCCAATTTTAAGTATCAGCAGTAAAAATGACATTTGGGCTTGGTAAGACCTGGCTGAGGTGCTTGTCATATTCTGCTTTGTTTCATTTTTACCTGTAATAACATTCTTGCAGCCTTTTCAGCATGACCTTCAGTCTTCGGCTTTGTGAGCGTCTGGCACAATATTCCTGAAAAAATAAAAAGCAAAATGTTTTGTATTTGTTGTTTAGCTCACAAACGTGATTCATAAATAGGTCAGACATTTTTGTCCGATGTTTTATTTTTTTTAACCATTTTGTTGTATTGCACATGCTGTTCTAATACTCTTTTATGTCTAGAGACATCATTATAATCTGTCTTGACAACTCAATCAGCAATGACTTGGGCAGTCGGTGTTAAGGCGGCTACAGACCGAGCCAATTTTCGTCCGTCGGACAGTTGGGCGAGGTCAGCGACTCGAGTCTGCTCGGTGTGTTCCGTGCCGTCGTCCGTCCGAGGAGCTGTCGGCCTTCATTTTGACCGACCAGACATGTTTCGTCGGACTCCATGAACAATAACCCGTAAATGACGAGCAGGGTGAGGGTGACTAGAGTCTCTCAAAATCTGACGAAAATCTTTTAAACTGACCTTTGTTGAACTGAAATGAAGACAGATTCAACAACTGCATGGCCTATTTCTCGCTTAAAATGTTTTCAGAAACACGTTTCGGTGAACTATTTTAGTACAACATGAGATTGTGTTCTGAACAAGCCACCATGACAGTCTGGCTTTGAATTTCCTGGAGAAACCAGACCCACGTGACGCGCTCGTCCAATCAGCTTATTGGTTTTCATTTTTGGGCGACAATACAGATTATCGTCGCCTGTTGTTATGGAGACGTATTACGTCTTAACGCTTTGGTGTGTTCCGAGGCACTTTTTTGACCAATTCGGGGAGACTGATCAGTCCAACTGCCTTTTTTGCAGAGGGTCGGCCGTCTGGTCAGTGTGTCTTCAGGTTTAGAAAGACTTGATATTGTTGGCAAGAACCAGTGCACATGTCACTTGTGTTCCTCCTTAATTAAACCACATTCATTACCTGCTGCTCATGTCTGATTGAGGAGTACTGTTCCTCAGTCATGGGTCTGTTTCTGCCTGAGGCATGAAAGGTCTGCTTGCGCTTAATAAATTAGAGTCTCTCTTCCCCTGTCCCTGCAGATCCTACAGCACCATTGCATCTCTTGGGGAACATGACGTGACTGTGGATGAGGGCACCGAGCAGCACATCTACGTTGCTGACGTCATCCGTCACAGTCCCTACCGCTCGCCCCTCCACAGCCTCACAATGGTCCGTCTGGCCGAACCCGCCCGCTTCACCCAGTACGTCCAGCCCATCCCTCTGCCCAGCCGCTGCCCACAGCCTGGAGAGACCTGCCATGTCAGCGGCTGGGGATCCACCATCCCAAATCAATGTAAGTGGATTTAAAGCAGCTACTGTGGCTATTACACCTCATTAACCACCATATTAGACTTTCGTAGAATTGCTGCAAAGCCAGTGTTCCCTAATCCAGTCCACAAGTATTCCCTTTTTATCCATGTTTCCTATAAATATCTAACTAAAGGTCTCCTGTAGAGCTTTTCTTTCAGTAGTTGTTTTACATTTCAAAATGCCGTGTGTGCATCTTCGAGGCCTGAAAAAACCTATTGTGTACATTTGTAAAAATCTGTTTTTGGTTGTTTTCAATCCTGCTTTGAATTTCAGAGATCCCCAATGCAACAGATGGACATTTAAATATACCTCGACTGTTTCTTCAGTAGAAAATATTACCATGAAAATAGTAGATTATTGTAGAATATCATTTCAGAGCCATTGTATTGGGCACTGATTCTGAAAAGAGGTGTTGCATTTTAAATGCTTTTATTTGAATGCTGTGTGCAACAAATTAAATACCATTAATACAAACCCACAGATCATGGACAAAAAACCCTATCCTAGATACCACTAGAAGTTATTTAGAAAATTTTAAATTTAGTAGTAATTTGGGTAAACTGAGCCTTTAAATATATAGGGAAAAGCTTCATCTCTGTGAGGATTCACAACACAATAATGCCCCAAATAAACACTGAATATCCTGTCCACCCATAATGATAGGTTTATTTAACTACAGTAACTTAAGGCAAAATGTGCGTTCATTGTTACATCTTGTTGTCATATTTTGTGACTGATTAGAGAGGTTGCGTCCTGTTTGAGAATGCGTCGACACCCAGAAATATGCCACTACTGCAAATAATGTAAATTCAAAACTTTGAATTCAAGCAGCAAAACTGAATAATAAACTTGACATGAAACATATTTTGGACTAAATGGATCAGACTTTTACTAACAATTTAAACAAAAACAAAACATTTATTTTAAAGTCCTACACTTAATGGATCTTCCTGTTCAACTGAAGTACATTAATGCAGTGTTATATATGTGTGCTAAAGCTTGCCTTGCAAACAGTACTTATATAGTGCTCTTTAAAATAAATGCACATGGAGTGACACCAGGGAACAAATAGCACCACTCACTCTTCAACAGGAATCATTTATCGGAAATGTAGGCTTAATAAAGACACATAAATTCAAACTGCACTACTTTTACTTTTACATTTGCATTGTGACTCAGGGAAATGTTGGATACTGATCAACAGGTCGGCTTGCTAGTACTTGCTAAAAAGCTCATCAATATTCTGGTCATTGCAATGTTAACAAGGCGTGAACATTCAGTTCTAATAACTGCTAAAAATGGCCTTCTTTAATCAGAGGAGTTTCTAATTGCTTGTCAAAATGCCCAGTCAGTGACCAGGACTAATTAAATGAGGTAGACCTTGACAATAGTATTTACTTAAGGTTTAGACCTTAATGCTCAAGTGCAAGAAGTGGTAATGCATAAAAATGGGAAGTAATCCATAGACCTGAAGAGGGGAAGGGAGGAAGCCTTTTTCAACGATTGATGAACAGATTGATGAGTGATGGTACAGAATATAATACATGCAGATGAGATACCTATGCTTTGAAGTACCTGAAGGAATCAGAGAAATAACCCTTTTTTTTTACAGTCTATGGTAATAATAACCCACCTTCTTGCTCTTGGACACAGATGAGCGTTCTCAACGCCTGAAATGTATAACTGTGCCTGTTGTGGATGACCAGACTTGCGTGAACACGTTCCCTGAGTTCCTGTTCTGGAGCATGGGCATGGTCTGCGCTGGACAAGCAAACACAGATAACTGCATGGTGAGAATGGTCACAACCCAGAGAAACGGTGGATCACACAGTTGTATTTCTCTGCCTCCCACTGTATCACAGCATTTTCATTTTACCTCATACATTTCGTATAAACAACCCCAACAGAGCCTCCTATTATCTCCCCTCTCTCTCCAGCATGATGGTGGCAGTGTGATGGTGTGTGATGGCCAGCTGCAGGGTGTGCAGTGGTTCAGTCACGGCTGCAGAAACCCAGCTGACCCCAGTGTCTACACCAAGCTGTGCATGTACAACGACTGGATCCACGATGTGATGGACCGCTACGTGCCCACTCTGCCAACTGAAACCACTCCAGTAATGACATGAGGCAGCAGAGACGTGTTCACAGAATAAATGTAAATACTATGACATACTGTATATACAAGATACCTCCTGACCACTTTACTGGGAAGGTTCAGTGTTGTGGAAACTATACCTAAACCCAAAGTTTAAGGGTTCTGTTTATGAAAGTATTCATAAGCATTATGGAGTACGCTCAGCTACAAAAGAAAATCTGTATGCAAATTCAAAATTGTAGATATTAACAACAACAAAATAAAATGTCATGTGTTCTGACACTTTGTCTAATGCATGAATTTTACTGTGCCCTTTACTATGTGACTCCTCCCTTTTTTTCCTCATTTGCCGTATTAGTCAGCTGGCTAATAGCCACTGCTAATTAGCTCAGATTTTTTTCCCCAGTAGATAAGAATTTCACACATACTGCTGTGTATGTGACAGTGACGGTGAATTAGGGCTGGGCGATATGGCTGAAAACTGTATCACGATATAAGTGTTTCATATCAGTCGATATCGATAATTATTGATATTTTTTATGACCTATTTAAAATAAGGACCAGGAGGAAAAAAATTTACCGTATTCAATTTAAACGTTTTTATTTTAAGCTTAACCTTCCTGCGATTATAATCCTCTCAGTTATAAAAGCAGAAATGTCAACACAACCATGGAAAACAAATAATTCAAATGTAAACATAAGTCTAAAATCACAATGAACACTTCTGGTGAATGAAGTGTTTTAAAATATGTGCGGTGTTTTGTAAACATAGGAGAAATTGAAATAAAACTGAGGTAGACTTTACATCTGTAACATAAAAAACAAACGTGATACAGTACAGTAACAGTTATTATTTTTCTCCGTCTAACAGTCACGCTACAGCCTAAACCGTACATGGTGGGGGGGTGCTCAGCGGAAGCATGTCTTTGCCTATATGATATGCCACTGCCTCCGTTATTTATTTGTACCGTTTAGCCTTTACAGTCATAAGGCACTGAGAGTACCTCTCCGTGGTGCTCTGCTGCTTGTGCGGGGTTCCAGCTGCAGATGTTGTTGGACGTTGCTGGCGAATACGGCTGTGCTTCAAACGGTGAGCGCGGCTAAAGTGGTAAAACAGGTTTGCGGTGCGGACGATGGTCTTGCATAATTTGCAGACGACATTGGTCTGACTACGGTCAGACTTATAAAATCCAAAAAACTGCCATATTGGCGAGCTGACGTTTCCCGTTTCATCAAGAACTTCCGCGCTCGCTGCAGCACTCATTTTCCACTTATCACTCCACGCCGCTTCTGTTATTGAAGAATCCAACACGAGACAACGATATGGCGCAACCAAACACAATACTGTTACATGATTGGCTGTTAGCGTGTCACTCCCTACGTTGCTAGGCTACCAGAGAGCGAGTGCCTTTGTTCATGCAACCAAACTTGCTTTGAAACCTCTGGTTTCTTCCGACGAAGAAAAAAAAAAAAAAAATTATCGAACTTTTATCGAGCGCATTTTTTATTGATATTGATTACATGTCTATCGCGATACATATCGTTATCGTTTTATCGCCCAGCCCTACGGTGAATTAGAAATTACAGCAGATATTTGTGTTGTTCCACATGTTGAACACTAAAACCTCTTAATCTTGTGACTGATGGCTCCTTGATTAAAGAACTAGCAGCTTATTTTTTGAGTTGATGTTGTTCAAAAAAACAAATGAGGACAATGTCCAAAATTATACTTTAAGCTGCTCTAATCAATAGTTGTTATATTAACAACAATAGATCAAATGACTACATAAATAAAAGCTTCCAGCATGTGTAAAACCGGCAACTGTTTGCTAACAAGTTTGCCATATCACAGAGTGTTCTGCTGCCCCTAAGTGACCAAAAACATCAAATAATGGAGGTTTAATCATTTTAAACTTGATCATTTGTCAGTAAGTTGGTCAAGATAGATAATAATGTCAGTGCCAGCAAACTTACCTTTAAGTTTTACATGTGTAGTTGAAACACTTCTGTTTCTTACACTTTCTTATTCAATTTATAATGAAATCAAATCAAATAGAATGAGCCTGATTATAAGGTGTGCCTGGGAATTCTGCATTGTGCAAATGTTCCCATATGACAAAGGGTGGGCAGCATTAATGTGAAGCACCACTAGATGGAAGTAAAGCCCAATGGTAAAGAAACACATTGTGCCAAAGTCCCAAAGAGAGAAAGATAGAGAGAAAGATTTTGCTCTTGACAGTGTGGACAGGTGACATCAATCGTACGTTCTTAGCGAGGTTTTGTGTGAACTCTGATCTGAGCTCTGCCATGATACCAATACGATCGCAAAAACATGTCATAGCAATAAACACATGGATCTAATGTAACTTTACCAAGACGCAACGATTACAAAGGGACTGAAGAACACATGGGGGAGTTAGAGGCACAGACACTGCACATATGCACAAAAACAAATACGTACACACACGCACACACACACACACACAGACACACACACAGATGCAAAGTGACTGACAGCTGTGTCCATAATCACCCAGGCAGCTGAACATAGGGGCCACTTCGCCATCTGTTCCCACCATTTCTCTCTCCTCCTCACCCCCCCCCGTTCTACTCTTTTCCCATGTCAGCAGGAGCCAGAGGACACACTGAGGGGCTGACTTTAGTAACTGGGATGTCACTTTAAAGAGCAGTGTGATATTAATTGGTGTGGGTTTTAAGAGCTGCTGCTTTTTCTTTCAATTTGGATAGCCATTGTTTATAATTCTGGGGCATTTGAATAAAACCAATATAATGTAATAGCCAGTCTGTTAATCATTTCTAGCTTTAGTAAGAGATACAATACTGTAGATACTTCACTCATTCCCTCAGGCAGGATACCCAATACAACAAGCCTGAAATCATGTGGGATTTCCCCCAAACACCTCCTTGGTCTCTTTGTATACTGAATCCCAAATGATCTGCAGTTTGTTACGGCTCGTAGTATGTGGTCTATCACCCTCCAAAGAGGGCGTGGTTCCTGTGTTACCAGGCCGATTAGGAAATCTACAGCATCTCTCTAATAATTTCCACCTGAACTCTCCAGTAATTGAAATGTTTTATTTTATGTGCTTCTGCAAACACCACAACCCATTTCCTTCCTGACATTTCTAGCTGGAATTCAACCTTTCATTTCCTCTACAAGTAAAGTAAATCAAAGCCATTCAATAAGGTCAAAAAGTGATGTACAGTAAAGTAGAAGAGAGGATGCCTGAGACTTAACAGGACTACTAGTCTACAGCCATGCTAGTGGCCCTGCGAGGCTGTGCTTAGGCACTGTGGTGCTTTGTGCTAAATGCTAATGCCTGCATGCTAACATTCTGATGTTTAGCAGGTGTAATAGTAACCATGCTCACTATCGTCGTTTAGCGTGTTAGCATGCTAACATTTGCTAATTAGCCCAAAGTATAGTAGAGATTGATATAAATATCATTAGTTAAGCAGGTTTTTGGTCAATAATTAGACAAATTACAAAACCACAGCCAACCCCATGAATGACTAAAACTAAATCTATGTTGTAAATGCTTTTAATTCCACAAATTCCACAAATTACAAAGGACTGATAAACTGACTTCAGTAGGAAGTGCCATTCACTACATCCTAGCTCAAAAATTCTCTGCCTAATGGTCCAAAAGAAGAAAATCTTAAATTTTACTTAATAATTAGTGTCTTGACAAGCAGCATAGTTGTGTGTTTTCTCTAGAAAGACAGAGGGATACAAAATTACACATTGTTTCTTGACCTGTAGAGGTCAGATGCATGTCTCAAAACTCCCACTCAGAATTTAATG
>CM042429.1:32503628-32548628 GCA_023631565.1 Gymnocephalus cernua
TCTATCATTTTTCCAATGTGTCTTCTTTCTCTGGAAGACCTGTAATCCCCATGGGTTGGTTAACACTCCTGCGACATACCAGAACAAGTTGTTTCTTGCATGTAAGCATGTCTTAAAAGTGTTTATCTGTGAGGAATGCAGCAAGAAAGCATCACCTGAGGGCACACTTTACTTCAGGGAGACGTACACACAGATCCTTCACAAATAGATAAACAGTGCGTAATGCTGTTAACAGCTGCTCACTGCAGTAAACAGGCGATATGGAATGTGTATGTATTGTCAATACTCACACACAACCCCGAGCAGAGTGAGAGATGTCCCATCGCTTACACCAGGTAAGCCTGTCAAACTCCCCTGAGGTAAGCCGGGACTCATTGATAGGTCTGTCACACAGGGGAGAGAAGTCGACTCATATATCACTGCAGACCTGGAAACTCACGCCTGCAGAAATTGTCCTCCACAGAATACTGAAAATGCCACAGACAGTGGAACTTTTCTGGGAGTTAACAAAAGGTATGTTGAGTGAACGGCTAGCTGATCATAGTTCATTTCATCTCAGTGGTTCTGTTGTAGCCAATGTTCCCTGCTTCACGCCTGAGAAACATAAATAATAAATCAATTGGCAAGATTCTTTCTGCACACTGAGCAATCAATCTCGACACAAACAATGACAATGTTTTTTTTTAAATGTTTTTAATGTCAGAATTGTTTTTTTATTCCTGAGAACTGTAATTAAATTTAAACAATAGATAACTTGTCAGTGCAAGTAATAGATAGGAGAGTATGTGGGTATGGAGAATATATAATTTACAGTAACATACAATTATAGTTGAGCAGGAGTAGTAGAGGCTGTAATAGAGTCCTATTTCTTAATGTAGAAATGTAAGAAAAGCAAACTCAAAAGATGTATGATTAACAAATATGAACATACTGAACAGGATGATGTGGATTTGGTTTCCTCTTGTCAAAAAGAAAACAGCTTGTTACTACGTTACCTTGAGTAAAAAGAAAGAGAGCATATAAGGCAAATGAACAACTAAAACCTTTATACTAGTGAATATTCTTTATTCAGGACACATAAAAAATGGCCCATAGCAACCACATAGTACAAAAAACAAAGAACAATACAGGATAAAACACATACAATAAAATAATGACTACTACAGTCAAAATTACACAATACACAAAAAAAGTGTTCAAATGTTAACATACAGACTAGAACGCCAATGGTTCCACAGTCTTGAAGTGAACCCAACTGCACTCAATGCAGGGTTCACTAATGTTGCGATGATGCTGTTATGAGACACTGCCAATCTACACATACATCTGTACATGAGGTTCCTGAGTACAGCAGCACACGTGAATACATTAGCACTTACACACATTTGGCTCGCACTGCAACATTGTGGCAATTTAAGCAGCAGCCTCAAACCGTCATTATATGCCACATTGAGTTTCCGCATACTGCTTTTTTTTATAGCGCCGCCACAAGTGGGCAGTGTACAACGGAGTACAAAAAGCTTTAAAAAGTGTGGTCTTCACAGATAGTGAACATATACTAAATTTGCGGTTCAGCATATTAGCTTGTGCATACAACATACAATACTGTCTATGAATGTCCCTATCATCAGACAGGTCATCAGTTATATAGTGTCCTAAGTATTTGACTTCAACACACTCTTTAAGTAAAATACCAGACAGATAAAAAGCAGGAAAAGAGAGTTTATTGTCCTCCCTGCTTCTAGCAATCATTATGTTACTCTTCTTAGAATTGAACGCAATATCAAACTCTGAGCCATATTGAGAAGATACCCTTAATAGCTGTTGAAGGCCAGCACTATATGGACAAAAAATAACCAGGTCATCCGCGTACATTAGATGGTTGATAATGGTGTCCCCAACCATACAGTTATTTAACAATTATTATTATTACAATAATTTTCTTATACTTATCTAAAGAATATCCTGTCTGACACATACATGATGATCATTTGATCATGATCATTTTTCCTAAACATAACCAGCAGCACATTTACATTTACACATTTTCTGTGATATTTTGTTAGCCTGACAAGCCCCGCATCAAGATGTTGGGACCCTGGCTGCAAATTACATTTGCTGCCGCTAGGGTACGTCTAGATTTCTAGGCTAATATTTTCTAGTAAGAACTTTGTCTGTGTAGCCAACTTCTTCTTCTATCTATTTTAAACAAACTGCTGCTGCTGTCACATGGACTAATGCATCCTTTACCGTGCAGCAAAGGATTTCTACTTGGAAAGACCTGTTCTCCTGAGGGCTTAAACAGATTGAATCAATGTTGCTCTACGTCGTTTGCCAATAGAGCAGCAAATGTAGCAAAACTAACACTGCCTCATAAGAGCAGATTATTATTTTGAAATATATATTCCTACAAGACACAGTAAGCAAGTTCAAGCAGAATCACAGTTGGACAAATGTCCCCTTATATGACTCCCAACCTGGTTCTTACTGTAGCATTAAAGCTAACCTTTGAAACATAATACCTAACCCTGGCTCTGACCCTGTGTGGCAAAGGTCGACTTTACAAACGAATGTCTTGGCGGCAATTTTCCAAACTATTCTGCACCACAAAGCACAAGCAGACAAAACACACACACACACACACACACACACACACACACACACACACACACACACACACACACACACACACACACACACACACACACACACACACACACACACACACACACACACACACACACACACACTGATGGAAGGGAGGGACGGAGAACACATACAATTAGTAAGGAATGTTAGCCCCTCTTGCCCCACCCGTGCTGCCCCTTACCTGCTCAGTGGCTCAGAAAAGAAGCACGCCCTCAGACAGCTTTTCATACAGTATGGGACCAGAAAACTTTCTTGCCATTCTCTATACATAGAACAAAAAATATGGGAAGGAAATATACATACCGCACATTTATAAATTGTGTGTTTGTGGGCATTAACAGGGTGGTAAGAGACAGACACGGCCATGCCGTGCAAGGAAGAGAGAGGAGAGTCTGGGGGATTTTGGAAGTAAACAATTTACACTACTTAAGCATCTGCAAAACATCTCACACAAAAACACTACACACACCCAGTCTATGACACACACACACACACACACACACACACACACACACACACACACACACACACACACACACACACACACACACACACACACACACAGACACCTTTTTCCCCTGTGTGTGTGAGGTTATGCAGAGCTATGTCCTCTAATCCAGTATCAAATAAAGTGGACAGGTCTGATAAGCTGATAAGGACACAGCTGAGAGAAATGCCAGGGCTCCTCACTCTCTCTCACACACACACACACACACACACACACACACACACACACACACACACACACACAAAGAGGCGACACAGAGGAAGGACAACCTTAACACAGGTAGACACACTGGCACAGCAGCTGTCAGCGACTGAACGCTGTGCAGTGTTTCCCATTACTGCACAGAGCAGCTTGATAGGACCCCTCTGGCTCTGTAATAAGCAGGACTCTCTCATCACTAGATAGCTGGTAGTTTATTTCCATTAAGGTAAAGGAATTGGGGAGGTCACAAGAGCAAATGAGTGGTATAAAATAGAAGCTGAGACCTAAGGGGGAGATTGAAAATGGAAAAGAGACCAAATAAATGAGGGTGAAGAAGAAGACATATCCAGGTGGTTCCAAACACTCTTGCCCTTGTTTAACACAACAAGCAATACGTGAGATCCTGTTTATTCCGACAGCAGGAGAGACGAGGGCGACAGCGGTAGCGAATGAAAAAAAAAAGAACAGGGTGGGATATAATAGCAAAGCTCCATTAGTAAGTCAGTGGAGCATATGATAGTAATTATCAGGTGTACTCCTGGGATGCCTTAAGTCGCTATCACTGTCACTGCTATTACTGTTACTACACACCAGGGAAAACAACACTTTTCGCAGTGTGTGCATGTGTGTGGGACACCAAGAGAAGTGAGGAGACTGAACGAGCAATGAACGCTGGCTGGATGATGAAAATGCAACTGCTGTTTTTCTTGGCTCTGTGTGTGTTTGGCCTCAAGCAGGTTTGTGTGTGTTTTAAGGTGTATTGAGAGTTGGGCAACAAGGTCAAGTGCAAAGAATGGGCTACTCTTTCATTACGCTACGCAACTCAACATGCTTCTGGGTTTGCATGTCATTTCAGCAGCCTTAGTTTAACACAAGTACACATTTAAGATAGGAGAATTATGTGTGTGTGCGTTTCTGAATGTGAATCATCACCAAAAACACAAGTGTGCAAGTCTGTGCGTGTGTGTTTTATTCTCCAGACAGCTGCTGTGCTGTAATGTTAGCCATGGGAGGAGCCTGTAGCATGTACAGAAGTTCTCCAAGGAGCAGTTCTGAACAGCTGCTCTTCAGCTCCTCTGGGCCCTTCTCTCTTTTTCCTCTTCTTTTAACACAGACTTTCCTCTCTGATCCTCTCTTTCTCCCTTTCTCTACTGAACCACAGGGGATTTTTTGCCTATGGCAGTTAATCCGGCGTTCTATGGTGTGTGACTACGAGCGAACACGAATGCATCTCCAACATACAGTATTCTATCAGTGCGCCGGTGATCGAATCCTTGTTGCAGTTTACCAGAAGACTTAACAGTAAACTTAATGTGACTGTTGGTCTGCTTCGCATAATGTTTTGTTGGTTCCATGACTATTTAACATTTTAACATCCACTACACTTTAGGGGCAGGTCATGAACTAAAAGAAATCAATAGTTTTAAATAAATAGGCTGCTGTGATGAATTGTGACATAAAGTCTTGCAGGATGTATTACACTGCTATTACTATTGTTACTTCCAGACTGTTTTAAAGGCAGGGAGACAGCATATTCTATTATTCTTTTTTATGACCAAAAATATCGTGAATCATTGCATTCATGTTACTTTTTATAACAGTTCTTGAAAGTTATGAAACTACATGTGGCAGCATCCTGTAGGTGGAACAGTCAGTGGTAAAAAGTGAATCCTGATTTCACTGAAATTAGTCCATTTGACATGACTCTGCTTCAAGTGTTGAATTACAGAATGCACAAAAGATGTACACAAATTCAATATTTCACAAGTAAGAAGGGAATTATTCAATGTCTCTTAAACAAACATCCCAGTCTCTAGATGTGTTGTTACAAGTAGCTTAGCTTCTGTGACAATCTGTTAGAACAATATTGGTTATTTCACACGAGATATTTGTGTTAGTGTTTTCTCTGTATGCCTCTCCCTGAAGCAGATTAAGTTTTTGAGTGCTGACCTATTATTAAATTATGCTAACGATGTTTTTCTCTGACTTTAAGCTTGATTGTTAATTATTCACTCAAGTATTTGAGAACAGCTACTTACAGTAAATGCTATTAACTCTAAAAGAGATGACACTTTTTATAGTGTTTTTTTAATTTATATTCAACTAAATGATAAACAAACAAAAAAGAACAGATATGTGAATATTTGTGGACATCTAGGTGTTATGTTAATTTTACTTTATTTACCCTCCCTTCCACTACTTTACCTGCAGTCTGTAATGTGAGTGTTTTTTTCCGCCAACTACAATAAGCTGCATTGTATTCTGGTACAGTCTGCTGCTGCTATTGTGTCTGCAGAAAGTGAAATTGTATCCTCTTCTATGATGGATTTCCTCCTGTGTAAACAATGGTGGAAGCAGTTTTTGGACTTGGGGTTTTGACAATCTATACCAAAACCTGGTTATCCCTGATGTTTTAGAATGAGACAAGAATACAATGTCATTAATTAATGAAAAATGAATAACATTTTGAAACGTCCAACTTATGACATACGTTCACAAAGGCAAAGGACATCCCCAAATAGCATTTAACAGCATTTTGGACTGTGTTGAGGGAAGTGTTTGAATGGTTCCGTTAAAAAAATAGTCCTGACCTTGTGTTTTTAATGGTTTAACTGAATCTTGGAGTTGACCTCAGCCTGTCATGGAAAATTTAAAGTGCTCATATTATGCTTTTTGGCTTTTCCCCTTTCCTTTATAGGTTTAAAAAGTCGAAAACCCCAAAGTCCACCCCAAATCTTCCAGAGAAAACACTGTTCACAAACTGCTCCAAACAGCTCTGTTGTAGTCCAGCCTTTACTTCCGTGACTGACGTGTGTCACTTTGTAACACACGTTATAATGCCCATATAGCTGCTAGCGTGGCACTCCCTCATACTCTGCAACTGACTGGCTAGCAGTACTTACTGCGCATGTGCGACTCCCAACAAAGATGGTAGAGAAGTGAGATGTCTCACTCTGTAGCTAAAACAGATAGCTCAACACACAGGGTGACAAGAGGAGCTGCAGCAATGTGCAATACAACAAGAATAGTGTGTTTTGAAAAGTAAACCATGTGAACCTATTCTGATATAACCTCTAAATACAATTGCATACAATGAATCTGAAAATGAGCATAATATGAGCACTTTAAGTGACCTTTGACCCTTGCAAATTGACTCACACACCACATCATGCCATCATGATTAACTCAAAGGTAGTGGAGCACATAAACACAGCTCTCAATCTCCTATCACATCAATGCTGTTTTTGCACACTTTAGCTTATAAACCCTGCTGGAAATATCCTTTCCCTCTGTTGTATTTGCCTCTCATTCTCTGAGACAGAACACAGAGTAGCCTAACTAATTAAAATGAAAGCAAACCCAGCTGTGGCTTAATAACCAAACATCCCACAGGTGCCCTGGCACTCCTGAGCGACACACACTCACACACTCGTTACAGCTCAGGCAGCAGGGGGTCGCTTTAATAGCACAATCACAGATACAATCAATGAAACAAATCCTCCGTGCTGCTAGTTAGACATCAGAAATACAGCAAGATGCAGTCTAAATGCAGACTGGCTCACACAGACAGGTGTAACACACAGACACACACACTTAGTGAGTACACAGGTACCATCTCTCTGTTCTGCCTCTCATAATCACACACAATCGGTAAACACATTCAAGCCACACAGGATATTAAACCTTAGGACTAAGGGAGATAAACACATTCATCAAACAAGTGCTCTTTCATTCTTTATCTGTGTCCACCTCTCTGCTAGACACCTTCACATTTTACCTCCCTTCCTACTCCTTCCTCCCTACCGTTTTATTTCTTCTGAGCCCATATCTGTATATGCCAACGCAGATTTATGACCGCTTAACAAGGCATCTTCTGTTCCGTCCTTCGTCACCAGTCACTACTTCCATTTCCTCTCATCCTGACAGTAACCCCTCCTATACTACACCATCTCCTTCACTTTGCTCCCCTCCCCATCCTGCCTTTAAATCTATTTTCACTCCATCTAAATGTTTCCCTTTTACGTCCTAGCCCTTTTAAGTCTCTCTATTAATTATCTTCTTCCTTCCCTTCCTCACTTGACACAATTGGTCCTATTAATCTCTACATCTATGCTGAACTTCTCCTTGATTCATTGCTCTTGGGCTCATGTGTGCAAACTACATGTGTGGTCTGATTATGTAGAATGATGGAGCACATGTTGTCAGCGAGGTTGCCACAAGAGCCTTGTTCAACCTGGATCCATCTCAACAGCGCTGCATACAGAGTAGTGTGTCTATTTCTGTGTGTGATTATACTGGGCAGATGCCAAGTGCTACTGAGTAGCCATTAGATCCGGGTCGAGCAGGCCGAGGGGACAGACAGTAGTGTCATCCCTCAATAGGCTGACACTAAATGGCTAAATCAGTTTAAAGCTACTGTAACTAAACCAAGCAAGAAAACTCACAGTGGGTAGAAGGAGGGAGTACACTGGGAGGAAGGTGGCTAACGGTAGCTTACGGTAGCTTACTTTAGCTATATAATATAACTGCTAGCCTCAACCAAAGAAGAGAAGAAATGCAACACCCGGTCACTCAAAATTCATTTTTTTTTTGTTATGTGTTCTTAGCTAGCTTCCTAACGCTATTCACTGGCATACATTCAGGAATCACCTGATGTTGTTGTTGAATGGTGTATGAACCCCGTAGTTTCTCTGTGAGGACGTTTGTAGAGGGGTTACAATTCCACCAGGAGACCGGGTTGGAGGACGGGACTTCTGTGACGTTAGTGTGCAGTCACCGAGGCTAGCAGTTGATGGTCAGTAAATAGCCTAAAGTTACCTCCAAAATGGCTGCTTGTAAAACCACAGTCTCGTTTTTTGTTTACACTTAATGTGAGTAATACAAATAATGAGTAATGTATCTAGTTCCTTTGTTGAGAAGGCTACTAGCTAAGTAAAGTGCAACATAACTTACCTTGTTTGTTGTTTGTCGTCTTTATGGCAATTGACTTCAAAAAATCTTGGGAAATTAAAGTAACTAGCCTAAATAAAATTAGCATTTTCCTGTTACTGATCCAAAATGATATAGCCTGTCTTTAAATAAGATAAGCCTACTTTTAAATACCTTGAAGCTGCTGTTTTCTTACTAAGATGACTGGACTTTCAAAAGTGTATTCAGAAACACATTTTAGTGTAGCCTACTGTTTAGCTGTAAAATGAGAACATTTGCTTTAGCTGTTCAGGAGGTGCTTGTTTTAGGCTCCACTGTTCAACATGGCTGCCGGGTCACAAACTTCCTTATGTCACAGCTTAACAGTAGGCCTATATTAAAATATGTTTATGAAAATATTTAAGCTGAGAAATAGGCAATGCAGTAACAGAATCTTGATTCATATTTGATCAGCGCTGTCTATCAACTGCAGCTTAAACGCTAGAAACATTAAGTTTAGAGAGATGGTTTTCCTTTGTAAAAAAGCATCTGAAACAGCAAGTGTTTGATGGTTTTACTGCAGGTTTTATCGTCTGAAACCCCTGGAGATGCTGACATGAACCCTCACGTCCATCACATCAGCAGGGGATGACACCGTTATTTACAATTTCCATAAATTACCCTTATCTGCCAATACACTCATACAACTTGCTTCTGTCTTTGCTGCCTTGTATTCGGAGCACAGATCGATTTCTCCAGGTCACATTGATGGGAGACTTTTAATTTCCTAATGGAAGAGCTAGCAGAGCAGGGGGGTGTGTGTCAGGACAACAGCGCTGATAGGCCCATAACCAAAGAGCCTGTGTATGCGTGGTGTTGGGCAAAATTGTTACAAAGTGGTACAAGGTTAGCGCATACTATGGAGATTTTTTTTTTAAGAATCCTTTCATCCTCCTGTCTCTTGGTTGAAGTTTGGTTTTATATGAATCTTTAAATAGTCAGTTATGTTTATAGCTGCTATTGATAAGTCTTCCTACTAACTGTTCAACTGATTAATGTACAAAGCCGCACGGCAATTTGTTGATGATTGATGCCGGCTTCATTTACAGTCATTTCTAAACATGAAAGTGAGTAGAGAGAATGCTGCATCATGACGTTGGCAGTGAGCCCATCCCTTAGGCAGTTATCAATGCAAAACATGAGCTTCCTCAATCTTTCTGTTCTGTCATAACAAATCATGGGATCAATCAACGTGGGGGGAATTTACATAATGCTTATATAAAAGAGATTAAACTTTGGTGCAAGCTAGGAATCAATTTAGATGTCATCTTTTAGGAAATGTAAAAAAAGAACATACACGGATGAATTACATGAAAAGCTATTTGATTTCTGATATGCTTTTTCTAAAATGATGTTCATTGGTGTGTGAGGGTTTCATTTGCCTTATCATATGGCCAGACAAACTTTCTCACTCCCATACAACTTTGTGTATCTAAAAAAAGCATACACAGTGAATTTCAATACAAATTTAGTCCCATTAGTGATAACGATAAAGGAAATAACAGTGATATCGCTAAATAAATCACAAAACAGCGTTTGCAAATTGCCTGTTGCACATATGGGAATAAAAACACAAAGAATATAGTGTTGTGATTGGTTTTCTTGAGTTTTGTTTCATTATAAATTCTACACAGCTGGAACAAAATAAAAAAAGATACATCAACACACCACAGAGGTCACAACAGCATACCACAAAATATACAGTATACAGTACAGAGAGTGAGAGAGAGAGAGAGAGAAATAAAGCACTGAGAATATCTCATAAAAAAAGAATCCAAAATAAAAAAATCACTCTTCTCTCAGAGCGAGTGAAAAAGCATGGGGAAATGAAAACTCAGTAGTTCCAAAATTAAGAATCCCCCTTTCTAGAAAAACACTTTTATACCACAATATTTTATATAAAACATTAAAAACCAATACACAATGTCCCAAGTTCATTTATCTATCTTTGCCTCACAGGTTTGCTAACAGTCAATATGGCAAGATAAGTAGACAGACATTACAAAATAAAACGAGCCTTGTGGGCGGAGATAGTGGTTTGAGGTGACATTCTTTTTAAAATCAAGGCCATTGGTTCCAGTGTACAACAAAGTAAAAGGGCACGTCAACCCGCTATCAAACCTCTCTGGCCTGCCGACAGTGTAGGGGAGAAACAGAAAAACACTCCTGCTGTGACACTCAAAAACTCTTCCATTTGGTAAAAATAAAAAGGTACATCAAATACTCCAGCAACAACCCCTGATCCCTCCCACACCTTCCCTCCTTCCCTTCCCTGCTAGTATCAAACTAGAGTGAACCTGTGCCAGTGATTTCTCCTAAAAGGTGAATCTGTGACTACTACGTGACCATGTAAGTCCCATTTTGTTGTCACAGGAAAAACGACAACACAGCAGGCCACAGTTTGAGATTGTTGACCAATGACCATTTCGCCACCAATGTTACAGTGAAAGCTGATGATAATTGGGCTTTCTGAGCAGAACCGTAGCATGCTGCGCTTGTGAAAATGGTTACATCCAGGAGTAGAGGACTGAAAGGCCGTGAAAGACTCGGTGAGAAATGAGAGCAATTACAGTCCCAGGCCAGTAGCTTAGTAACCACAAAGACTTTAAACACCATCTAATGCACAGTACACCACCTGCTTGATAGACAGGTTAATCGTAGTATCTGAATTTACAGAGAATACAGGAGAGGAAAGTGATTGAATTGATGTACTAACATATACAAGTATGCTGGAAATGGCAAAAACTAATTTGTACAACCTAATAGCTTGCCTTGTTTGGTGGCTTTTTAGCTGGATTTAAAAAGGCAAGCAAATTAAGAGAAAGGATTGGCATTATTAAATGCTTGGGCTGCTTCTACAGAAAGCTAATTAGGGAAATTGTAAAAAACAACAACAAAAAAACATTCACAGGTGGAAAATATGCAATTAAGCAAACAGCACTAAAAGCAAACAGAGCTTCTTTAAGCGGAAATGTTACAGCCATGTGTGCCAAACAGTGTGTAGAGGGATTAAATGTTGTGAGCATAAATCATCACTTGTTATTGAGGTGAATAAAAAAAAGAGAATGACACTGTGTGATAATCTTCCCCAATATACCCAGCAGAGAGCACCGGATTTAAGTGCAGACTCCAAGGCAGAATAGACGTTCAGTGTAATACACTTGCATTGCAGAAACACACTCCCGAAGAACAGTGTTTCATTTGGGGTAGATAAGAAAGATTCTGCCACTGTGTTTGGATTGTGTCAGCCACGCTTTGCTTTGCAGCTCTATTCTGCAGAGGAGTCGACCAAAGATGTGATTGGTGAGGAAGAATCAAAAGAAGCAATGATAATAATAATCTGATCCAGTGATGTCACATTGTGAATTTGCACATGTATGTTTTTACACCTGTAGTAGCATATATGGGTGGAGTCTCTAAAAACAAAAGAATTAAAAGGAGAAACTCCATCTAAAAAGGTCTACTCCAGGTTATAAAACAAGCATAACCAATGCCAAACATGGTGTGTTTCCCGAGGTTGCCAAAACAAACAAATGTCCATGTTCCACCTCTTGTTGTACCCCACAGTCTTGTGTAGTGAATACAAATGAGCCCTGTTGTCTTCATAACTGTTCTCCTCCTTCCCTTCATCCCTCTGTTGGTTACTTTTACTGTCTTGTTTCATCACTGTCAGAGAGAAAAACACACAAAGAACAATATGACCAATGTGCATCATTATAGATGGATATTAGTAATGGGCGATACAAACGATACGCAATATAAACAATACAAAATTGGCCTACGATAGAGATTTTAATTATATTGCACTATCGCGATAATGCATGTTGATGCATCTACCGGCGAAATTCAGAGCCACGAGCTGCAACCGGCTGCAACGCATCATCATCTTGCATAAATATGGCTGAAAGCGAAACAGAGGAGCTGGTGAAAAAGACCGGTGCAACATCCATTATTTGGACTTGGTTCGGATTTAAGTCGCTACAACGGAACTGTGGTCGAGCTGTACCATGGAGCCTTTCATCAGCCTGACAATTCACTATATAACGGACAATTGGAATCTTGGCAGCCGGTGTTTGCAGACATCGTACTTCCCCGCTGAACATACGGCCGTGTGTGTGTGTGTGTGTGTGTGTGTGTGTGTGTGTATGTGTGTACAATTGTGCTCTGTCACAGTTTTGCACAATAAATGTTCTCAAAACTACATACTACGTTTCTTTCTCTTTAAAAGAAAATACATTTAGTAGTTTGGCTTTCCTTAGGGTCTATGTAACCTGTTCTGAAATGGTTCTATTATAATTTATAAATCGTGATATATATCGTTATTACAAGAGGCTGCAATGTATATCGCAATATGGATTTTAGGCCATATCGCCCATCCCTAATGGATATGTATAAGAAATACTGTATTTATCAGTTTCCAATATTTTTCTTTCAAACAACGGCCATGTAAATAAATAAAACATAAACATAAACATGCACAAAGCAAACTGAATGGATACTATTTTTTTACTTCATAAATAAATATTCCCTCTACATATTCATTCACAGCCTATTCAACAATTTCTCAGGCACTAATTAACAGTTGGTAACTTTTTGCATTTAGAGTACAGTAGCATTACATTAAAATAATTCATATTCACATGCTATATAACACTTTATGAAGTGGTCAGGGTTTCATTGTTGCTGTTCATATCTAATGTGTTTTCCTCACCAACGTGCAATACAATGGGTATTCAGGTTATTGGTCGATATGTGAAATCTAATTTAGTAAATAACTGAATGCTTTGCAGTGATACATGTCATGTGTTCTGCAACTGGCATTACAAGATATTTGTGTATTTGGTATAGTAAGACATTCTCCTGAATAAATCTGTTGTAAAGTCAAGATTTAATTTAATAATAAAATTCAATGTGTCTGTGGCTGGGGCTGCCGCGCCGCCTTTTAGAAGACAGCTTAGAGGGTGATCATTTTTTTAATGACATCTTAGGCAACTTGATTGCATATGGAGAGACTGACTTTTACTTCTTCGTTATACTGTATCCATTTCAAAGGCAAATAAAATGTGTCTGCAGTCTCCCTGCAGTTCTGAAATGTCACAGTCTTGCTGTCAGTCGGTTTAGAAATCACATAAAACAAGACTTGCTTAAACTGGCTTTTACATTCCCATCAAATATGCCACTACTGTAAATTTCATGATGAAATGTTTCACATTTGTGATGACATTTTCACATGACTCTGGTGCAGCTGTCACACTCCATGGTTTGATCTGCAGGGACAGCTTTCTCAAACCTGCTTTCTTTGAACTAAAACTGACTTTAGACTCTCAATCAGCATGACTGATGTGTCTGAAGATATTTCTGCGGACTGTAAAGCTCGTGTTTATGTGTAGCTGATTGCATTCACTATGCAGGATCTTTGTAGGCATGTTTATGTCTACATGACCATTGCAATATATCCAAAGAGGAATTCTGACTATTATACTGCTTTTAAGTAACTATTGCTTGCTGCTATGCATCCAAATTATCGGAATGTACTTTATGTAAATACATTTACCAGCCAAGTTGAAGTAGTTCCCCCAAAACATGACCAAAGGCTTTAGAGAGTTTATTTTTGTCTTCTGTGATAAGAATCTGCATCTTGCAGGCCTACTTTATGGCTTTGTTTTCATCCACTGCACTGTCCTTACTAGCTATAGAGTCATTGACTGCATATCATTAGTCTCATCATGAGTCACATTCATGAATGCAGAAGCAAGTAAGCTCACTACTATTCTTGCTTTGCCAGACCTTCCTCCACAGGGTTGCGGAGGAAGGTCTGGCTAGTCCACACAGCATCCCGGTATGGGGAGAAAAACGTGCTCTGGTTTATTGGCATTTCTTTAAACCAATCACAATCGTCATGGGTGCCACTAAGTGCCGGAAGGAACCATGGTGCCGCTGAAAAATATCCTCGGGAAGGAACTTGTTTTGGTAAAACGTGTACGTTCAAAAGTTGATTTAGTTGTGCAACAGAAAACTCAGATTGGACAGATAGTCTAGCTAGCTTTCTGGATTTACCCTGCAGAGATCTGAGGAGCAGTTAACCATAGTCCTCATAAATCCACTTGAGTTTAAAATGCCAACACAAAGAAAGCGGAAGGAAATGGACATCCGGCCAAAAAGAGGTGTACAATCTCAAGAGGTTCGTCTGGCAAAATTTCAGCACTGGAGCAATCGCGCAAGTGGAACATCGAGGATATAGACTAGCTCACTTTTGACCAAAACCCAGGTCCATGACCCCTTTATGCCTGTGTTCATCGGTCTGACCTGTTCTGTGGATGGTCTCTTGTTGAGGAGACCGGCCTCTTCGTTGGCCTTGTCTGTCTTCATCTCCACCACAATGCCATTGTTCACCTCTCCACTGGCTCTGCAGAGAGAGCCGGAGAGAAAAAAAAAAGAACAAGTAAGAACAGTGAATTATTTGCATTGCCTTGAGTATTTATTTTGTATAACTAATGGATCTGGATGACTAGAGCATGTTGATTTCTGTTTTGACTTCTACACAATGTGTTTGACATAAAGAAGAATACTGGCCATTTATTTTTAACATTTTTTTTTACAGTTCACAGCAATGAAGGGGTATATATCTACGATATGATAAAACTGCTCTTCCTGCTAATTAAGATGTCCTGACTGAAATATAACAAACTTCAAACACGATCAGAGTGAAAACACGCAAATCAGGCAAAAAAATGAGTGTATAAATGGATCAAATTCACACAAATTTTGAGTCTGAGGTTGTTTCTTTGTTGCACCAAAATATGGCCTTTTCTTTGACAAATGGGGAACCCCAGCATGTTGCTCTGCATAATGTAAAGGAGTGGCACAATCAAGACTATTGGCAGCTATGTTTCACATCATTTTATTCTACTCTTCTGTAGAAATGTGGCATTTTTTCTCATCCAAGAGTCTCGTGATTCCTTGTAAGTCGCACACCTCTAACTTTTATTTTTCTTGGATTTATTTATCCATTTATTCATAGACTTATTGATGCTTCTATTTTATGTGCAACATTTTTCTCTTTGTATTGACTTAATTTATTTAGTAAAGAAATCGTACACATGTTGGAACATGCCACACTTCTTTTATTGTCACTGTTTTCTTTGTAGAGACCATCATAAATCTATTTCAAAAGAGTTTGTTTCAAATCTTTTTTTCACAAAGAACATCCTTACAAAAGCACCACAGCGTAGTAGTACCTTTTGTGGTTATGGAGAATCACAACCTACATTAATCCCTTCTGTTCCTTCCCTCGCTCCCTTCTCCCCTCTTCTCTACTCACACTTCCTTCTTGTCCTTCTTGCTGCAAGGCAGCTTGCCCTTCTTGTTCAGGAAGTAGATGAGAGCCACCATCAGCAGGAGCAGCAGAACGCACACCACCACGGCTACAACCACCCCGCTGGAGCCTCCCTGCTGCTTGTCAGCTACAGCGCCGCGATGAAGGGACACATGGAGGGAGGAATAGAGGGGTGGAGAGTTGGTGGAGGGAGGATAGAGGTGGGAGGAAGACATGGGGGGAGGAGGGGAGTGAAGGATTAATCACAGTGGAGGAAGTGGGAGGAAGATGGGGGAGTTTTTGATTTTGAAGGGGCAGTGGTAGTGAGAGGGAGATCATAAGGGGCGTGGAGGGAGGCAAGGGGAGGGAATTAAGTTAATTTGGGGTACCACAGGAGGGAGAGATGAAGTGATGGAATAAGTAGGGAAGGATGGAGAGAGGGAGAAAATGGGTGTCCAGATAAAGACAATGAATGGGTGGAGAGGAGAAGGAGGGGGGAGTGGGGTTAGTCTAACTTGTGAATGCAATGACTGAAAAGTGATGGGACCCAAAAACGGGGCCTGTAATACTCACAGATAATACTAGACAGCTGACCAGAGCCAGAAAACATCACGGAACATACTCACCCATCCATCTACACTTGTATTACTATATTTGTGAGGACATTACAGGACACACTACAACGATTTTATCAGATTTGATGTTGTTCGACATAAATTATAATATTATATATAAAGCCCAGTATTGACACCACTTTATACAACGGCCATTAAGAATACTTATTTCTAATTGGTTGACTGGTGTCCCTTTAAGGAATAGATCAACATTTTGGGAAATGCGCTTGTTCGCTTTCTTGCCTGAGAAGATTGATACCCCAGTTTCATCTGTTATGTTAAAGGTTAGCTTAGCTTAGCATTAAAAACTGGAAACAGGGGGAAACAGCTAGCCTGGCTCTGCCCAAAGGTTAAAAGGAATCTGCCTAGCAACACCTCTAACTGAAGCTCAATAATTCACACGTTATATCTCTTTTGTTTAATGCTTTACCGGGGGCTTTGTGCTGGACTATTTCTAGATGGGGAGGAGTGACTTCCTACAATCTCCACTGGTTGCCAGGCAACTTCAAGGTGATGACAAGAGTCCAGGTAATTATATGATCATATGAATATTCCTTTAAAATTGTACCTCAACATGAGTTAAATTAGCTGCAAACAAACTTGAAAAACTGAATGCAAATTTGAATATAACTTCTCTCTCTTTTTTGACTGCGATGAGTGGCTGTGTTCCGCTGTGTCCAAGGTGGAGGAAAGCTTCTTTGCCTCTCTATTGTCCATCTATGTTCTTATATCAGGAAACCTTTCCATCAAAAGCAATGTAATAGTAAATTGACAGTTTGGGGGTTTTGGACAAAACAAGACATGCGAGGAAGTCAGCTTGGGCATTTGAAGATTGTAACAGTTGTTTTTCACTGTTTTCTGACATTTAGGAGACCAAATGAATCATTGATTAAATGAGAAAATAATCAGCTGATTAATCGAAAAGAAAAGTAAGTAAGTTTTAAACTTCAAGTGGTAATGGTTAGTCATCACAATGTACCTTCCTTTTTAAGTCCGAATTTAAAGTCTGTCCTCTTCACTATAGTAATACAAGTACAGATACACAAACACATTAGCTCTTGTAAACACAAATACATTACCTTGTGTGACATAAATACACACACACAAACACACACACATAGTGACTTACAGTTCTAGACGAACGCCAAACACATGTGAATAGGGTTAGCGATACAGACCTGACTTAAGCACAGGGTTTCCAGAGAGCAGCACTTTGAGAGAAAGAGAGTTTCTCAGTCTCATAGCATAGCAAGCAACAATAACAACACACACACAAACACACACACACCACTAAGAGCATACGCACATAAAAGCTAAGGTTACTAAACCCTACACACACAGCACCCCGGCGAGTGGAAACGGCGAAAAGGAAAAGTGAGAAATAAGAAGGCAGTCGGAAAGAAGAGGTGACCCAAAAGAAGACACAGTGACGAAACAAAGAGAGGAAAGGAAGGAATAGAATAGAATATATTCCTTTATTGTCCCCAAGGGGCCACAAAAAGTTGTAGTAGCATCCACAAAATATAGGACAGACATCATACAAAGGTGACAAGAGAAGAAGAACAATTTACAATATCCACAGTGTTCGGTAGCAAGAGGGCAAATATACAAGATTACAGTACAGCTGAGGGAGTTGGGAGTTGTGTGTGTGTGTGTGTGTGTGTGTGTGTGTGTGTGTGTGTGTGTGTGTGTGTGTGTGTGTGTGTGTGTGATTGATTGAGGGGCCGGGGCAAGAGGAGATGGAAGGGGGGGATTTCTAAGTTACAGGGTCTGTACAACAAAGAGTCCTGAGAGAAGAAGGGAGGAGAAGAGGAGGAGAAGGGAGAAGGCTCTACCTCTGTCAGCCGAGTTGTTTTCAATTGCTGCAAGAGAGGAGAAGAATAGGAAGAAAGGGATTAGTTTACAAGTTTGGTTCCTTGTGTACTGTGTATGCAATGTCTATATTGCTTGTTGTCTGTATGAGTTGACTTGGTGGGAATTAATTCATTGGGGATTAATATCAATCAATCCATCCAATTCTATTTAAAGTGTAAAATCATCATGGTCTCAATGCACTCTACAATTAAAGGAAAACAGAAAAAACAGACAGCAACAAAACAATTGAACAGCATTAAAGCAGTAATAATAAACTATACAAAACCAGCAGAAAGGATGGCGTGTTATGGTTGGCTGTAGTATAATGAGTAGACTAGATTTAAAAATGTCAACCGAGTGAGCTTCTTTAACATGTAGTGGGAGGCCATTCCAAAAATGAGGGCACGGTAGGAGAATGCTCTACAACCAACTGATTTGGATAGGGGAATGACCAGGAGACCAGCATCAAGGGAGCGGAGAGTGCGTGCCGGTGTATATGGTGAATGGGTGTTATGTGATCATATTTTCTAGTTTTGTCAGGATTCAGGCTGCAGTGTTCTGAGCAAGTGGAAGGCCTCTAGTGGCACAATTTGGAAGACCAGAAAAAAAGGACATTGCAGTAATCAAGTCGGGAAGACACAAATGCATGGATTACAGTTTCAGCATCACCAAACGATAAGAATGGTCGATTCTTTGCAACGTTACTGAGATGGGAAAATGCTGTCGTTTTTTAATCTAAACATCAAAAGCCAGCAGTGAAGAAAACATAAAGGGGGGGGGGTAAAGTAGCATCAGCGTTGCCGCCATTTCCTGACACTTACCTCTTTTGAGAGATACCACGAAGGTCTTGCTATCTGTTCCGTGCTGGTTGGAGACCTCGCAGGTCGCCCCGTCCTTCATGACCGCGGCTGTGGCTTGTAGGGTCACAGTGCTCACAATCTTGTTCCCTTCCACTGATACTGACTGGCAGGTGAGAGATGGCAGAAGGACAACATGAGTTTTTACACATTCCGTCATAATTTCATGCATTAATGTAAAATTTGTTGCACAAATTTATTTTAATACTTTTGAACTGATTCTCTCTTTGTCCAAATACGTCAAGTTCCCATCATTTTGCACACTCTAGTGATGCTTTATTCCATATTTCTTCATTCTCATTTATACATCAAGATCTGCTGTTGAAAATGGTCAGCTGTGCAAGCTTAAATCAATCTCCTCTTTGATCTTACATAAATCACTTTTTGCTTCTAAATTTTTTTTTCAAATCTTTCAGAAGGATCATAAAAGTTTCATCTCATTTTATCATCTCATTTTATGTAATATTTCAATCATGAAGCTGTGTTCCCCCTGTAGTTTTCTTTAAAGCTGCTTTGTATGGGATTTTCTTTTCAACTTTATTACATCAATATGAAATATTAGAATAAAATATTACTTTCCGTAGCACCATGCTGTTTCTCTCCCTCCTTTTTCTATTGCTTTTCAAGTTTAACAACCAGCCTACCAACAAGAACTTCAAATGTTATGAAAAACCATGCTTCAAACTTTACATATATTGACTAAAATGAAAGCACTGATAGTGAAAGCTCAAAGTTTTCCTCTGGTTTTACTTCTGCAATCCCTTCCAGGGAAATAGCAATTACATCTTGAGTGATTCCTGTAATTGCACACTAAATCAGGTAATACAATGTTGCTTGCCTCGACTGTGTTTTTACATCCGTACCTCTTTTCCTGAGGGCTTCCAGGTGAACTGAGGGGCAGGAGAGCCGTAGGCCGAGCACTTCAGAGTCACCATGTCTCCTTCCTTCCCCACCTCTCCAACGGTGGGAGTCTCAATCATTGGCTTTCCTGGAAAGGGTGTGAGAAAGCCAGTGAACAGGGGGGGGCAAAAGCTCGAACACACGCACTCACGCACACACAGACACACACACAAACAAACAGATGGGGCGAGGTGGGGAGTGTGTGTGGGTGAAGGCCTACAGGAATCAAAAGTCATCTTGACTTATAAAAATATAAAACACACTGGGTTAAGTTCACTCAACTTCAGAGTCAGAGTACAAAAATGTTTAAGGCTGCTCCCAGTAAGCTTGTTACATTACAAGAGTGCCAGGGGGATCTTAATTCAATACTAACCTTTATTTTGGTTTATTGTGTTTTCATTATTATGAGAAGAAACATGTTTAAAAGACACACAGTTTCCACCAGGGCTGTTTTCTTCAAACTACAACTCATCATTTGAAGTAAAAATAACTCATGTTTATAAGTTCTGAAGTGGTCTGAGAGTGAGATCTGATTGAAATAAAGGTTGCAAAGGTTATGACAAAATATTAGTTGTTTCCACTGATTATGTTATACAGTCCACTAATGGATACTGAAACAAAATGATCAAAAAAGTAGGAAGCCACACCTTCTCTCAGTTGCATCCATGAACCTCCTTCCTCTGACTGAAACAATACCAGGAACACCTTAACACCAACTATTGCTATTATCCTGTGTGTGTGTGTGTGTGTGTGTGTGTGTGTGTGTGTGTGTGTGTGTGTGTGTGTGTGTGTGTGTGTGTGTGTGTGTGTGTGTGTGTATATATGTGTGTGTGTGACGAGATATTGGCCAGCTCTGCGCCAGGCTATTCATAGCGCAGCCTCAGAGGCGCTCAGCCAATCAAGGAAACATCACCAGGACTGGTTTGACTGTAACTCAGCTGAGATAGTCACTCCTAAAAACCAAGCATGAGGCCCACAAAGCTCTCCTGTCCTGCCCTGGATCTCCAACCCTTAAAACCACCTTCACTGCTGCAAGAACAGAAACCCAGCGAGCCCTCCGGACTATGGAGGACACCTGGTGGGTGCAAAAGGCGCAAGAAATCCAGAACCTGGCAGACTGCAATAACATTCAAGGCTTTTACGATCAGCTGCCGGGTCCATGCTCTTCAAGGACTGCCACGAGATTCTTGCCCATTGGGCAAATCATTTTGAGAGTCTCCTCAACCACACCAACCCTGTCGACCCACATATTCTGGATCATCTGCCAGACCTGCCACCAACCATGCACCTGGACAGCCCACCACTTTACTCAGAACTCCAGCAAGCAATTGCAGGGCTGAAGAACAACAAAAGCAGTGGACCCGATGGAATCCCTGCAGAGATTTTCAAACACAGAGAATACATCCTCACGTGTTGTCTGTACCTCCTGATCCAAAACATCTGGGAACATGGGACCCTACCACAGGACTGGAAGGACGCTAACATCGTGGTCATTTACAAACAGAAAGGAGACAGAGCAGTCTGCGGCAACAGGCGCAGGATATCTCTCTTCTCCATCGCAGGGAAAGTCCTGGCCAAGATCATGCTCAGCAGATTGGTTGAGCACATCTCGGAAGCTGTGCTTCCGGAAACGCAGTGTGGCTTCCGGAAGACCAGATCCACGACAGACATGGTTTTTGTCTTGAGGCAGCTGCTGGAGAAGAGCCGAGAACATCACAAAGACCTTTACATAGCCTTCATCAAGCTTTCGACACCATCAACCGTGAGCTGCTCTGGAAACACCTCTCCAAACTTGGGGTACCACCCAAGTTTCTTAGCATCCTACAGCAGCTGCATGACGGGATGCAAGCCAGAGTGCTCACGGGAGAACTCCAGTCAGAGTTTTTCGAGGTAAATGTTGGGGTGAAGCAAGGCTGTGTCTTGGCTCCGGTGCTCTTTAACATCCTCCTCTCTGCCATCACCTGCCTCTTCCACTGTGTCATGGGACATGAAGACGGTGTCCATGTGGAATACCGACTTGAAGGAAGCCTTTTCAACATCTGTCGGCTCCAGACCCACACAAAGACAAAGACCCGCCAAATCTGTGAGGTTCAGTATGCTGATGAGTGTTCCGTCTTAGCTCACAGCCTGGACTCTATGCAGCACGCCCTTAACACAATATCCAGTCTGTACCTATCCTTTGGCCTACAGGTCAACATTAAAAAAAACCGAGGTCATGTCCCATCTCACCACCCCCGCCCCCATACCCCCCAGTTTTCACATAAACGGTGTTCCACTTAAAACAGTGAACCACTTCACCTACCTCGGCTCCACTGTGTGTATTTGACACAGAAATACATACCTGGATAAATAAAACCTCATCATCTTTTGGACGCCTACGCAGCAGGGTTTTTGAAAACTGAAGGTCAGTACCAAGGTCGCTGTTTACAACGCGGTATGTCTCTCCACTCTGCTTTATGGGGCAAAGTCATGGACCCCATACAGCCAACACATCATCAACCTAGAGGCCTTCCATATCCGCTGCCTACAGAAAATTCTCAGTTTGTCCTAGGACGATCGAATCCCCCATACAGAAATCCTCAGCAACACTGACTCAATCTGTATGGAAGCAGCTGTGGCCAAAAGACATCTGCGCTGGAGAGGGCACACCATGCGCATGCCTGAACACCGCCTGCTCCGCCAAGTCCTCTATACAGTCAACTAATGGGCGCAAAGCACTCCGCTGGAGGGCAAAAGCGGCGCTTTAAGGACTACGCCAGGGACCTCCTCTCAAGCAGCTTGAATCTCTGGCACTCAACAGATCAGCCTGGCAGGTCACCAATGCCACTGCAGTCTCTCAAATACACCAAACCAACCAAGACCGACGATCCGAGAGGCGCATCAAGAGACACCAGCGGGTGGCTGGTACCCCCCTGGCATCTGGTTTCCCCTGCTCCATCTGTGGACGAGTGTGCGGCTCACGGATCGGACTCGACGCCCACGAGAAGGAGCACCAGCGGCAAGGTCGCTGAACCCACCCCCATTCCTGGAGCAAGCATCATCATCGAACACGATGGACAGCTAAGACAAGATATATGTGTGTGTGTGTGTGTGTGTGTGTGTGTGTGTGTGTGTGTGTGTGTGTGTGTGTGTGTGTGTGTGTGTGTGTGTGTGTGTGTGTGTGTGTGGTTGCTATGTAAATGTGGCAGTGGAAATACAAAGCTGTATTTGTACTGCATGTGTGTGTGACTGTGTGCATGAAAAAATAGCAATACAGATGCGGATGTGAATGAAATCTTAAGTTAAATCTGGTATAAACACAGTATTTTTTGTTTTCCTGAGGTAGGCTGTGCATGAGTGTATGTGTGTGTATATGTTTGTACGAGTGTGTTACCTTTGACAGTGAGGTTCACACTGGCCTGGGCTGTTAGTCCTGGCACAGATGGCACGGCTCCAACACACATGTACTCTCCAGCTTTATCATAGGAAGCATCTTGTATTGACAGCGTGCCGTCCTGTGAGAGCACCTCAGAGCCCTGGAGTACCACACAAAAACAGAAATAAAACCAAATGGAGTCAGTCCATCAGCCTTCAATTCATTCGTTGTATTCTTTGCATGTGAATGTGAGAGTAAACAGCTTTGTGAATATCTAGTTTGAAGGTGCGCTGCTATGCTGGGAAAGCAGAAAAACCTTCACACACACTGTTCCAAAGCACAGTGATAACAGATCAAAATCTGTCCTCCATGATAAACCTGTCTCTTTCAATTCCTCTCAACTTCTTCTCCAAGGAATCCTTCTTACTAAGAACAAACACGTTCTCTAGCCAGAAAAGCAGCAGTCGGTGAGTTTCTATCACACCCAGGAGACACAACAATAGATACACAGGCTATAACAGGCTTGACACAGGAGGAACATTCTGCACATAACAAGGGGAGGAGAGGAGATGAATACCAAAACACCAGAAACACCACTGCTACAACACTGACTTGTGGTTGAACAGTTTAACAAATTGTCTTTTCTTCTGTGGAAAATACAAATGTTTTTCCCATAGAAAACCAGGAGTGATTTTTTGTTGCTATTGCCATTAGCCTGCTGCACAGAGTTGCACAGAGAGAATTGTTTGAATTAACTATAACCATAATCAGCTGTTGCCCTTCTAGCAGGTTTACATATGAACTCAGACTGTCGCATGAGATGAAGTCATCCTGCTACTGTAAATCATACATAATATATACTGAACTTGCCTGTTTCCTACACAGGTGGAATTCCAATTTAAGTTATACTAACTACATAATTCTTGGGATGTAGAATGAATTATATATGATTAGTATTTGATACAATGCTATATTTGATAGTGTACGTATGGATTTGTGTTCACAAAATGACAACAAACACCAGTGTCTCTTCTCCAGTTGCTACTATTGGACACAATGCAGCTTATGTAGCAGGGCTGTCTTTAAAGGGAGCAATGCTCCCAACCCAAAGGCTCCAGTGTTGGATGGCAGCTGCACATTAAGGAAGTTACTGTATGTGTCACATTATGAAATTTAGTCTGGGAACAAAATCTTGCATCAAAGCGGAATCAGAATCACAAAATGTCCAAATATGGAGCCCCAGAAAGGACTGAATACTTGTTCAACATTGAGCTGTTGCTGTTAATATGCAAGAATGACAGGTTCGCTTTTGCATAATGGTTACCTAAGTATGCTCTGAAATGATTAGGTGGAAAGATGATGAAAAGATCAATGCTCTGTGTTCCTAGAAATACACCACTTTTCCGTGAAAGGAGAAGGAAAGGAAGGTTGAGAAAGAAAGGGAGCACACCTTTTTCCACTGAACAGTGTGTCCAGCAGAGGCCTTGGTTTTACACTGCCACTCCACTTTGTCTCCAAGCATGACGACTTGAGGTTGGGCAGGGCTGACGCTCACTGGGTCAATGTCTGACAAAGAAAATGGAAAGCAATTGAGCGAGAGGAAGATACATGAAATCTGAGGAGTTAAAGAAGTGCCACTTGAAATCAAAATGCTTCTCATTGCCTGAACAACCATGTAATAAGGCTGTTAAAACGACCCTACCATGCAGAATATCTAATATATTTTTTTGTAAGTACAAAGCTAATGCACTTACTCTGAAGTTAAGCCCATTTCGAAGCCCACGTTAAGCTTATTCCATGCTATTTCTAGTCTATCTCTGCTTAATGTGTGTGATAAAATCAAATTAGGGAGTGTAGTTGGGATAACATTAAAGTAACAGATGAACTGTGAAAAATTGAATTGGATATCGGCCTCCTGAAAGGATTCCATTAAAGCTCATTCCATTCTAACCCTTTTAATTCTATGATTTACTGATGAAAAGAAAGGCTTACCGCAAAGCTGAAACTGCACAAACAGGAGGTTAATTGTTCTTTATGTGTTTCCTTATCCTGCAGTGTGTGTGTGTGTGTGTGTGTGTGTGTGTGTGTGTGTGTGTGTGTGTGTGTGTGTGTGTGTGTGTGTGTGTGTGTGTGTGTGTGTGTGTGTGTCTGTGGCTCACTCACAGTTGACAGTGAGGGTGTATTTTTTACTCAGGTCAGCATCCAGGTTATCAAAGTCTGTGACTTTGCACGTGTACACACCACCATCTGTGCGCTTGACAGACTTCAGCATCAGGAGACCACCCTGACCACTGATGTCTTTTCCCTGAAAATGGAAGAGCAGGGACAGTAACAAAGATAATCAAACTTGTATAAAATAAGTTGGGATACAAATAGCACAAGCAGAAAAAACTCTCTCAAACAAACTGACACGTACATCTTTAGTGAAGTCAAACTCGGGCTGAGGGTTTCCGTCAGTCTCACACTTCATGGTAACAGTATCGCCCTCTTTGACTGGACCAGTGTTGAGTGGAGAAAAGGTCACGTTCTCAGACGGATCTAGATGGACAAGAACAAACATGGAACAGGTGAAAATTCCTCCTTTGGATACATTTACACTGTTATACAGTATGTCATCAATCAAATGGCATGTGCATGTCGCGTAAGGCAGTTTCCTGCGGCGCTGCTATAAGACGACCAGCCACGCTCGCCTCACGCATGAGGCAATACTAATGCTGCAATGAAAACTGGAGGACGAGGCAACGCGACGAGCCGAGCCGAGCCTAGTAGAGCTTATACTAGCGATGGAAAAACGCCAAAAAAGAGGCATTCCAGACGGGATGTTTTACTTCTACTTTACTGTCAGTAATTCCTCCTTTCCTTGCCTCATCATTCTTCTTTTGCTGAATATTAAATTCCACTACAGTGCTTGGCAGGATTAAAGATATGCAACCAATAAAGATAACACTAAAAGCTGTTTGAAAAAGTAACATGAGGATGGACAGAGAGGACAGAGAGCGGCTTACAGATAATGCATAAATAAATAGATTCATTTTCTTTAGCCTCTTTAGGCTCCTTATGAATGTGAGTCAGTTCACCACTTGGGTCCAGACTAAAATATCTCAACAACTGTCAGATAAATTGCCATCAAATTATGTACAGACCGTTATGGTTCCCAGAGGATAAATCGTAATGACTTTTGTGACCCCCTGACTTTTTCCTCTAGCGCCACCAGGAGGTTGACATTTTGGGCTTTCAGTGAAATGTCTTGACAACTATAGGAGGGATTGTTGTACAGACATTCATACCCCCCTCAGAATCAATTGTTTGTAATCCCCTGACTTTTCATATAGCGCCATCATCAAGTCAAAATTTCAATTCGTCCAATGGTTTGGTTTTTAACAAAATACCTGCAAAACAAATGACATTCCTATCTGGCTCAGTTGTACTTTGTTTTACTGCTAATTAGCAAACGTTAGTATGCCTACACACAAAACAAAGGTGGTGCAAATGATAAACCTTAAACCTGCTAAACATCAGCATGTTAGCACTGTCGTTGTGATTGCACGATTGATATGATTTGCAAGCTCACATTAGCATTTAGCTTGAAGCGCCGCTGTGTCAACAGCCTCACAGAGCAACCAGCATGGCTGTTGACTCTTCTTATTATAAAATGGAACAACTAACCTCAAAACTGAGGTGCCCCAACACATTTTTCATGGCATGACATAAACCATATTATGCAAATATCATACGTGTTTACAAGCACAATCATAGCTCATGGACGTACAGTAAAATAGCAGAGCAAATAGCACACAATAGCAAAAAAGCCTGGAGTCTTTTATTATTATCTTTTTAGTGATTTGTCCCTTTTTCTCTTCAATGTGCCTGGTCTGATAAGAAACGGTGCCTTGATAGCCAAGCAGCTAACTCACACTGCTAAAAAAAAAAAAGAGTTTGGAGGTGCTGAAGTGGTCGGGGCAATCGTTGACATTTAAAGCAATAGTTTGACATTTTGGGAAATACATTTATTCAGTTTCTTGCTAAGAGATGAGAGGATTGATACCACTCATGTCTGTCCAGCAAATATAAGGCTACAGCCAGCAGTGGGATTGCTTAACTTAGCATAAATACTGAAAACGGGGAAACAGCTAGCCTGGCTCTGTTCGGAGCACCTGTAAAGCTCACTAATTAAAACTCTTGTCCTTCCTTTCCACTCACAGTTGAGGTTGATGTTAATGGTGTCGGACTGCTTCTGTTTGATCTGGTCTCCTGGCATGCTGTACTCCACGGTGCACTGGAACACAGAGTCCTTGTCTGCCTTGGTGGGCTGCATGTATAATGTGCTCTTGATGGTAGAGAGACCGGAGGCCTCCTTCACCACCGAGGGAATCATGTAGGTCTCTGACAGAAAGGAGCCAAGGAAGCACACAGATCATCCTCCAAGTTTTGCACTGCATGTGATATTAGACTATATATTTGTTCATGCAACTCTAACAAACAGCCTGATGGCACTTACTCTCTTTCCTGTCCTTGACCTCAGGTAGGGGCTGGTCATCTTTAAACCAGATAATTCTTGGCTGGGGATGTCCGTTCTTCGTCACACAGGTACCAATCTGATACACATGAACAAATGCAGGTAGGGACTTAAGAAAGTAGACTGAAAATGTTCTTTCAGTGTTCAGATGAAATGAGAAACACACACAGGATGCATACAATTGCACACACACCTCAGAGCTGGTAGTCTCTCCCGCTGTAATAGCCTGACTTGACGGCTTGGTGAGTTCTGGCTTCTCTGGAGCAACTGAGACAGAAAAAAGGAAAGTTGGAAATCAATATTATGATTCACTGGAAGAAAAACCTTTTACATAGGCCCAAAGACACAAATGCCACTTCTATATATGCAATCCAACCCACATGCCAGCTGCTAACCTTGTTAATTAAGTTGAGCAGTAAATATCCTGCTTCACATTATTCCAGTGTGACCTGGTTCACATGAGCTGATAAGGGTCAAAACACTCCCCCTCTCCCTGGCTCACACACATACACGCCCACACACACATACACACACACACAACCACAGTTGTGGGTGTCCCCACTTGTTTCTCTGCTTTATTCCCGAGCTCACTTGTTCAAATGCAAGGTCATCTTATCAGTGCCTGCAGCTGCTGACTGCTTATAAAAAAAATTAACAGTAGATGAGTATTCCTCTTTCTGTCTCACTCACTCACTCCATTCTTTGCGTTTACTCCTTTTTGTTACATTGCTCCCAAAACTGCTGAAGGATTTCTATAGCCATTCCCTTTCCACATACTGTGCAAAGCAAGCAGCCATATGTATGCATGCACAGAGACATACAGGCAGTGTTAATTTTGCTTAAAGACATACTGTTTACCCTCTACCCAAGAGAGAAACACCAGGCTTTTACTGCTACAGCTCAACCTTCAGGAGACCTCATAAGTCAGTCCTATTAAGTTAAGGCAGGACAGACACATCCCCCATTGAGTCAAGTGGTCAAATGTGGACAAAGAATTATGGCTGGTTTGTGAGCCCAGCTGTTTCTGTGGGCATTAAGTACATCTAAAAAGACTTTTGTCAAATAGCACTGCATTGAGGTATTGTCAACCACTGACTGGCCAATTCACAATTAATAGCTTATTTTATGAGATTGCTTTAAACCTCAGAGCTTCTGAGCACATAGATGTTAATGGTTAACTTGTAATCTCTTTTTCAAGTGGGAGCTTGACTAAAGAAATGGTTGTTTTGCTATACTCCCGACCCAACTCTTAGAGTAATGTATCAGTCTAATCCAAAATGTAAATGAATCGTATTCATTTAGGCCACTAAATGCTAAAAGTATGATTGATGTCTGCTCTGGAGTTGCTGTGGGAGGGGGAAGGACACAGTGGACTGCAGCAGGGGTCAGCCTTTAGCGCCTTGGTGATAAATCTGTGCCGTTATTAAGATAAGATATATGAGACATGACAGGTGTGATTGAACTATTCATCAATTGTGTCAAGAGTGATTAGATTGTGGTTAATTGACCTCTGGGCAACCTATCAAAGGAAAGTGGTAACCCCAGGCATTGAAAAGGTTCCAAAGTTTTCCACATGACGAAAGAATAATAGCTGAAGTGTGTTCTATTCTTTACACATCTAGACAATTGTGACAAACTTTATACGATACTATATAGAGCTTCTATAAAGAGGTTTTGCATGGAGTAACGTGTGTATGTGTGAAATGTAATCAGCAAAATGCATTACATGCATTAGGTACAATTAAGCCACTTCTAAGTGAAAGTATGCATGGACATGCACGCAGATTGGATTAAAGCTATAAACCCAGGGACGGTAACAAAACAAGTCATAAATTCCACACATCAACATCTGATGGGAAAGTGATGGGGGGGGGGGGGGGGGGGTCAGTCCTCTTTGAAAAGGTCACATTGAAGTCATATAAAAGGCCAAAGGGCATTGGCTGACTCACAGAAGACTTTGAGCATCGTGGGGGCATCTCTAACCCCAGCCGGGCCAGCGGTGACCTGGCAGAAGAAGATAAGCTCGTCGGAGGGTTGAACCGAGGAGATGGTCAAGGTGAAGTCCTGTCCGATAGTGACCCGCCCAGTCAGAAGGGTGCCGTCATCGCTTTTTCCCTGACCACCCTGGGTAAAAGCCACACGCTTCCTGGTTCCCTGCTCCTCCTGCATGTGTGAAAGTAAAGAATGAGATATAGAAAGAGGGTGGACAAAACATGAGGAGAAACAAACAATAAGAAGGAAAAACTACAAAAATGCTTCTTTTTTCTGTCTAAAAATATCTGAATAAAGAACATTATTAACTGGAAATGACTTACAATGTACCACTCAACAACAGTGGTGCTTGATGGTGGTGAGACGGTATATGTGCATGGCAGTTTGGCAATACCATCTATCAACACCTCCACTTTAGGAGTCACCTTCACAGTCACAACTCCACTACAAACTGCAGAGAAAAACACACAGAGACAGAGAGAATACGATTTAAAAGAGACTCAAGCATGGGAAGCCAGAAGGGCTGGTAGTGATGTGTTAACATGTTGCATAAATACCAGACTTGACAGGCTGGTATACGAAAAGTATGGCATAATAGTATTGGTAATGTTCAAATACATATACAGTAACTGGAAAAGACACAAACGCCTCAGTAGTTCAGTACTGTGTATTGCATCTGGAAGTGGGACAGGAGGAAATAATAAAACCACAATGACTACAACTGGTGTTTGGAACATAGTAAACATATACAGTAGATCAATGGCAAAGAAGTGGATAGTGTTGCAGGAGTGACTTGAGAAGTGTTTATGGATGTTTTGGCATGTTTTTTGCCATGACTTTGGGTCTCCAATGGAATCTATTGTAACTACTGTAAATCCAAACAGACAACAGCAGCCGTTCGCTGCAAAGGATGGCGAGTTATACATATCGGTATTCCCTCAAAGGTGCATGAACAGCAGTAAAACTGTTGAGGGACCCCGAGGGAAACCAAAAGGCCCTTGTCACTGTCAGTGTTCTCCATTCAATAGAGACATTAGGATGCACAAAGTGTCCCAGATATCAATGGAAGAGTGTAGCAGCTAGGGCACCAAACTAGTTCCAGTGGGGATAGGGAACACTATAACTCTCTAATTCTCTGTACAATCTAGCTTTGGAGAATTACTCAGAGGAGAGGCAGGGAAAAGAGGGAGGGGAAGGACAGAGAGCTGGAGGATAGGGAAGGAGCTCCATTTGTGCTAATGAAGTCACTGCAGCACATAGTGTCATTACTCATGGGGTACAGTAGCATGTGAAGGCAGTGGAGTGTTGTTTAAGTGACTGGGGTTAAACTGCCAAATCAATTTTGCAGTCTTGACTAACAAATCAATGAAGTTACCATGATATGGAAGGCATATTTCATAGCCTTTTATCCATTATTTAGCCATCAGCCTTGTAAACAAATGATGCTAGTGTAGTTTAATTGTTTTATTCATCTATTTACTTGTTGAATGTTAAGCTTCAGTTGTTTTTGTATTTATTTATTTTTTTACTGTCTACCTGTGTTTTGTGATTTCTACATTGCTTGTATGGTATGTGGTACTGCTGGCTGTAAACCAAATTGCCCCTTGGGGATAATAAAGTTTCCTTGACTTGACTTGATAGTCTATACAACTTGATATGGACTTAGCAGGAGTACATAAAAACTTTTACTGAAATAAACTACAACTAGAAACATGTTTTTATTAGGGGTGTAAGAAAAAATCGATACACTTGAGTATCGCAATATTTTATTTAACAATACCGTATGGATTTTCAAAAACGCAATATCTATTTTTTTTTTAACCCCCTACCGCTAGATGGCTATGCTGAGACGCACCACTAGTGTCCTTGCCTAACAATGCCTAGCAGTGCCTAGCAGTGCCTGACTTTTTGCTAGAAGCTAACAACGTAGCTATGGCTGAACTTTGGCCTACTTTAGCATATAAAAATTTGCTCACTAAGAACCTGGGAACCACAATCCCAAATTGTCTGCGTACTAAATTGTTTACCTAAAATAAACTTCTTTGACTTTTATGCACATCATGTCTTTTTTTAAATATTAGTTTTTCTAAAATGATACTTAAAAAAAATCCCAATATGTTGCCTTACGCATAGTGTCGAAATATCACAATATATTGAATCGTGACCCATGTATCGTGAAACATATCGCATCGCCAGATTCTTGCTAATACACAGCCCTAGTTTTTATACAGTAAATAATGGATGCATCAGGGAAGAAAAATTGTTCTATGCTGCAAATATTAAGTATGATTAAAAAGCCAGAGATCTACATTCAAATTAATATTAATATAATGAACAACCCAGCCCCACACTCTGTATGATTACATAAATTAATCATGTCATCAATTTCTGGACTACAAAATTTGCACTTAAATAATTTACTTGTTGTGAGAAACTTGCCAAGAGTGGGGAGGATGGACCTCTGGGAATCATAGTGGTTTGACGGGCTTGTTTTAAAAGCAAGGCAGAAAAATGCAGACAGGGGAGATGAAAGAGTGTTTGCTCAAAATGTCTAAAGCGAGATGAGAGGAGCTAAGGGATGGCCACCTTGTTATCACTCTACTGCGAGGAAGAAAGAGAGCGAAGGATGGATGAAAGGAAAAGAAGGTAAAGAGGAAATAATAGGGAGAGCTGTCAAAAAATACACACTGTGCTGCTCTGAGTGTTTGTGAGACACATTCCACCGGGGTCAGATGCTGTGATTCACTATGACCCGCAAACCACACGGAGGTCAAGGGTCGGTCAGGCGCTGACACTTGATGAGAAGATCTCATGTCTCTCCACGGATGTTTTCTTTCACTTCTTGATTTACTTCCTTTGCCTCTATTTCTATCCAGTCTCTCATTTTCTTTCTTTTTTATCTTCACCCCTATCCAGTATCCCTCTATCTCTCTCTCTAAATATGTTGTTCTATTGGCTCAGTAGCTCTCAAGTGAAACATTAGTTTTACAAACCGAGTCTCATGTTTCGAGTCTGTAAGAGGGATGTAGCCCAGAAGAAAATCCTCCTCTGTGTCTGCGCCAACACAAACACCGAGCCAGACAAGCAAACGAACAAGAATGTGTGAGTAAACCAAGAGCTGCACTTTTAGGCAAGGACTCGGGATTTAAATGTCACTGTTAAGTGGTGCATGGGAAAAATACACAATCACACACATACCACATTAAATGAAGTGACTTACTGGCACATGCACAGACAGCCGAAATCTTAACTCGGTTACTAAAGTATTTTGGTTTTTGAAAAAAAATCTCCAGTTTAAGGTTGGACAATGTTTGTGAGAAATCTAGTTTTCCATCAGTTGAAAAACAGAATTATTAACTCAATGTGAAGCCATTGTTTTTCACATGAGCAATCATGTATTCATCTGTTGAGTACAATGTTTTAGCAGTGCAAGTCACACAACACTGATCACATTCACTTCCTGTGAAAACACAGTAACTGTGTGTTAGTCTTTGTTCAGTCTCTGACACAAATCTGCCAGCTATAATGGAAGATAATTAAATACCTGAATCCTCACTTTTAGAGCAGCTACAAGCCTTAATTTGGTCTTTTATGGGATAATATTAGTTACCTACTAGTCTATTCGGAAAGTGTTTGCATATAGCACAGAACAAACAACCTAGTGAGGATGTTTGGAAGGGTTTGATGTCTGCTTTCCTCTCAGTTGATGTAGTGTGCACAGTTGCTGGGTTACTATATGCATGTAAACAGAGCTACTGAGAGGAAGTTAAAGCAATGATATGTGATAAAAATGTATTTTAACAGAGTCCATCTGTACCACATCTTTCTTTCTCTGCCAAACTCTTCCTCTCCCCCTCCCTATCTCCCAATTGATTTTATTATCTGTCTCCCCCTTTTTTATTTCCCACACATCTTTTGGTGTCATTCACAATATGTTTTGGTCCAGAGTTATCAGTCAGGCCGCTGCTCTGTGTTTTACACACGAGGCAGCTGGAGATACAGACGGACAATTAAAGCATAATTAGGGGAGTCCTCTGTCCAATCTGAGCCTAGTGCAGCGTGTGTGTGTATGTTGGCTGTCACTGTGCGTGCATGCGTGTGTGTGTGTGTGTGTGTGTGTGTGTGTGTGTGTGTGTGTGTGTGTGTGTGTGCGTGTGTGTGTGTGTGTGTGTGTGTGTAGGCTGAGGGAGAGAAAGAAAGAAAGAGAGTGGCTGGGGCTGTTGTAGGGGGGCGACTAGCTACATGGGGGTCTCATTAGCTGACGCAGGCCAGATAATCGGATTTAGTCAAAGAGAGGGAAAGTGTGTGTGAGGTGGTGTGTGATGGGGTGCGTGACCGGGTAGAAAGACAGATGGGAACGAGACGGTCAGACTGTGACCTGTGTACAGATACACACACATACACTCTTACAGTATATCTATAATGCATGCAATATGTATGAGCAACCACACCACCCCAAAAAGCTAGGGTGGAGTACAGTGTGTGTAGAAAAAAAAGATCCAAGTCTGCAGTCAAAGCAGAGTGGAGTGGAGCAGACCCAGAGAGTCGTGTCAGTCCCACATGTCCTGAAAAGTTAATGTGAAACCATCTTTAATACTCTCTCTTTCTGCACACACACGACACACACAAGGCGGGTGCCTCCGAAAAAAAGAACCAGCTCGATCCTTTCTGTCCTCTTTTCCTCTCTTGTTCTCCCCTCACCTACTGTCGTATTCTGGACATCAAACCAGGAGCCTATCCCTCTCTCTGACTCTCTTTCTTTTTATCCCTCATTCACAAAGAGCATTCTTTAATACCCAGTGCACTAACTCGCTTGTGTGTCTCGTCCGCGCATGTGTGTGTGTTTGAAAGACGGAAAGAGAAAGGAGAAAGACAAAGAAAATGCGAGATGGAAGAAGAAGAATGCCACAAAGAAATTAAGGGGTGGAAGGGAGAGTGAGAGAATGAAAACTGTGTGTGTGTGTGTGTGTGTGTGTGTGTGTGTGTGTGTGTGTGTGTGTTTTACTGTACCTACATGGCTGTCACCCAACTAGAGTCTATTTATGAAGCCACCGTGAACCTTCTTTCACTGATAGTACCTGCTTGTCTCCCTGCTGACCCAAATACCTCTCTACCAAACATTAATGGATCTTCTGGGCAACTCAGCCTTTATTTAAGTCTACTGTATACATCTTGATGATGGTTCTAGGGGTGCGAGGGAAATGTGTTAGATTACAGTCAGCATGCATCACAGAGATAGAGCATAAAGAGCTGCACCAATGCCAACACTGGGAATAGGAGTGTACAGAAGACTTGATTTATGAGGTGAGTGAAAAGCTGAAAAGAACAGGGCATCGTGGTACCCGACGGATGAGGAATGTCAGAAGATCTGTGTGTGTGTGTGTGTGTGTGTGTGTGTGTGTGTGTGTGTGTGTGTGTGTGTGTGTGTGTGTGTGTGTTTGTTTATGTGTGTGCAGTCCTAAACATCCTTTGGCTCTAACAGGATTAGTGTGTTTGACTGTTGGCAAAGCAAACAGCGTCCTGCAGCAGAAGACACCTTCAGCCTCAATGTCACAAGAGCTGAGTCACTTTCAGCAAGCAGTCATAAAATAACAACACATAACAATAACTTCCTCATTTGTATTCATCACTTTCCACTGATCAGCACCTCTTCCAGTGTGTTTAAAATGATTTCTTCAATGATCTCTTTATACCAACACTCTAAACCCTAAATATATCATATAAGACAAAGCAGCAAATCCTCACAATTGAGAAACTAGAGCTATGTAAGTTTTTGTATTATCAAAAATAGTTGCAGGTTTATTTTTGTAATCAACTAATCATTTCAGCTCTACTTCATGTTCTACGTTTCAGGTGCCACAGTGAATGTGACTGTTGATGGTGAAGACAACACCAAGGAAGTAATCTTCACATTTTCAGTAACTGGAGACATATTCTTATGATCTAATGAAGCAATCTCAACTGCAAAGTTCACCAGGAGTCTCACTCTCTATCACAAATTAAATGAAAGAATGTGAACAAAAGCACCACACAACCTGATACATCTGTCTAGTGTGGCTGTGGTGTTGCCAATGAGTGAAATTAATTGCTGAGCTATAAAAACATTCCTATAAGAATAAATGGGGCTTCACTCCCACCACATGTTGTGATGGTTACTATCACCACCACAGACACAGTTTGACTGACTCACATCATCATCATGAGCACGAGGCTCTGTGTATGCGAGTACGGTTGTGGTAGCGGGGTGTGGCAGGTTGCCCTCAGCCCTCTCACACTGATAATGGCCTGTTAATGTTGTAGACTGGATCCCACCAAAATCGTGAGTTTACGGTCCTTTCACATTCGCTCAGCGCTCACATTAGACTCCCTGCAAGATGGGAACACTCCTCAGGAAATGCAGTTTGTTTACTGAGTTTCACTTTAGAGGACAAACTCAATCCATCTCGGAAATGTACCCAAGAGGGCCAGCTGTGAGGCGGAAAAATAAACAGAACTAGGCTCTTTAGTGGAGGCTCACTTGGAAGAAGGCAATGTTTGCTAATGGAGTTAAAGCTACTGTATGTTGTGTGCCATTTGCAAATAATATATTTGTCGTTGAACAATGCAGATATATTAAAGGTGCAAGATAGGTCTGTGCAATTCTGTTGGAGCAAGAGGAAAACTATGTTCCCTCTCATAGGTGACAGTTTGAGATGAGTAGTGGCCTGAGTGTGTGTGTGTGTGTGTGTGTGTGTGTATAGGGGGCAGACTGGGTTAGACTGCCAGTGTCGGGGTGGGTCCATGTAAGGCCTGGAGTCCGTCAACGCCTGACTGATGAAACAAGAACAGGTGCAGCGCAGAAGCAGCTGCTGCAAAACACCGCCCCCCTCCACCCCTCCATCACCACACACTCACCAACAATGAATGCCACATGCAGAGGGCAAGGGAGAGAGTGAGAGACTGGCACAGTGAGACACACAGAGCCACAGAGATGATAGACAGGGAGAGAGAGAGGAAGTTTCCCAACTGGCAAGAATACACAGACTCAAATAGTTTGTAGAAGTAAAACTTTTAGCAACCAAGGAGACAAAAACATCTAAACACATACAGTGAAAACCAGACCGAAAATGAGACCGTCTGTCTGAGACTGTCTGTCTCCTTGGATACTTTCAATGGCAAGTGTATCCATACAAAGGCCATGCATAGTAGACTAAGTGCTGCGATGACCTGTTGGTGTCCAAGTGTTGACCTTTGAGAGGAAGGCACTGATATGTATCTAATGCTGATTATAATCCCATTGTAATTTACTGTATTCATAAGTAAGGGTAAAAGACAAAAATAGACAGAAAGTGAGAAGGAGGAGAGAAGGAACAAAACATAGACAGAAAAGGGTAGAAAGCCAATGCAAGAAGGACAGTTGGATAGTTTATATATTATATGCCAAGAAGAGCTCCATAAAGCAACAGCACCAGCTGAGTCCCATTCCCACCACATTTTTGCTGCTACAAACACTGCAGTCTGACAAGGCATATAATATCCTGTTGCACTGAAAGTCTGACCCTGTACAGTACATGTGGTGCTTGTGTACATACATCGGCTATTGAAATGTCAAAATATCCCGATCAATGCAAATCACCATGACCTGATTCAGCACAGAAAATGATTCAGTAATGAGTGTATTCTTCATACACCAGCACAAATAATCATAATTGATTTGTTGCTGACCTTTTTTACAAACATGGGTGCTTGTGTATGCACAGTGACTGCTGTTTGGTCTTTGTATGAATCTTTTGTGATTGCTACTGTGTTATTATGTTCCATGAGGAAGGACATTTTCCCAAGTGCTTTCATACTAGTTCATCAGAGTACATGATGAACTCTTCCCTAGACAAGTCCTTGTATTTTGTTTTATTTGCCCAATAAAGTGACTGTATGACGGTCTGTTATTCCATCGTCACCAAAGAAAATTTAAAGTTTAAAGAAACTCTTACAAGTTTTCAACAACTGTCATTTCACTAGAATCCCCTAAAAAACATAAAGACTTTTTTTTTGCTCAATAACACATGGATGGATGGAAGTACTCTGAAGTACCAATTACAGCAATCAGAGAATCATCATCAGTCTTGTAACTCTCATCTGACCGTTCACAAGCCAGTCAAAGGCTTCTGCTGTCATGACTACCCAAGTCGACAGCGGAGGTCTATTGTGCTTCAAAGATGATATCTGGGACTCTAATTGGAGTCAAACACAATAATACATTTGGTGCTCCAATTTTATTGCAAAACGGGTCAGGGCACCCTTGTTTTTTTATGCCTGTGTTTTTTTTTATGAGGGTTCTGTGTGCTATCTTTATGTGTTGGGAAATGGCAGAGGGTTGTTTGATTAAGGGTGAGATAGACTGATCCCGGATGTTCAGATACAACATCCTGAGCCTTTGCACCGCAATCACAGGATATGAAGCTGTCTGTCTTCCTGTCAGGGCTTGTACCGATGTACCACCAGAGTAGAAGTAAAATTCACACCTGGGACCCTGCGGCAACACACACACACACACACACACACACACACACAAACACACACACACACACACACACACACACACACACACACATTCAGGTTGCAGCTGGTTGTGGGGGTCATGAGTCTAGCGGAGGAGACTCTAAAGTTTTTGTATCAGCTTCATGTGTCTCTTCTGTCAGGTTCCTATATTAACCTTCTTGCTTGAGATCCATTATGTCTATCATGTCTGATCTGTGAAGCTGATGTGGTTAGCACTTAAAACACATTCAACTTCATTTGGATTCATGAGTTGAACTTGTTTTAAAACGAGTGAGGAGAGACAGAGGACGGCGTCAGAAGAACAAGGACACGAGTTTAGGAGAGGTCTGATGTTCCCGGGGACTTGACGTTGACGTAATGCAGCTGAGTCAAACATAAGGCCATTAGCAATTAGCCTGGGTACACATCAGTCTTCTCCACAATATTAGCATCTGCGTCCTACACAATGCAATAAAATGCAGAGCCACAAGTCATCGCAAAGTTCAATGACTCGGCAAATGATGTCTGCCAGCCAAGCTGCGGGTGTGTGGATTTCTTTGTGTATAAAAGTGTCTGTTGTATTCGAGTGGAGGGCAGAGAGGTAACATCACAGTGTGCGCAGTTGCGACAAATAAATCACAGCTTTAATGGGCTGTGTGTTGTGTCATCTCACGGCAGTTTAAGGGCTCAAGACAAACAGTGTGAAGTGGGCTACAAGGTCGGCACCTCACACACTCTTTTGTCTACCAGGAAATTCCCTCTCACTGGTCCTGTTGTCCTGGCAACGGGGTGAGAAGTCACCCCCGTTCAAACAGGAGAGTTTAGAGCTGTGAGGTCAATGATTGTGTGTGTGTGTGTGTGTGTGTGTGTGTGTGTGTGTGCGTGTGTGTGCGTGTGTGTGTGTTTGTCCTTTTCGAACATGAGCCAGTGAGTCAGGAGCAGAAAAGGATAAACAAGACAAGGATGAATGGTACGAGAATGAGGAGAAGGAAAAAGGAAAGAGAAAAAAAAACAGGAGCGAGCGCATGAGTGGAATATGAATTTGTGGTGCTGACATTGTAGTCCTGCAGAATGCGACGGTTGAAAAAAAAATTAAACAAAGCCAAGACGTTTTATAAAGAGATTAAAAATAGAGCTATGAATACATGAGTCTTGTGCGTTTTAGTGCTGTGTAAGTGCTACTGCAAAAGTAGCTATGATATATTGTCTCAGTGATAAACCAAAGGATTCTCTGAGTGTCCTTCCCCATTACAGTTAGCTGAGTAAAATTGAAATCATCCCTCACATAGAATATCTCGGCCATTTATAAAGCTAATATCTTTTAGCTGACACAATCTGCTGCCATTATATGTGACTCCATTAACAGTGAGTTAGCACGACAATAGCCAGAGTCTTGGTCCTATTAGAGCTCTCTTTTGGGTCTTAATACAGTGGAGGTAACAAAGCAAGGCCATATAGCGGTGAACGACATGCAAGATCGGATGAAAATATCAAGAGGAATTTCATTACCTTTCCAACCAAAGGGAACAAAACAGAGAAGGTCCGCCAATTACCGCACTATGTCTTCTCCTGGCTGCCTTTCATTTTCAGAGGGTACTCAATTTGGTGAAAGGAGAAAAAGAGTGAGTGTGTGTGTGTGTGTGTGTGTGTGTGTGTGTGTGTGTGTGTGTGTGTGTGTGTGTGTGTGTGTGTGTGTGTGTGTGTGTGTGTGTGTGTGTGTGTGTGTGTGTGTGTGTGTGTGTGTGTGTCCTGATCAACTGCGAGAGAGAACCCAATCAGTAGATGTCACTTAAGGGGCAGAGATGAGAAAAGGTGTTAATATTTAATGTTTCAGGGCCCCTAAATCTGGGCCTCCTTTCCCTCTTCTCCCTCTTCCTTCCACCCCTCTCGCCTTAGGCACTCCAATTAACACACCCTGTCCTTTTCTCCCCCCTCTCTCCCAGTCTTTCTCGCTATTCCCTCCTTCCTTTTAACACAGCCCCTGGCGAAAAATAAAATGTAGAAACCGAGAGGAGGCAGGAATGGAGGGAGAGGCAGGGGAGAAGAAAAAATTTGAAAAGGAGAGAGTTGGACTGGGAAAGTGTTAAGCAGTGTGATGCAAAGTTTGGATGAGTTGAGGAGGCAAGTGGGTCTCATTGAAGAGAAGAAGCAGACGCAAGAGGATACTGATGCATATGCAGGCACGAGCATCAAACCAGAGAAAGGAAACTTGCACACAGAAGCTCTCGTAGATGCAGGAGGTGAAATTGGAGCAAGGAGAAAGATGAAGTGAGGGAATGAGAGGGTCCCTTGCGTGTCTTCTCAATTCCCCTCTGCCTCTACCTAGTTATCAAGGTAAATGACTCGCTTTAATGAGTCAGAATGATATGCAATGTTTGGCAGAGGCAATCGGCTTGCATATGTTGCCGCTAATGTCGCTGGCGTTCATAATGGGTTATCCTAATGAGGTGCCTTTAGTGATGAGAGAGGCAGTAAATATTTGAAATTCCTCTCAGGACCCCAATAAGGGAAGGGACAGCCATCGAAAGATGATGGATGGATAGATAGATGATGAGGGATTGACAACTGAGATAGGGCAAACTGGGAGCGTTGGGCCGTGTCTCACTGCTGCACTGCTGTATTTTTTTAAAGGGACACTTACGATGATTTAATAAAATTGGATGACTTGCCAACATTTTCTACACTGCAAAGCATCTTTTCTTGGACTCTTCCTGCCCAAGTCTTTCAAACTCTACACACTCAGGTTTTCCGTATTTGTAGTCTCCAACACCAAGGCGCGGTAACCCTGATGACATCATTGGGGGCATTTTCTCAGAATTGACCAAGTGCCACCTGAGCCACAGAATAAAATATCAAACTGTTTTCACTGGTATGGTGGTGTGCTAGTAACTTGTTTAAGTGTTGGTGTAATTGATTACATTTGCACTGGATATTAATGCATTGCTGTCATTACATTAGGGTGACCAAACGTCCACTTTTAACGTACTGTCCGGGGCGTCCGGGGGGTTTTATAAATTCATGAAAATGTCCGGTTTTCACTGTTTTTCATAGGACCAAAAGCGTGTACTTAAATTGACTGGCGCGTTGCACACAATACTACGGTACCAGTTTGCGTGGCGTAATTCCCGAGAGGCTGCCTTGTGGGCGGCTCTGCAACGCGTCGCACATACACCAGGAGCAGAGCAGACAGCGAGCAGCATTGCACACAAAATGCCGAAGCGTAAGTGCAGCTTCACAGTTGAACTGCAAAAATTTTCCCACGTACCGTCCCGGTCAGGACAATTGGGAGGCGGAGTGCACCGTGTGCAAAGCTGGCAAATAAAGCAAAATATGGATGGGCAGACAAGGAGGATGAAGAAGAAAAGCAGGATGAAGACAACTAAAGATTAAAAGTATTATATAGTATTATAGTACTATATATCCTTTTTGTTTGTTAAGTTAGTATCTTTGTGAGACTGTTTAATTATTTATCTTATTACATTGAAAAGGCATTAAGAGATATTTATTTGAAGCTGGATTTTCTGACACAGAGGAGGTCATATTTAGAACATTATTTCATATTATTTATTTATTTGAAAAGAGAGATATTATTTTGTTACAGTTTATAGCAGATTGAATTTTTTTTTATTACAGAAGTTATTTTTGTACCATTGAGGCATAATAAAGTATGTTCATTAACCTCTGAGAAGCCTGTCTGAATTTGTGTCTCGAGGCCGGGCTGGGTGTCCTCTTTTTTGGAAATCAAAATATGGTCACCCTACATTACATAACAAATTATACACAAGTGAAGAAATTGCACTGTAAATAAGACATACACTCTGTTGAAGATTTGTCAAGTGTGTGTATCATTCAGTGCTTTATCAAAAGGCTGTGGATACTTATCTATCATTTCACTATCTTCAAGGTGGATATTCTACATTTTGCAATTGCCCAGCATGTTAGGTTGTGTACTGCAGTGTGTATTACTCCATTTCACAGAGCAGTGGCAGCTCAATGATTAAAAAAGTCATCGTTGTCCATCACTTTTCAGTGTGTATAGGGATGTTATATCAGAATAAGCCTGTTTTCAAGAAAGCAGTCACTGTCCTTCCCCTTTGTTTATATTAAACTCACGTGGCTGCAGGTTGTTTCGGATTAGTGGCATAAACGCTGTGCATTAACAGGTTCACTGCTGTTGCAGGACAGAGACTGTACTACTCTCATGTTGCTGCTGTTTGTTACTGTAATGGTTTTAAATTTTCAAAATGAAGAGTTATTGACACTTTCTTTTACAGCCACGACGGATTTGTCAGCGAGAGGGCGAGAGGAAAGGCTGACTCAGAGTATAAATAAGGGGAGAGACATTAAGACTACAGCTAATCTCACTAAAAGGGTTAGGACAAAGTGTTGCAGCCTCCGCTGTCTCTCTCGCTTCCCCACTCCCTCTATACAAAATCAATTCATTCTGCAAGTCATTTCCTAGCATACTGTGCAGATAAATAGTCAGCGTAAGGTAGCTCTTATGTCCAATTTACTGTAATAAACAACCCACTGGAGTGTGTCCATTACAGTGTTTTTGTTTGTGTGTGTGTGTGTGTGTGTATTTGTGTGTGTGTGTGTGTGTCTTTAAGAATACAATAACTCATGGTGTGTTTGATTAAGTAAAAAAACAGACCAAGACACTTTTTTTCCAGAGGGGAAATAATATTTTAGATAAAGTAGTAAGGTGAGGACAGAGGGTGAAAGCAGGCAACCATGTCTCAAATTTCTGCTCTGGAACCTTACTACTACTACCACACACACAACACACAACACACAACACACACACACACACACACACACACACACACACACACACACACACACACACACACACACACACACAGAGTAAAGGCTGACACAAGCTGTCCTGCCAACCCGTGTGTATTTTAATACTGATGAGTCTAGGGGTGAATGTCTCAAGTTCTATTTACAGTAGCCTATTCACAGTGTAATTACTGCTACATTCACAAAGAGCGCAAAACACACGCACAAACACACCTGCCTGCCCTTCATATCTCAACAGCTCAATTCCTCAAACACACAGCCTCCCACAGCCTTTTTTTCAGCAGTCATCTCATGCTGAATTGTAGCACCCAGGTGTTTTGTTGGCCTGACAGAAGGCCTGTTCCTGGGTGCACGGGTTATACACACACTGCACAAGCTGAGGTAAACAAAGAGAGGGAAAAGAGGGACTATTGGTAAATAACACCAGGGTGCCACTGTAGTTTGCTGCCTGATCTTCTTCCTAAGATTATTTAGATACTTCACGTTAAATTACTATATGAATAGATTGAGAACACACCCACGATTATAGCTGGCTAAATAAGAAAAAAATATCTTTTTCTCTGTGTTTTATTTATTTTTTTGTCCACAGGAAGCTGCTCTTTTTTCACACTCAAATCTGAGTTTTTCAAAATTGCTGCTGTGGATGATGATTTTATATGTCAATACTGCTAATGACATTAATAAAGGTTACGCTGTATTTATGTTTACTTGACTGATCATGTGATGATGTGATCATAAAATGGTGATTTGACACAAAAACATTACGTCTGCATTCTCTCTCTCTAATGTGTCCTCTTTCACTGTCTTTCTCCTGCTCTCTCTTGTCTCTCATTCTCTCTCTCTTTCTGTAGGAGTGCAGAGTAGCACTCTGCCCATCTCATTTAGAGACAGCCCTCCCTTCACCTCTAATGAGCCTTCATTTTGTCAGGAGAGGGAGAAAAGCCATAGAGAAGAACACCATTTCTACTACTTCAGCTGACGGCAGTTCCCTCTTGAAGCCCTCTTGTAATACTGACATGGGACTAGGCTAGGCTGGAATAGGCAGAAAATGGTGGAACAAATGGATATCCACTCTCCCTATTAGCCTCCATTATCTGCAAGCATCATTTCATAACTAGCGACTAACAAGGCTTCTGTATATGTGGCCTTGCCCCTGTTCGACTGTGTGCCTTGGCTGAGCTAGGATACACAAATCTGGTGTGGACAGCTCAGAAACCAGAGAGAATTGCCCTTCTTTGTGCCCAAGCTGAAATACGAGAGCACTTGCTGAATAAAGAGGGTCTTATAATGGGGCGAGGGTGCACCTTAGGGGGCCAGTCAGCCGAGCGTGACAAGCCGGTACCGCTGTAATGAGATAACAGGCCACTGGAGTACGCGTTGATTTGTTCCTCCATTCTTTCCTTTCTCTGCAACCCTCATGTCTTTTGCTGTTTTCTTATCCATCCATTGCTACATCTTTTTAAAACCAGGCCATGGTGCTCAGCAGGCTGGTAAAGCCTGTGTGTGAGGGACAGATAGAGGGATAGAGAGGAAGGGGTGAACACACTGCAGAGAGATAGGGAACAAGAGTGTGGAAATGAAAGCTTGAAAAAGAGCGTGTCTTTGTGCGTGTGTTCTTAAAAACATATTTGAGTGCATGTTAACGGTAGCCTTGGAAATCATGAATTCAAGCAAGGCCACATTGAAAAACAAAAACAAAAGAAATGGCACACTTAAAAGATAGAGGACAGGGAGTCATCAAGAGATAGAGAGGCAGCGTGTATGTACAGTATGGGTCACTGCCTCCAGACAGGCTGGATAAAACCTACCTCCACCATCACAAAATTACCCTGCACCTGCCCTCCGGCTTATTCCTCCCCCCTCTTTCCCTCCCCTTAACCCCTCCTATCTTCGACAAACAGTCATATACTATGTTGACAGTGGCAACACTCAGTGGAAGGTTGAGAGA